>CAVLJG010000007.1:92285658-92705348 GCA_963669975.1 Acanthoscelides obtectus | reverse complement strand
TCGAATTTCCCGCCAATTTGATATCAGGAGCAAAGCACCGTTTCATATACCTCCCTAGCGTTTCTGTAATCCTGGTAGCAGTTTCATATCCTTTCATTTGACGATTGCAAGGAACGTGGCCGATAAGTGCGATGAGTCAGGAAAAATGAAACATTCTGTATTAGGATCGCAGAAGTGGCGAGGAGAGCTGTGGAGGTCGATAATTCGGACTTTCCACCAATTTATATCAGGAACAAACACTGTTTCAAATACCTCCTCGCGTTTTCTGTGATCATGGTAGCCCCCCCCCCCCAATTTCATATCCTTTCACTTTGACGAATTTGCAAGGAACCTTGGGCCGATAAGTGCGATGATCAGAAACTGACCTTTCGTATCAGGATCGCAGAAGTGGCGAGAGGTGTGGAGTCGATAATTCGAATTTCCCGCCAATTTGATATCAGGAGCAAAGCACGTTTCATATACCTCCTCGCGTTTCTGTATCCTGGTAGCAATTTCATATCCTTTCATTTTGACGATTTGCAAGGAACGTGGCCGATAAGTGCGATGATCAGAAACTGAACATTTCGTATTAGGATCGCAGAAGTGGCGAGAGGTGTGGAGGTCGATAATTCGAATTTCCCGCCAATTTTATATCAGGAACAAAGCACTGTTTCAAATACCTCCTCGCGTTTCTGTGATCCTGGTAGCAATTTCATATCCTTTCATTTTGACGATTTGCAAGGAACGTGGCCGATAAGTGCGATGATCAGAAAATAACATTCTGTATCAGGATCGCAGAAGTGGCGAGAGGTGTGGAGGTCGATAATTCGAATTTCCCGCCAATTTGATATCAGGAGCAAAGCACCGTTTCATATACCTCCTCGCGTTTCTGTAATCCTGGTAGCAATTTCATATCCTTTCATTTTGACGATTTGCAAGGAACGTGGCCGATAAGTGCGATGATCAGAAACTGAACATTTCGTATTAGGATCGCAGAAGTGGCGAGAGGTGTGGAGGTCGATAATTCGAATTTCCCGCCAATTTTATATCAGGAACAAAGCACTGTTTCAAATACCTCCTCGCGTTTCTGTGATCCTGGTAGCAATTTCATATCCTTTCATTTTGACGATTTGCAAGGAACGTGGCCGATAAGTGCGATGATCAGAAACTGAACATTCTGTATCAGGATCGCAGAAGTGGCGAGAGGTGTGGAGGTCGATAATTCGAATTTCCCGCCAATTTTATATCAGGAACAAAGCACTGTTTCAATATACCTCCTCGCGTTTCTGTGATCCTGGTAGCAATTTCATATCCTTTCATTTTGACGATTTGCAAGGAACGTGGCCGATAAGTGCGATGATCAGAAACTGAACATTTCGTATTAGGATCGCAGAAGTGGCGAGAGGTGTGGAGGTCGATAATTCGAATTTCCCGCCAATTTTATATCAGGAACAAAGCACTGTTTCAAATACCTCCTCGCGTTTCTGTGATCCTGGTAGCAATTTCATATCCTTTCATTTTGACGATTTGCAAGGAACGTGGCCGATAAGTGCGATGATCAGAAAATAACATTCTGTATCAGGATCGCAGAAGTGGCGAGAGGTGTGGAGGTCGATAATTCGAATTTCCCGCCAATTTTATATCAGGAACAAAGCACCGTTTCATATACCTCCTCGCGTTTCTGTGATCCTGGTAGCAATTTCATATCCTTTCATTTTGACGATTTGCAAGGAACGTGGCCGATAAGTGCGATGATCAGAAACTGAACATTCTGTATTAGGATCGCAGAAGTGGCGAGAGGTGTGGAGGTCGATAATTCGAATTTCCCGCCAATTTTATATCAGGAACAAAGCACTGTTTCAAATACCTCCTCGCGTTTCTGTGATCCTGGTAGCAATTTCATATCCTTTCATTTTGACGATTTGCAAGGAACGTGGCCGATAAGTGCGATGATCAGAAACTGAACATTTCGTATTAGGATCGCAGAAGTGGCGAGAGGTGTGGAGGTCGATAATTCGAATTTCCCGCCAATTTTATATCAGGAACAAAGCACTGTTTCAAATACCTCCTCGCGTTTCTGTGATCCTGGTAGCAATTTCATATCCTTTCATTTTGACGATTTGCAAGGAACGTGGCCGATAAGTGCGATGATCAGAAAATAACATTCTGTATCAGGATCGCAGAAGTGGCGAGAGGTGTGGAGGTCGATAATTCGAATTTCCCGCCAATTTTATATCAGGAACAAAGCACTGTTTCAAATACCTCCTCGCGTTTCTGTGATCCTGGTAGCAATTTCATATCCTTTCATTTTGACGATTTGCAAGGAACGTGGCCGATAAGTGCGATGATCAGAAAAATGAACATTCTGTATTAGGATCGCAGAAGTGGCGAGAGGTGTGGAGGTCGATAATTCGAATTTCCCGCCAATTTTATATCAGGAACAAAGCACTGTTTCAAATACCTCCTCGCGTTTCTGTGATCCTGGTAGCAATTTCATATCCTTTCATTTTGACGATTTGCAAGGAACGTGGCCGATAAGTGCGATGATCAGAAAATAACATTCTGTATCAGGATCGCAGAAGTGGCGAGAGGTGTGGAGGTCGATAATTCGAATTTCCCGCCAATTTTATATCAGGAGCAAAGCACCTGTTTCATATACCTCCTCGCGTTTCTGTAATCCTGGTAGCAATTTCATATCCTTTCATTTTGACGATTTGCAAGGAACGTGGCCGATAAGTGCGATGATCAGAAACTGAACATTTCGTATTAGGATCGCAGAAGTGGCGAGAGGTGTGGAGGTCGATAATTCGAATTTCCCGCCAATTTTATATCAGGAACAAAGCACTGTTTCAAATACCTCCTCGCGTTTCTGTGATCCTGGTAGCAATTTCATATCCTTTCATTTTGACGATTTGCAAGGAACGTGGCCGATAAGTGCGATGATCAGAAAATAACATTCTGTATCAGGATCGCAGAAGTGGCGAGAGGTGTGGAGGTCGATAATTCGAATTTCCCGCCAATTTTATATCAGGAACAAAGCACTGTTTCAAATACCTCCTCGCGTTTCTGTGATCCTGGTAGCAATTTCATATCCTTTCATTTTGACGATTTGCAAGGAACGTGGCCGATAAGTGCGATGATCAGAAACTAACATTCTGTATCAGGATCGCAGAAGTGGCGAGAGGTGTGGAGGTCGATAATTCGAATTTCCCGCCAATTTTATATCAGGAACAAAGCACTGTTTCAAATACCTCCTCGCGTTTCTGTGATCCTGGTAGCAATTTCATATCCTTTCATTTTGACGATTTGCAAGGAACGTGGCCGATAAGTGCGATGATCAGAAACTGAACATTCTGTATTAGGATCGCAGAAGTGGCGAGAGGTGTGGAGGTCGATAATTCGAATTTCCCGCCAATTTTATATCAGGAACAAAGCACTGTTTCAAATACCTCCTCGCGTTTCTGTGATCCTGGTAGCAATTTCATATCCTTTCATTTTGACGATTTGCAAGGAACGTGGCCGATAAGTGCGATGATCAGAAAATAACATTCTGTATCAGGATCGCAGAAGTGGCGAGAGGTGTGGAAGGTCGATAATTCGAATTTCCCGCCAATTTGATATCAGGAGCAAAGCACCGTTTCATATACCTCCTCGCGTTTCTGTAATCCTGGTAGCAATTTCATATCCTTTCATTTTGACGATTTGCAAGGAACGTGGCCGATAAGTGCGATGATCAGAAACTGAACATTTCGTATTAGGATCGCAGAAGTGGCGAGAGGTGTGGAGGTCGATAATTCGAATTTCCCGCCAATTTTATATCAGGAACAAAGCACTGTTTCAAATACCTCCTCGCGTTTCTGTGATCCTGGTAGCAATTTCATATCCTTTCATTTTGACGATTTGCAAGGAACGTGGCCGATAAGTGCGATGATCAGAAAATAACATTCTGTATCAGGATCGCAGAAGTGGCGAGAGGTGTGGAGGTCGATAATTCGAATTTCCCGCCAATTTGATATCAGGAGCAAAGCACTGTTTCATATACCTCCTCGCGTTTCTGTGATCCTGGTAGCAATTTCATATCCTTTCATTTTGACGATTTGCAAGGAACGTGGCCGATAAGTGCGATGATCAGAAACTGAACATTTCTGTATTAGGATCGCAGAAGTGGCGAGAGGTGTGGAGGTCGATAATTCGAATTTCCCGCCAATTTTATATCAGGAACAAAGCACTGTTTCAAATACCTCCTCGCGTTTCTGTGATCCTGGTAGCAATTTCATATCCTTTCATTTTGACGATTTGCAAGGAACGTGGCCGATAAGTGCGATGATCAGAAAATGAACATTTCGTATTAGGATCGCAGAAGTGGCGAGAGGTGTGGAGGTCGATAATTCGAATTTCCCGCCAATTTTATATCAGGAACAAAGCACTGTTTCAAATACCTCCTCGCGTTTCTGTAATCCTGGTAGCAATTTCATATCCTTTCATTTTGACGATTTGCAAGGAACGTGGCCGATAAGTGCGATGATCAGAAACTGAACATTTCGTATTAGGATCGCAGAAGTGGCGAGAGGTGTGGAGGTCGATAATTCGAATTTCCCGCCAATTTTATATCAGGAACAAAGCACTGTTTCAAATACCTCCTCGCGTTTCTGTGATCCTGGTAGCAATTTCATATCCTTTCATTTTGACGATTTGCAAGGAACGTGGCCGATAAGTGCGATGATCAGAAAATAACATTCTGTATCAGGATCGCAGAAGTGGCGAGAGGTGTGGAGGTCGATAATTCGAATTTCCCGCCAATTTGATATCAGGAGCAAAGCACCGTTTCAAATACCTCCTCGCGTTTCTGTAATCCTGGTAGCAATTTCATATCCTTTCATTTTGACGATTTGCAAGGAACGTGGCCGATAAGTGCGATGATCAGAAACTGAACATTTCGTATTAGGATCGCAGAAGTGGCGAGAGGTGTGGAGGTCGATAATTCGAATTTCCCGCCAATTTTATATCAGGAACAAAGCACTGTTTCAAATACCTCCTCGCGTTTCTGTAATCCTGGTAGCAATTTCATATCCTTTCATTTTGACGATTTGCAAGGAACGTGGCCGATAAGTGCGATGATCAGAAAAATAACATTCTGTATCAGGATCGCAGAAGTGGCGAGAGGTGTGGAGGTCGATAATTCGAATTTCCCGCCAATTTGATATCAGGAGCAAAGCACCGTTTCATATACCTCCTCGCGTTTCTGTAATCCTGGTAGCAATTTCATATCCTTTCATTTTGACGATTTGCAAGGAACGTGGCCGATAAGTGCGATGATCAGAAACTGAACATTTCGTATTAGGATCGCAGAAGTGGCGAGAGGTGTGGAGGTCGATAATTCGAATTTCCCGCCAATTTTATATCAGGAACAAAGCACTGTTTCAAATACCTCCTCGCGTTTCTGTGATCCTGGTAGCAATTTCATATCCTTTCATTTTGACGATTTGCAAGGAACGTGGCCGATAAGTGCGATGATCAGAAAATGAACATTCTGTATCAGGATCGCAGAAGTGGCGAGAGGTGTGGAGGTCGATAATTCGAATTTCCCGCCAATTTTATATCAGGAACAAAGCACTGTTTCAAATACCTCCTCGCGTTTCTGTGATCCTGGTAGCATTTTCATATCCTTTCATTTTGACGATTTGCAAGGAACGTGGCCGATAAGTGCGATGATCAGAAAAATAACATTCTGTATCAGGATCGCAGAAGTGGCGAGAGGTGTGGAAGTCGATAATTCGAATTTCCCGCCAATTTGATATCAGGAGCAAAGCACCGTTTCATATACCTCCTCGCGTTTCTGTAATCCTGGTAGCAATTTCATATCCTTTCATTTTGACGATTTGCAAGGAACGTGGCCGATAAGTGCGATGATCAGAAACTGAACATTTCGTATTTGGATCGCAGAAGTGGCGAGAGGTGTGGAGGTCGATAATTCGAATTTCCCGCCAATTTTATATCAGGAACAAAGCACTGTTTCAAATACCTCCTCGCGTTTCTGTGATCCTGGTAGCATTTTCATATCCTTTCATTTTGACGATTTGCAAGGAACGTGGCCGATAAGTGCGATGATCAGAAAAATAACATTCTGTATCAGGATCGCAGAAGTGGCGAGAGGTGTGGAAGTCGATAATTCGAATTTCCCGCCAATTTGATATCAGGAGCAAAGCACCGTTTCATATACCTCCTCGCGTTTCTGTAATCCTGGTAGCAATTTCATATCCTTTCATTTTGACGATTTGCAAGGAACGTGGCCGATAAGTGCGATGATCAGAAACTGAACATTTCGTATTTGGATCGCAGAAGTGGCGAGAGGTGTGGAGGTCGATAATTCGAATTTCCCGCCAATTTTATATCAGGAACAAAGCACTGTTTCAAATACTTCCTCGCGTTTCTGTGATCCTGGTAGCAATTTCATATCCGTTCATAAAAATCGGTAGACACGGTAACACTGAGCTCAAGGTAGTCATTCAAAACAGTGGACCCAAATGCAGCGCCGTCTATTGGGGAGTAGCCGAATGAAAAATATATCCATCAGTATAGCTTTCCTGAGCTAATTCTGGGCATTTTCAACTAGAAAAATATTAAAAACTGTAACAAAACCTTGTAATGCGTTTTCCAGTTCAATATTCGCCATGTCGGTCCCATGGTGACTATTTACCGCGAACTGAGATCTTTACAGTTCAAAAAAAAAAACAGCAGCTATTCACTCTCCGCAGTGGTCGATCCTGGTCATTATAGATGGCGCTTTGCGGTGTCTTATTTGTATCTTCCTACGCAGACACTTGGTTGGAGAAACTTGTTGCTTATGAAGACATCTAGAGTGAAATACCGACACAAATAATCATGTACGGTAAACTTTAGTTTGAGACTATCAGGTTGACATTACCGTGCAATGACTTCACTGAAAACTAATAACATGGACAGACCAGCCAAGCGAAGGTTTGACTGAACGGAGAAAATAAAAGACATTCAAGTTAAATAAACTTAAGTAAAATCAATATATTTGTATAAAACATAATTAGACGCAAGGTAAAGTTACAATAAATAATGACAATGATAAAAATGGTACGCAACAAAAAAAAGTCGTACTGAAATGTCTTACGGATCTGCATCATACATTTACGGATATAAGACATATTTGCAACTTACATTGTAGATACCTAACCTAAGAACTAGCTGGTGAGTCCAAAAGTGAAGCGATTCCAGCGACGGTGTTGCCACGCACAGTCCAGGCGAATTTGTCTCTATTCAAGTGATTTACTTAGCGCAGGTGTGTGATCCTTAGAGTAGGTCATATATGTTTACCCAGTTTGTGTTGAGTGTTATACTTCACGACAGACTTATAGGGTCTATTTACATTCCTTTCTGCTTCTTTATGGTACCGACAAGCGTTATTCAGGGTGTAATTTAATTCATGGCTAAAAATACAGGATATGATTGCTTAGCTCATATTAGGAAGAGAGGTTTGTATGAACATATGTCCTAAACCTCTTAATTTCTGAGCTACAGGGTGTTGGGATTTTAAGAAAAAAATCGTTTCGTCATCATAACTTTAATACTGTTCTAGATATTTTCATGACATTTGACATGCATCTGCTAAGCATCAATAGGCATTTTTTGATGTAGAATATTTTTTAACATTTCTACCAGTGACGTCCGTAAAATATAGTACGCCATTGCCTTTTCCTAAAATAAAAATTTTTGAAAGCCTCATTTATCCTACCTCTAGACTTTTTTCTGTCCGATGCACCGTTTTCACGTAAAAAAATAAAAACCATCTTCATGCATTTGTAGTATAGCGAAATAATTATTTTGGACTAGTGGGTTGGTGCCCTATTTTGTTTTTAAAATAATCATATTTGATCGATTACGTTGCGGTCTTATTTTAACACAAGTATTTTCATAAACGTGATAGTTTCTTACATTGTGACAGTTTCTTTAATCAATAATAGAGGAAATAAGTTAAGTATACCAAGATTTACAAATTCCGAGTTAGCAGATATGCATTTGCTGACAGGAATGCGCTTATGGCTAGGCAGATATATCAAGAGCGGTTTCCAAATCGTATCATTCCCGTGGCCAGAATGTTTTCTATAATATACAGAAGATTACATCAAACTGAGAGTCTTAGCATCGACAATAGTTCCATTGCGGCACATCGCACCGTGAGAACACCAGAATTAGAGGAACTGTTTTAAACACAATTGAGGAACATCCAGAAACAAGTACTAGGAAAATTGCAGTAATTAATGTTTCCCATTTACCCCTATCATAATAAAAGGGTTTAAGCACTGCTGCCGCGTGATTTTCCATTGAGTTCAAATTTCTGCCGATGGTTTTTAACCCTTTATTTGATATCAAAATATTTTTTACTGATGAAGCTAGTTTTTCCTACAATTCCATTCGAAAGTAGGCACATCATAAGGAGCCGTTTTTCTTGAATGTGTGGGCAGGGATAGTTGGAGATTTCCTCATAGGACCGTTCTTTCCTTCGAGGACGACTGGATGGACTATCCTATCGTCACTTTTTTAAAGCGATTTGCCAATTTTGCTTGAGGATGTACCTATGAGGGTGCTCCTGCACAGTTTAGCCTTCATGCTAGGAAATTTCTAAATGAAGCATTTACAAATCGCTGGATAGGACGTGGGGGAACTCAATCTTAACCTCCAAGGTAGCCCGATTTAAATATTTTAGACTGTTTTCTGTGATGTACACCTCAAAACTGTAGTTTATACTACATCGATTCATACTGTAGAGGAACTAAGGCAGAAAATTTTATATTTTTAATCCATGAAAATATTTTAAAGTTACGATAAGCAAACGAATTTTATCTCAAAATTTTAACACCCTGTAGCTCAAAAGTTAAGAGGTTTAGGACATATGTTCATATGAACTTTTCTTTCTAAAATGAGCTAAGGCAATATATCCTGTATTTTTAGCCATCAATTAAATTACACCTTGGTCTAAATAATGAATGCTAATTCATCCGTATAAATTATACATTTCAGCAATGTAAAAAGCACTAATACTACCATATAATTTTTGAATGTAGCGAATCTAAAATAAATCGCATTTTTCGATACGAACACAGCAACAAATTTACTTAATTTGACTGTGCTATAGACGAAGCGAATCGAATGGATAGACCCCACGCCCTTCCCGCGACCCGCACCTCCACAAGCACAACAGGCGCAGCCACAGAAGTCGCTTTTTCGGTACGATCGTCGATAAAAACCGTAAACGGACACTATAAGTCTGTCGTGCATTATATTCAATTATTAATTGGCGCTAAAAATGGTAACTTTCAGTGCTACAAAACTCGGTCAAAATTACCATTTTTGAAGTAGTCAAGTGTCTAAATTAAATAGAGTATTTTAGGGTTGGTATTTTAAAGCATTGGGATATGTTACGAGCGTGTCCTTCTAGCGTATGAAAGTCACGAGGTTTTGTAGGGAAAGGTTTGATCATTAAGTTGGACTATTGGTAACTTCAAGCACAATTTTTTTGACTATGTTTTCAGGCACCGAAACTGGCTAATTTTAGAACTTTTCAGACTTCAAATCGTTTATAACTCGAAAACGATGAACTTTAAAGAAGTTACTAGTTAAATAACAATGATCCAATAAAAACTCGCCCGTAGCTGAAAAATGTTCTATAATTTAGATGAAAAAAATGTTCAAATAAATTTGCACCGTATTACCGTCCAGTTACCTCTTGATTCAAATTACATCCATGAAACGTGATAGTGAAAAAAAACTCGAGTCACTCACGAATGCGAGAATTTTGCCTTGTGACAAAAACTCATTGGGTGAATCCCGCCTGGACTAGTCAACTGGCAACACCGCGTTCAACTTGGCGCGTTCCTCACAAACATATACCGTAGTACAACGCGGTCACTTGGTGCGTACGCTCTTCTTCTTTTTTCTTTTGAAGAATCCGCAGCACTTCGTCTCGTCGATCAGTTCGATTTCTTGCGGTTGCGTTATCGGCGTGTTGCTGTGACCCGCCGTTGGATCGTCGGCGTTCAGCTCACCGTTTGTCGAACTGACTACTTGCACGCTGCCGTGGCGATCAGCCGGAGTTAAGTTACCTGAAACGAATATACACAATAATTCACATGACTCTAGACACCTATGGTCCACTGTCAATGATATATTCAATAAGTCATCCTATTCAAAAAACAATATTAATGAAATAAAAACAAAAACAGGACAGAAAACAGACAATATTCAGCAAATATGTGATGAGTTCATAGAATTTTTCACGAATATAGGAGGAAACTTAGCAAATAATATCAAACAAAATGCTGATATTCATCTGCATGAAACAAGACTGAATAATTCATGTGTATTAACTGAAGTAGACTATCAGGATGTTTTCAATGCCATTATGACACTAAAAAATAAAAAAAGCCCTGGAGTTGACGAAATTAGAGCTGAACATCTAAAGATACTGGCCAAACAAATAACAGAACCACTTGCTTAATCTAATGATAATACGGACGTCACTAACTATCGACCTATTTCACTTACATCAAGTTTAGCTAAAGTTTTTGAGAAATTACTCCTTAATAAAATGATTAATTTTCTTAATAAATTCAAAATTCTAAATTCAAATCAATATGGTTTTATAGCGGGCAAATCTACAACAGATGGGGTATTAAGTATAGTAGATGAAATAACCCAAAATATAGATGAAAAAGTACCATCGATATGCGTATTTGTGGACTTACAAAAAGCGTTTGACACAGTTAACCACAATATACTTTTGGAAATCTTAGAAAGAATAGGTTTTCGTGGAAACATGTATACTTTAATGGAAAATTATTTATCAAATAGACCGCAATCAGTAAAATTATTAAGCTTGTATAGTAAAGAAATGTTTGTTAAATGTGGTGTTCCACAAGGTACAATTTTGGGTCCTCTGTTATTCAATATTTATTTAAACGATATATTCAAAATTAACAGTACTGGTAAAATAGTCAGTTTTGCAGACGATACTGCTATACTCTATAAAGGTAAGGATTGGAACGACTTAAAAGATATTTTATCCAAAATGACTTTTGCAAAATTATTCAGTGGTTTAATAACCGAAAATTAACAATTAACTTTACTAAAACTCATTTTTTACCATTTTCATCACTATCTAATCATCTACCAAAATATAACCACCTTCGGTTTAAGGTAAATGATAAAAATATAAAAATCAATAGAGTTAATGATACAAAATATTTAGGAATTTATCTAGATCCCCACTTGAGATGGGATGCACATATTTCTCACATACTAAAGAAAATTAGATTCATAGCATATAAAATAAAATTTCTAACCGGTATATTAACTGAATATTATCTACGAATAATATATCAAGCTTTAGTCGAGCCACACATAACATATGGTATAGTAGTGTGGGGTGCTGCATGCACGACATACTTTAACGATTTAGATGTACTTCAAAGAAGAATTTTAAAATCAATGTTAGGCAAATCAAAATTATACCCAACTAATGACTTATATAATGATGCACAAGTATATGATACTAAACAACTTTACTTCTTACATACCATCACTCATTATCACAAAACTATTAGTGAACACGACATAATTAAACATAATCATAAAACCAGATATAAATTACGCGCAAAAAATGTTCCTAAACCAAACAAATCCCTAATGAAACGATGTCACCTGTATATAGCTCCAAAATTGTACGAACATTTACCAAATAATTTAAAACAATTACGCAATACATTAAGCTTAAAAAAAAATTTATTAACACGATTGGGAGAAATCAAATTAATAAAATAATCTCAAATATTACACAATAAATGCTCTACCATTCTTACCAATAATTTCTTTTCTCTCTATTTTATTATATTTTGCAATTCAACATACATATGATCCATGCACAGGCGTTATCCTCCTATGGATATATTATATTTATGTACTCGTTTCATGTTCCCTGTATTTTAGAGTAAATAAATATTATTATTTGTACGGGATCTTCAAAATGTCCGGATATGGCAAATATTAGATTGTTCGGAAAGTTCTTGCGGTTTTTGTTGTTTATACAGGGTATCCTTTTTGATTAAAAAAAATACAAACTTAGTGAAAAGATAATTTTTATTACTATCAACATATTCGTATATATACATAATGTCAAAAAAACAGCATAATGTCAAAAAAAAAACGGCATAATGTCACTTTTCAAGGTACGTGATACCCGTAATGTATTAGTATTAACTACTCTGAATGTGGCTTAATCAGTACTCGTCTTTTCGCCTATTATTATTTTTCTTCTTACATTTTTAGGTTAAACAAATAGGAAATAATTGTTTAATAATAACACTGGTCAACAAAATTTTAACTTTGTCGTGCCACACGGACTTTTTTGATATTTTTTACTTTAATTGGTGATTGTAAGAAAAAATAAACAGTTAAAAAAAATTTGCTAGACAAGGATTTTATTCTAAAAATGGATCTTAAGTGACATGTTGCAACCCAATGCTTGATATGACAATAATAGCTCGCTAACCAACTCTCTGTAGCTGTCACTCTTGTGGTTACTCAAAAAATTTGAAACAACATTTTTAAAAGCCTTCCATGCAGATGTTTCTAAATCGCTTAATTTTTCTTCAAATCTTGAATCTTTTATTAACTCCCTAATTTGAGGGCCAACAAAAATACCCTCTTTTATCTTTGCATCACTTATTTTAGGGAATTTTTCTTTTAGATACAAAAATCCACTCCCATTGCGATCCATTGCCTTCACAAAATTTTTTATTAATCCTACTTTGATATGCAATGGTGGTAGAAGCACATTATTTGGCTGTACAAGGGGTAAATACTTTACGTTTTTTTGCTCAGGAACTAACGATGCATGCGTAGGCCATGTTTTTTTTATATAGTGATTAGTTCTGTCTCGACTATCCCATTCACATAAAAAGCAGCAAAACTTTGTATAACCCAGCTGAAGTCCAAGTAATAGTGCAACAACTTTAAGATCACCGCAGATTTTGAAGGAATATGTACTGTAATTTATTTTTTCAAGTAAAAGTTTCATATTTTCATAGGTTTCTTTCATATTTGCAGCATGGGCCAGAGGTACAGACGGAAGCTTATTTCCATTATGGAATAACACTGCTTTTAGACTTGCTTTCGAAGAATCAATGAATAAACGCCACTGAGAGAGATCAAAATCTATGTCCAACATTTTCATAATCTCATTTATGTTATTGCAAAACACTAAATCTCCATCCGGAGAAAAATACGTTCTGAAGTGTTGATCACGGTTTCGAAAATAGCTAACTTTTGTATTATGATGTAGCAAATTCCATTCTTTTAGACGTGATCCTAATAGTTCCGACTGCTTTTTTGACAAATTTAAATCCCGAACCAAATCATTTAGGTCTCCTTGAGTTATCAAATGTGGCTCGTTTACAATTCCTTTTAACTCAAAGTCATCGTCCTCGTCAACACATTCACCTGAAGTGGACGGTTGTGAATTGTTCTCAACAGACGTAGTTGCAACTGGTATTAGTTCTGGCAATTTTTTACAATGAGAGACTGGTCTTATAGCCGAAGATAAGTTAGGGTAAATAACTGTAGTTTTTTTCTTGTAATTTATACCTTTTATGTCTGTGAGACAAAAATAGCAATCTGAAACGTGATCTCGCTGTTCAGTCCATATCATGGGTACAGCAAACGGCATAGGTCGTGCACCTTTCTTCCAGTCAGTTAAATTTATTCACACACGTTATGCAACAGACATGAGGGGCCCAGGATTTGTCTTGATGGGCGACAGAAAAACCAAAACATTTGTGATAACACTCCAACACAAGATTCGTAAAATTTCGTCGTTGTTTTTTGAATTTTAGTTCTCTGCAGACATAACAAAAAGAGTTAGGATCATTATTACACTTCCTCGGCATATTCACAGGGTTAATAAATCACAAAAAAGTGTTCAAATTCAACAACAAATATTTTTATAAGGATTTACTTGTAAGCGTTTCTGTTAATTTACTGCCGTAGTACTAGTTATGAGTATTACCGTATCACAACATATATGAGGCTAATAGACATATGACAGCTGTCATGTAATAATGAGGGTAGACTGATAAAACAAAATTAGCTGTCAAAGTTCGTGTGGCAAAACCAGTGTTGACCAGTGTAATTAATACGAATCACAATGTTGTTTATTAGACAATTTAAAAACGTTTCAGATTAGATTATAAAAATTAGTAAGATTGTGGTGATTGGGGTCGAGCACTTAAAGCTGTAAACTACAAAGCCATTCAGACAAAAATCTATTGACTTTTGGACCATGGGTCATATGAACTTTTTGACTTGTTTTGACCTCCCCTATTACCCATGGTGCTTCGGGGGCGGCACTTGGGGAAGTGGAAGCCATCAAGACAGAAACGACACGGCAAATGAAGAGCCTCACAATTGAAGACTTTCAGTAATGGTATCAACAGTGGAAACGGCGTTGGCAGAAGTGCATCTTGTCTCAGGGGAGTACTTTGAAGGAGACCACATTGAAATACCTGAACAATTATAAAATAAAGTCATTATTCCACTGTTATACGTATTTTCTGGACAAACCTCGTATACTGATTGTTTCTGCTTTTTCACATTTAAACGAACAAGGAGGCAAACATACAGCTACAGCGACGCTAGAAAATCGAAAAGGCAATTCATAGTTTTGCTTTTTGCTTACCTAAGGTGCTCTGTTTCGATGCCTCTGGCCAACCCGTCTTGTTAATCTTCGATAGAGCATGCCTATCCCTGTTCGGAGACACGACTGTCTCGTGAGCAGTGGTAGGCAACGATCCCACAGATGTTCCCATCGTTTTTCCCGTCCAATCGAACTCGCCATCGTCCACGTACCCCTTTTTGTTGAAGAGTTGCATGAATAAGTTTCGCAGATACTCATAATCGGGCGTCTCGAAGAAATCCAGCCGCCGAACATACCTAGGAATCAGAAGGAAATTTTAATCCTCATTTGTAACATCGGCTTTATCATAATGAAGTTCGGTTTTGTTTGTTAACTAAAATTGCGTAAGAAAACGAAACGTGTCTCAAAAAATTTGAAGAAATCAATTATGATGAATCCCTCGGGTATATTTGTTTCTTGAACATCTCGGCAATTAACAGAAACATTGATGAAATGCAATCTCAGGTTCTGCACCGATTAATCATCTCAGCTTTCCAAATTACGAGGGGCATTACTTCAATCTGAGAAAGAACGGGGGAGTTGTCGCTTTTGTCCGCAGTAGTCTTTCCTGCTCCAGATACGTTTCTTTGGAATCAGTCCGCAGGCTTATTACGTAAAAATTTCCAACTCTGATCGGTGAGCAACCGACCACTGTCATTGAATGCAGTTTTTGCGACCGAAACAGCGCCACTAGCAATCGCGTAGCAACCGGTGGAATTAAAGTGACATACGATGACAAACATTCGTCGTGTTTATAAATCGAAAAATGATAAATACATTGTGGATCGTGATAGTGAATATAAAATTAACTATGGGACCTAGTTTTGTTGAAAATTGAACGCGTAAGTTTACTAAGTGACATATAAATCCGAACAACCAGTTTAAATGGTTTTATTTTAATAAAATTTTGTATAAGTACTTAATGAAGCATAATAAATAAATGATAAAAATTTCAAAATGATTCCACTGCTTTAAAGACCTTTGACCTTTAATAATGTGTGGATGCACCCTGAGGTGCTACGCATTGTCCAACGCGCCTAGGCAAGCTTCTGATCAGGTGGTCAATGTCCTCCTGTGGTATCTCATTCCAGGCAACCACCACCTCCTCTCGAAGTGCTTCTAGTGTCTGAGTATGACGTTGCAAATTGAGCAATCTCCTACCCATCATATCCCACACGTGCTCAATTGGGGATAAGTCGGGAGATCTTGGTGGCCATGGTAACAATGTGACATCATTATGTTGAAAGAAGTCTATTGTGACTCTTGCAACATGTGGTCGGGCATTATCTTGTTGGAAAGTTGGATCTGCCAGGGTGTCAAGATAGGGTTCTAGAACTTCGTGGATATAACGCTGCGCGTTCATGTTACCTCTGATGAAGATTAAAGGTAAAGGTGACCTGGAACCATAAGCTATAGCACCCCAAACCATAACTCCAACAGTGTGATGAACATTTCTTTCAACAAAAAACTGTGGATTCCTCCTTCCACCACGTCGCCTTCTAAACCTGGCACGACCATCGTGCATGCTTAAACAAAATCGAGACTCGTCACTAAAGACAATACTGTTCCATTCCTGATCCCAGAGTGACCGTTGTCTGCACAACTCAAGGCGATTACGTCGGTGTTCTCGAGTTAAAGGGAGGACCCAGTGTGGCCGGTATGAAAACAAGACAAAACTTCTCATTCGTCGGTGAACACTTCGCATGCCAATAGGTCTTCCGTGTTCTGCAAACCATTCATTTGCAATGGACCTGGTAGTGGAGAAACGGTCCCTTAAGGCCAATAATCTTAGGCGGCGATCTTCACGGTCTGTTGTTCTACGGCGGCGTCCAGTGCCCCTTGCTCTTTGCATACGACCTTCTCGAAGCCATGCCTGACAACACCTAACCACAGTGTCTACACTTCTTTGCACTCTAACTGCAATTGCCCGAAAAGAAAGTCCAGCTTCCCGAAGTCCCACTATACGGCCCCTATCAAACTCACTAAGTTGACGAAATCATACAGGTCTCCGTACTCTAGGCATCGTAACCGATCGTAAAGGATGTCAAGAACCAAAATCCGCCAACGTTGATTCTTTACTGCGGCTGAAATATTCATTTTTAGAGCGTTAGTGAATTAAAAAAAAAGCAGTATAAAATCCGGAATGTCCAACTGATACGGCTGAAAATTTTTTCACTTGTTATTTACAGCAAGATAAATACATTCACCAACTTTTATTAAAATAAAACCATTTAAACTGGTTATTCGGATTTATATGTCACTTAGTATATATAATACGATGGCCTGTTCTTAAAAATGAATGTCTGTGTGAGCCGTAGATGTATGGATGTTTACATAAGTCAAGAGTGGACCCTTGATACGCACTTAATATATTCACACAGTCATTTGTCGACAAATAGATGACACAGTTTCGCATAGATTAGCCTTGAAGACTTATAAGACAGAAAGAGCGATGCAAAATAACGCGAGGGTGAAAACAGATTATTGACAAGTGCCAGTTGTTTCTCTAAATCAATCAGCACTTGCTGGCACTTACCTATGTAGTTCTAGATGACTGCTTGTTCATTAAGTATTTATTTGTGTTTGAGATTTTGTCTGACCATGAGGTGTTTGTGTTAATTTTTCAAAATGAAATATAATCTCAACATTGCAAATCGATGAGCTACTTCTCTTTGCAGAAATTCATCCTAATTTAGCTAAGGACAGTGTTGGGCTTGGAGGGAGATCAAAGGAGACAATTAATATAAAGTGGGACGAATTAGCGATATGTCTGAATACTCATGGATCTGGAGTCACAAAAAATGGACAATGCTGGAGAAGGGTGAGTTTATGTTACATTTTGTTATTCATCCTTTTGTAAACATACGCGGTTTGATTCGGCCAGACGAACACGGGTTTTTAAAAAAAAATTTACCACGCGATAATATATTTAAAGCAAAGATTTACCTCAGATACGTCGCCGTTTCTTCAGGATACCCCTCGCAAAGCACCTCAATCGGCGTGGCCCTCTTCGTATCGCCTATCTTCTGATACCTTTCTTTAAGCGTGTCAGCCTTGAGTCCTTGCCAGGGCAACGAGCCCCTCAAAAAGTACATGAACATGTGTCCTAGGGCCTCTAGGTCGTCCCTTCTAGACTGCTCTTTGCCTAAGTGCGTGTTGATTGACATATACCGCGCGGTACCTGTCAAACTTTTGTGTTCTCTATACGGTATATGCTTGTTCGTTTCCAGCTCGATATACTCCTTGGCTAGACCAAAGTCAATGATGTGGATCACTTTTTCGCGCTTGGTACTACTTCGGCCTATGAGGAAATTCTCTGGTTTCACGTCCCTAAAAAGATAATCAATAATATAATAATAATCTATACCCCCTGTATGCAAGTTTTTCATGCTGTCCATCGCACCTACCTATATATTAAGTGTCTAGAATGAACATATTCTATGCGGTGCAGTAGCTGTATTGCAATCATCAGAACGGTTTTCAGAGTGAACTTCCTGTCACACATGTCAAAGAGATCCTCCAGGCTGGGCCCCAGCAGTTCCATGACGAGAGCGTTGTACTTGCCGCAAGGGCCGAAATAGTACACGTCCGGGATTCCCTCGTGACTGCCGAGCAGCTTGTAGAATCTGTACTCTAAATGCAATTGGGGCGCTTTCGATTTCATCGGCTCCATCTTGATAGCCACGTGCTCGTTGTTGTACAGGTTCTTGCCTAGAGAAAGACGATTTTGAATGTACAGAAGAATGTATAGAAAGAGGATATGAAAGTTTAATACCCGTTTTACATCACCAATTTCTTCACGTATTCAGATGGATTTCTTCAAGGTCAAATTCTTGCTAGAAACATTGAGCCTTTTATGACTCTTGTGGTTTTGATTATGACGCGAATCTCATAAAGAGAAACTTGAATACTGTAGTTCTATCAAAGTTCTATACTCGAATAGAAAAGTTGTTCAATACAGGGTGTTATATAAGTACGCCGCCAAACTTCAGGAGGTGATTCTCTGAGCAATTTTAAGATGAGAATTTTATATAAACATAGGACCAGAAATGTTTTATTTTCAAGATACATGGTGTAAAACTTTTAAGAATCGTTTTTTTATAAATACAGCAGACGTTCAATAACGTAAACACAGGATAATGAAAACTTGCGCTAATGTAAACACAAACTTCGTTCTATAGGATCAAACGGAACGCGCGATAACGTAAACAATGTGTATGCTCGATAACGTAAACAACTCTCGGCGCACGGAAACAGCGCGACGGTAAAATGCTGAAGCCTCGATGATTTATGTCGGTCGTCGGGGAGTCCCCGATTTATGATGTAGAGTGTAGGGGATTCACCTCTGCGATAAAATACGACAAACTCGGTCAGTCGTATGATCGTTTAGGATACGTTTATACGTACGTATGTATTTCATTTTTGAACTTAAGTGAATACATTGCACGCGTTAATATATTTTACGACTATGGCATCCACATCCTATAAAAGAAAGTGTTTAAAGTTGAGTGAGAAAGTGAAAATCATAGACGAAGTTGCACTAGGTGCGGGAGTGACACAGTTAGCAAAAAAATATGGAGTATCGAAAGCAACAATCTGTAAAATTAAGCGTATGAAAACTCAAATTTTACAAAGAACGTGCAATACATTTGGAGGTCCGGGAAAAAGAAAAACTTTAAAAAATGCGAAGGCACCTAAAATGGAAAATTGCCTGTATAAGTGGTTTTTAAAACAACGGGAAAATCATGTCCCAGTTAGTGGCGAAGTACTTAACAGAGAGCGAGACTGTTAAATGAAAAACTGAAAGAAACTGAAAATTTCGTAGCTAGTGATGGCTGGCTACAACGATTCAAAACAAGATTTAAGAATGGAACAACGCAGATGAAAGTGGCCTTTATTGGAAAATGTTACCAGAGAAAACCTATGCTGCATCATTTGAAAAATCTGCCCCGGGAAGAAAGCCGGATAAACAACGAATATCGTTTCTAGCCTGCACTAATGCTAATGGTTCACACAAAATAAAGCCACTGGGAAAGCAAAAAATCCGCGCTCATTTAAAACTGTTAATATCCCTGTTGATTATGACTGTTCAAAAACCGCTTGGATGACTAGCAGTATATTCCTGAAATGGTTCCACAGTTGCTTTGTCCCTCAGGTATGACAATCAATTATCACAAATGCTCTATTCATAATTTGAAGATGTGTTTTCAATTTGTAGGTAAAAGGTTTCCTAAAACAACAGAAGCTTCCAATAAAAGCGTTGTTACTATTGGATAATGCACCAAGTCATCCTCCCGAGCAACAGCTGAGGAGCAGGGATGGGTCAATTTTCGTCATGTACATGCCGCCCAACGTAACACCGTTAATTCAACCGATGGACCAGAATATAATAAGACTCACCAAACTATACCTATAGAAAGTTTCTACTTTCGTCTGCCTTATCAAATAATCTTGAAAACTTATCTGAGGCTTTAAAAAAAGTAACATTACGAGAAGCTGTTTTAGATTTACATATGGCCTGGAATGAACTTAACCAGCAAACTATTCAAAAATGTTGGAACAATCTCTTTTGTACCAATAATGAAGATGATGAAGAAGACGATGTCCCCTTAAGCGTAATTAGAGAACGTTTGCGATCCAATAATGATAATGTTATTTATTAGTGTGTCATTGGATGTTGTTGATTTATTGAAAACAGTGAATCCCAACATTGTTTGTACTCCTGCTGATATTCATTTATGGAACGAAGATAAGCAGACGAATGATGCTGATAACGAGGAGGATATGGACAGTGAGGATGATGAGGTACGATCCCATTGAAGTCAGAAGTGTAGTGACTGACGCGCAAGCTATACAAGTTTTTAACCAAGCTTTAGATTGGGCTGAAAGAAAAGAAGTTTCATACACGGATATTTTAGTTCTTCGTAAATTACGGGCGCAGGCATTGGAAGACAATGCTAAGCGCAAATTTACGCAGACAAAAATTAATTATTTTTCTTCTAATTAAAAAAATACTTATCGCTGTTAGAATATTTGTTTATTTTGTTATAAATAGTATGTATTAAACGTTTCTTTTAATAAATCAAATATTATATAAATCACGTTCGCTAATGTAAACATTTCAATAATGTGAACCAGCCTTGGATTAAATTAGTTTACATTATCGAGCGTCTGCTTTCAGTCGGTATTGTTTAAATTTCGCAGTGATATTAAGGGCAGTAAGGAGCTAATTTGGCCCTAATTCGATTGAAATTATTAAGTCCAGCGGCATCCCGGAAAACACGCTAACCAACGTGCAACGCCACTGGCAAAACATTGCAACAATAAATAACATTATGTAAATATTTTATGTTTATTTGTTTGATCAAAAGCATTTATAATCTGACGTCTTTCGTGTAACTTAATTATCAAAAACATGTAATAAAGAGATATTTATTTTTTACCTCTCCAAAACATACCTATGCGAAGTTACCTTTCCCGGATGTCGCGTCAATCGTGACGGCAGTTTGCCGAGCACATTGATTTTGGGCACCATAAATTAGAGTAAATTTCCACTTTTTCGGCTAGTATTTAAACCATTTTGGAAGAAGAATTTTACTGACCCAAGATTGTCAAAAAGTTGACTGACAGCAAATTAAATTCTTTCTTTAACTTGGCTACAAATAACTGTTGATGAAAAGAACGCGGAAAAAAATCGGGTTGTTATTTGATTGTTGGCACGTTTAATCTTTCGAATTGTCGCTTATGTTGGTAGTTTCCGTTTTAAATTATAAACGAATTGTAGGTTTGGCGAACCCTGACGGGCAACATTTTGGACACTTATATGAATAAAAAGTGATATTTTCCTGTGTTTTTCGGATAAATAAATTTTTTTCTAATTTTCGTGAAAACGAATCGACTGATTTTAAAACGTCAAAACAAAGGACTTCTAAAGACCTTTCAAACAAGCTATTACTTGATACCCCTTGTCATTTAAAATTTTTAAGGGATGACCCTATCTCGGCGTTTTTTCTTTTAATCAGTGGTTATACCCCGTATATAGATTAAATGACAGCTTGTATGTTGCGATCAAATTGTGTTACGATTCAATTAATTATCGCAATTAGTTGTAGGTAAAATAGTCTTCTGAGTGATGCAAAAATCTATGAAGCCACAATCAAAACAAAATAAACATAATAGCCACATTATTCAGTGTATAAAATTAACTATAAACACAACGTTAAATCATGTGAAATTAAGATAATGCATAGACCGGCCTTGTGCTGTCAATCCTTGCAAAAACTTGCATTGTATAGATTACTATTAAAGTCCTATAAAAAATGGCATCAAGTAGGTTGACTGTACAGGGTGGTCCACTAAGAATGTGAGGTACTGTATCTGCCAACCTATCCAACGTAGAGGCTCGCGGCAAAAAAAGGTCCTTACTAAAACGGCCAAGAGAAAACCCTGGAAAATTTTTACAGTTTTTTAAATAATCGCTAGGGGGCGTAACAGCAATCTTGAATCTAAAAAAGCGATGTTTCTGTGCATATAATAATCTAACAAAAAAATACCTGATCTTTAAGGTCGAAGATAATGTGAACTTTTTTGTTTGACAATGTTCGCAGTATCTCTGAAAATATAGTGGTGGGGGGTATTCAAAGGTTTCCGTAAAAAAGACCCTGTATCTTCGAAACGGCTGAGTCAATTTTGACAAACTTGGGCTAGTTGAAAAGAGCTATTCTTGGGCTACTATTTAACGTTTTGTTAGTTCCACGTGTGGCCGCTAGAGGGTTTTTTCGACATTCCGACCGAAATGGTTAATTTCCTTAAAACACTTTTTTTACGAAAATGTAGCTAAATGATGTCTAAATAAGGTCGCGAAAACATCATCTAGATATCTTGTTCTTAACCTAAAATTTAAGCCAAAGAAAATTTTATACGGTAATTAATCTCTTAAATTTTTATTTTTCTAAACTAATTTTTCTGGAATTCTAATCCCAACATAAATATACTAAGTGTCATATAAATCCGAACACCCAGTTTAAATGGTTTTATTTTAATAAAAGTTGGTGAATGTATTTATCTTACTGTAAATAACAAGTGAAAAAATTTTCAGCCTTATCAGTTGGATATTCCGGTTTTTATACTGCTTTTTTTTAATTCACTAACGCTCTAAAAATGAATCGGCCGCAGTAAAGAATCAACGTTGGCGGATTTTGGTTCTTGACATCCTTTACGATCGGTTACGATGCCTAGAGTACGGAGACCTGTACGATTTCGTCAACTTAGTGAGTTTGATAGGGGCCGTATAGTGGGACTTCGGGAAGCTGGACTTTCTTTTCGGGCAATTGCAGTTAGAGTGCAAAGAAGTGTAGACACTGTGGTTAAGTGTTGGCAGGCATGGCTTCGAGAAGGCCGTACGCAAAGAGCAAGGGGCACTGAACGCCGCCGTAGAACAACAGACCGTGAAGATCGCCGCCTAAGATTATTGGCCTTAAGGGACCGTTTCTCCACTACCAGGTCCATTGCAAATGAATGGTTTGCAGAACACGGAAGACCTATTGGCATACGAAGTGTTTACCGACGAATGAGAAGTTTTGGCTTGTTTTCATACCGGCCACACTGGGTCCTTCCTTTAACTCGAGAACACCGACGTAATCACCTTGAGTGGTGCAGACAACGGTCACTCTGGGATCAGGAATGGAACAGTATTGTCTTTAGTGACGAGTCTCGATTTTGTTTAGGCATGCACGATGGTCGTGCCAGGGTTAGTAGGCGACGTGGTGAAAGGAGGAATCCACAGTTTTTTGTTGAAAGACATGTTCATCACACTGTTGGAGTTATGGTTTGGGGTACTATAGCTTATGGTTCCAGGTCACCTTTAATCTTCATAAGAGGTAACATGAACGCGCAGCGTTATATCCACGAAGTTCTAGAACCCCATCTTTTACCCTATCTTGACACCCTGGCAGATCCAACTTTCCAACAAGAAATGCCCGACCCATGTTGCAAGAGTCACAATAGACTTCTTTCAACATAATGATGTCACATTGTTACCATGGCCACCAAGATCTCCCGACTTATCCCCAATTGAGCACGTGTGGGATATGATGGGTAGGAGATTGCTCAATTTGCAACGTCCTCCTCAGACTCTAGAAGCACTTCGAGAGGAGTGTTGGTGGTTGCCTGGAATGAGATACCACAGGAGGACATTGACCACCTGATCAGAAGCATGCCTAGGCGCGTTGGAGAATGCGTAGCACATCAGGGTGCATCCACACATTATTAAAGGTCAAAGGGCTTTAAAGCAGTGCAATCATTTTGAAATTTTTATCATTTACTTATTATGCTTCATTAAGTACTTATACAAAATTGTATTAAAAAGAAAATCATTTAAACTGGGTGTTCATATTTATATGTCACTTAGTATAATCCTCAAAAAGTGATTTTATTACCTTGAGCAATTTTTGTATTCACCAAATGCGTTTTACGAACGATGAGGCTGTTGATATGCTTGCAGTTTGTTTTGAATGTCTTCAGAATGCCCCAGTAGCAAAAAGAGTTTACGCGACTCGATCCAAATCGGCGTGTTTGTGATGTGACTGTTTTCCCCAATTAGTGGCGAGCTTACGAGCCAATGGTAGTTTTCGGCGTACGTGTCAACGCCAACGAATTTAAAGAACACAGGAAAATATTAACCGCGTACTGGGATATATTGAAGGAAATCCCCATGTTCGGTTCAAAATATTTTGAAAGACCATAGGTCATCAAAATGTAGGGATTTATTTTGATTTAACTTTTTTTTGATTACTGTCAGGATGCACCCATATCATGCAGTTTCAATCTGCAGAATATGCATTATTGGTCTGCAAAAAAACCGCACTGGTTGCGGAAAGTTCAGCACTAAGGAAGTTGGAGTTTAAATATCTGGTATGGCATATTGGGAGGCAGAATTTTTGAGCCATCTTTTTTCGAGCAATCCCTAAGTGGCAATGTCTTTCTTGACTTTTTTGACAATCTTTCACTGTTGTTGTTAGCAGATGTGTCGCTGGAAACACGGCAAAACTTGTTTTTGCAGTTGGATGGTTGCCCAGCACATTTGCTATTGTGCGAGAGCATATTAATGAAGTATTTCAACAGTGGTGGACTGGAAGAGGAAGATTGTTTCCATAGCATTCGTGATTACCAGACTTAACTTGTCTTGATTTTTATTTATGGGGATGGTTGAAGGAGACTGTGTTCTTTTTTGAATCGGTCCTTTTTAGGGCAGTAACTTGATAATAAAAAGAAATTCTAGAAAAATTAGTTTATAAAAATAAAAATTCAAAGGATTTACACATAAAATTTTCTTTAGCCTAAAGTTTAGGTTAGGAACAAGATATTGAGATGCGGTTTTACAGGAGCTGGTTTAGAATCACACAGACACTTTTTAATAAATAAAAATCATACCAATGCATTTAATTTCCTTTGAGAAAATTAACCGTTTCACAAGTGAAACTAACAAAACTTCAAATATGTTCCAACAACAATAGTAAAACTTTCCATTCCAGTTTTAAAACATGTTTTGTGTTTACTTATTAATAATGCTTTTAGACAAGGATCATTCCCAGAGAATTTGAAAATAGCTGTTATAAAACCAATTTTTAAAAAAGGTAATCCAGAGCAATTGGGAAATTATAGGCCAATCAATATTTTAACAGGTTTTTCAAAATTATTTGAGTTAGGCATCAGTAAGAGATTATTAGAATTCATGAATGACTGTAATTTATTTAATACACATCAGCATGGTTACCTACATGGGCGATCAACAGATACTGCAATCTTTCAATTTGTTCAAATAGTACTTAAGCAATTAGAGAAGGCAAACTTAGCGGTTGGTTTCTACCTGGACTTGTCCAAAGCTTATGATTGCATCAACAGAGACATATTGTTATTAAAGCTACAAAGATATGGTGTAAGAGGAACTGCGCTAGAATTGTTCAAGTCATACCTCTATAATAGACAACAGAGGGTTGAAATTGTTAAAGGAGGTCAAACTTACAAGTCAAACATTGAGTTGACTTCAACTGGCATAGCACAGGGTAGTATACTTGGGCCCATTTTGTTTGTAGTTTTTTTAAACGATCTCTGTTTTGTTACTAGAGGTGATCATAGCAAGGATAAAATTATCTGCTATGCTGATGACACAAATTTAGTGTTGGGTGGGACAAGTGTGGAGGACCTAACTGCTAATGGGAATCTCTTATTTAGAAGTGTGAATACATGGTTTTCTGAGAACAAACTAGTGCTGAATAAGTCCAAAACTGATGCAACATTATGTAGAACTAAGCAGAGTAAAGTCGTTAAGCCACAATATATCGATATAGATGATCATCAACTGCAGTTGAGTGAAAGTGTAAAATTCTTAGGCATCTATATTGATGAATTTTGAGATTGGACAACACATGTATTCGAACTGCTGAAGAGGCTCGATTCCATTTGCTATGGTTTTAGGGTGATATCAAGATATCTAAATAATACGAGTATGAAAATATTGTACCGTGCTAATTTTAAAAGTGTTCTAAAGTATGGGATTATTTTTTGGGGACGCAATAGGTTTATTCAAAAAATTTTTGTTGTTCAATAAAGAGCAGTACGTCTGCTAAAGGGACTAAATTTCAATGTAACTTGCAGGGGGCGTTTAAAACTGAAAAAATTATGACTGTGTATGCCATCTATGTATATGAGTGTCTTATATTTTTTTTGCAAAAATAAAAATTTATTTGAGGTTGAGGTGCAAACTGTTTATGATACTCGAACAGTCAATGTTGCTTATCCAATACACAGATTATCCTCCACAGAAAAAAGCCCTATTTACATGTGTTTAAAATTTTTTAACAATCTACCAAATGAAATTAAAAACTTAAACAGTTTATATAAATTTAAAAAGACTATTAAGCAATTTCTAGTACAGTCAGAGCCTTATACAATAGATGAGTTCTATGGGAGTTGTAATAGTATAAGATAGTAGCTGTTATAAGATAAATAACCATGTAACACAAAAAAAGGTCTCAGGTAAACTATTATAGTTATGGTGACAGTGACGCAACATTTCATTTTGTAGTAGCTATACAATTTTTGTAATGTCATTGTACAATTTGGAATATAGATTATTATTATTATAACATTTGTAGCCCAAGAATAGCTCTTTTCAAGTTTGTTAAAATTGGCTCAGCCATCTCGAAGATAGAAGATGTTTCAAGTATCAAAATAAGACCACACCCTGAATAGAGGATAGTTTATTGTCTGAGAGACCAAGCCAAGACCATGCTGATGAGTTGTCAAAAAAGCATGAAATGCTGTCTGTGGTTGGAAAGACAGATATAACATGTTCAAGTTATAGAAATTGAGGACTAACAATACCCCATAAATTTGTATTTAAAAAGAAGTTAAGCAAAAATAAAATCTTACCTAATCTCAGCTCCCCGAAGTTTCCACATCCAATCTTCTTGCCGACTCTAAAATTAGGCCCAACCATGAGCACTCCCGAGTTAGAGTTAATGCTGTGTCTGGCATTATGTAAATCACCAGCACCATGTCTTTTGGCATTCTTCTGCTTCTGGTCTCCTTTGTCCATCATGAAGCGCCTTAGATACCACCAAAGAAATGTATATCGAAGACTATGACTGTGTCCTCATATAACAATGTCTATATCACACATATTTTCTTTTCAGAAATATCACAGTTAATCCAAAGTTAAGCAGCAACTGGGCGAGACAGCTTTTCCATAATATATTGTGAAACAAGTTCAAAATTGCAGAAAGTATATTGCTACTTGGTGATATATTGTAAAGCAAAATTAAATAATTAAGATATCATCTATACTTTTTCTAAGTGAGTTGTGTATTTTATTTATTTGCTAGCATTAGTAGGATTTGTTTGTGTACTTATAGTTTAAGAGATGTCATGAATTATACAATTTGCTGAGCATTGAGGGGAAACACAGGAAAGTTGAACTGTTCTATCTTAAGAATACCTGCAAAGAAAATACAAATCTTTTAGTACAGCATCACTCCTAGGACTGTGAAATTAGATAATCGAAAGCAACTCTACCCTAAATATCTGCACTGGGATCTCAGCTACACCTTGGAACACAGTGGGCTCCACCATTCTTCACCTGTTTAAAATAATACATCGTCCTATTAGAATATTCATGTAGGGCATAAAGGATCTTACCAACCCTATACTTCCATCTAGGTTAAAGGTAAAATGTACTAGAATATCCTAAAATATTTTCATATTGTATGCTTTTTTTATAACCTATAAGTTTGACACTTGACACTCGTGACGAATAATGATGGTTGGGCAGTGAGGCAGTGTTGCCAAGCCTACAGATTTTTCGGTATTTTAACCGAAATGAGGCATTATTTACCGAAGACGTCTTCTTTTTTTTAAGTATTTCCTTGAAAAAATGAATTCTATCTCATAATATATGTAATTTTATGGCCCATACATTTGTGTATACACTTAGGTAATCGGGCATATAAGGGACCTACATTTGGGTTGCCTATAATATTATCTACCCACATTTCTTAAGGCCGGTCCAGACGCTCCGTTTTGCACAACCTTTTGTAGTCAAAGTTCAACACGATGCAGATAAAACGTTGCCTGTGGATTGGCCAAGTGCGCAGTTTTGAATTCGACGACGGTACAGTTTCAGCGATAACTGAGCGAAAAAGCATACGAGCCTTGTCTCAATGAAGTTGGCTCAACTATCAAAACTACGTTTTTTATGAAAAATGTCATATTAGCGGGAAAGTACTGAAAACTAAAATGTATTTCTGATTACATACGATATTTTTAATTAATATTTGCCGAAAATACTACATTTTTTGTGACAAAGATAAAATGTCGCACAAATTCAAAGACACTGCCGATTAATAGAAATCAACGAAACCAAATAGCAGCAAATCACTACTGTGCTCCATCGCCTTTTCGACTGATTACAGCTTCGATCCGTCTTGACACAGTCTCAACAGCTCATTGTAAAAGTTTTAATAAATGTATTAATCTTTTACTTTCCACGACTACTGGCATGTGGCATGTATTGTAATCGTGAAAATTTTCTAAAAAGAGAAATTGTCTTATTTAAATGTTATGTGACATGTACATGTACATTTCCGTCGGAGCCTGTTTGTCGATATGTAAACTAATCTCATAACCTTCTATAGCTTGAGCAGTACTTCTCTGATTTATATGAAATTTTCACACAACTACTACGCTAAGGACGCAAAAGCGTTGCAGTTTTTGAAAACCGGTCTAGTGGTGGCGCAGAAAAAGAACAAAAACGAAAAAAAAATCGTTAAATTTCGTTTTTTGGCGTTTTAGAGGGTCCTGACCATTATCGAGAACATTTTTGTAGGGGTCCAAAATTGGGGGTTAACTTAAAACTTAGATATATACTAAGTGACGTATAAATCCGAACACCCAGTTTAAATGGCTTTATTTTAATAAAATTTTGTATAAGTACTTAATGAAGCATAATAAGTAAATGATAAAAATTTCAAAATGATTGCACTGCTTTAAAGCCCTTTGACGTTTAATAATGTGTGGATGCACCCTGATGTGCTACGCATTCTCCAACGCGCCTAGGCATGCTTCTGATCAGGTGGTCAATGTCCTCCTGTGGTATCTCATTCCAGGCAACCACCAAGTCCTCTCGAAGTGCTTCTAGAGTCTGAGGAGGACGTGGCAAATTGAGCAATCTCCTACCCATCATATCCCACACGTGCTCAATTGGGGATAAGTCGGGAGATCTTGGTCGCCATGGTAACAATGTGACATCATTATGTTGAAAGAAGTCTATTGTGACTCTTGCAACATGTGGTCGGGCATTATCTTGTTGGAAAGTTGGATCTGCCAAGGTGTCAAGATAGAGTAAAAGATGGGGTTCTAGAACTTCGTGGATATAACGCTGCGCGTTCATGTTACCTCTGATGAAGATTAAAGGTGACCTGGAACCATAAGCTATAGCACCCCAAACCATAACTCCAACACTGTGTTGAATATGTCTTGCAACAAAAAACTGTGGATTCCTCCTTTCACCACGTCGCCTTCTAACCCTGGCACGACCATCGTGCATGCCTAAACAAAATCGAGACTCGTCACTAAAGACAATACTGTTCCATTAGGTCTTCCGTGTTCTGCAAACCATTCATTTGCAATGGACCTGGTAGTGGAGAAACGGTCCCTTAAGGCCAATAATCTTAGGCGGCGATCTTCATGGTCTGTTGTTCTACGGCGGCGTCCAGTGCCCCTTGGTCTTTGCGTACGGCCTTCTCGAAGCCATGCTTGACAACACCTAACCACAGTGTTTACACTTCTTTGCACTCTAACTGTAATTGCCCGAAAAGAAAGTCCAGCTTCCCGAAGTCCCACTATACGGCCCCTATCAAACTCACTAAGTTGACGAAATCGTACAGGTCTCCGTACTCTAGGCATCGTAACCGATCGTAAAGGATGTCAAGAACCAAAATCCGCCAACGTTGATTCTTTACTGCGGCTGAAATATTCATTCTTAGAGCGTTAGTGAATTAAAAAAAAACAGTATAAAAACCGGAATGTCCAACTGATAAGGCTGAAAATTTTTTCACTTGTTATTTACAGTAAGATAAATATATTCACCAACTTTTATTAAAATAAAACCATTTAAACTGGGTGTTCGGATTTATAGGTCACTTAGTATATTATATTACAAATATTTATTAAATATTTGTTTAAGAAAACAAATATTTAAGTAAGATAAAAATATTATTAAATATTAAATAAATATTTAATGATTATTTCGTGTTATCGAGGCTGGCTGCTATTTTGGTAGTCAAAGAGAGTCAATTGAGGGATAAATAAAAGGTATAAAATAAATCTACAAATATTTATATAAAAAAGTTATCTTTATAAAAAATAAATATTCGCACTATGTACAATAATAAATAGTTCAGACTATTGACAGTGATTTATTTCCGATTAGCATTTTTCTTGTTTCACTTCCTCCAAATGAACTTGTACTTCTTCAGAATCTGTCTCTTCTTCTTTTTCGATAAGAGCAAACAGGTACTTATAGATTCCACAGCCTAAGATGGCTCCCATATTGGGGGCTATCCAGTAAATCTGAAATTGAAAATTAAGAGCTTTAGGCGTAAAGACGTTGTTCAACTGCAAGTGTGTTTGATCCAGCATTAAAATGATAGCGGAATCTTAGTCATATTTCCATAATCAGGACTCACCCACTGATCCTTAAAATTGCCATAGATCAAGGCTGGCCCGAATGTTCTTGCCGTGTTCATGCTAGCACCCGTTAGTGGACCCTAAAATGAAGTTTTCAATTAATTCACGAGTTCAAAGTAATTTGGAGTACATCCAAATTCCGGACGTCAGTTGCATCTTCGTCGGTCAATTTTGGCATGATTCATGACCACGTCAATGCTCGTTCTGATAAAAAATTTCTTATTTAATTAAACAAAAACGCACTACATGTTAATCCATTTTCATTTATTATATCAGATGTTTTATTTTTTGCATAAGACACCGATCTGTTTGTCGACAATATCATCCTTCTCATTGTGGTATTTTGGGTATTTTTTCGAAATATTTTCAGACGGTGCTATGCTTAACATTCGTGATAGTTTTATAAAGTATTAAACATGATGCAATCAAGCAGATTAGGTACGAATTACATTGAAAAAAATCGATTTACGGAGCAATTTCACGGCATCAACTTCTAAAACCTACCCATCTCAACCATGTTTTTCCGCATTTAAAATATCTCGTAGGAAGAAGCGATGACATTGCATAGCCTTAAAGATTTGTGAAATCGAGTCATGATATGGATGCGTACTCTGGATGGATTGTAGATTTCTTAAATTCCTTTTTTGAGAAAATTAATAATATTAATATCAGTCAAGCTCAAGCTCAACTTTTGTATACTTCAACATTGCATGGATTGGGATTATAGTGTGCCAGATCTAGCTTATCAATTTCCAAACTATTTTTCTTGATTCTTTAAAAAAACATCGCATAACCCCAGCAGAGATATCGAAATACAAAGATAAAAAACAAATTGCTGATTTTGCAAATAACTTTTTTATAAATATTGGCAGAGAAATGTCAGATAAAATTGGGAACCCTCCCACACCTTTTCAATTTATAAGTAGCCCTTCCTATAACGGTAATGAAATTATTGAACATATAATAAGTCTAAAAAATAGTTGCTTTCCAGGATTAGATAAATTAACGACTAAAATAATTAAACAACTACATGTATATCTCTTAGATCCCTTAGTTCATATAATCAATCTGATTTTCAAAACGGGAAAAGTACCTAAACAATTTAAAACATCGTTTCTAACACCTATTCACAAAGCAGGAGATAAAGAATGTATAAGTAACTATAGACCAATAAGTATAATCTCAAATTTAGCAAAGATATTTGAAAAATGTCTTAAGGTTAGATTGGTTGCATCCTTGGACTCAAATAAGCTGTTATCTGAGAATCAGTTTGGTTTTAGGCAAGGTTTAAGCACATCACATGCGGTTTACGAATTAGCGTCTAAACGTCTAAAATAATGTAAGTATCATTTAAATAACGGTGATAAGTGCATCGCTTTGTTTTTGGATTTAGCAAAGGCATTTGACACGGTATCTCATCCTATGCTCCTCCAAGCACTGGAGGGACATGGAGTTAGGCGTGCTGTGTTAAGTGTATTTAGAGATTATTTAATGCATAGGATTCAGTGTGTCAGGATTGCGGACGTTCTAAGTGAACCAAAGACGGTTCAGCATGGAGTTCCACAGCGTACAGTACTTGGGCCGATTATTTTTAATAGATATGTAAATTACCTCTGTAGTCTTTCAGTTGATGACGTTGTAATTGCATATGCTGACGTCACTGTGGTGGTGTTTCATGGAGAGACATGGGAATCAACGGGTGGAAAATTGAAGACTGATTTTGCAAAAATTAAAGACCTTCTGGACACATTTAAGTTAACTCTGAGTATAAAAAAAACTCGTTACATTGCCTTCTCTATAACCATGGCTAATAGACCAGCATTTAATCAAATTATTCTTGATAATATAGATGAGCCTTTGAAAGAAGTAAATGAAATTAAATATTTGGGGGTTGTTGATAAGCACTTGAAGTGGGACCGACATGTGCTGTATCTGAGCAAAAAAATTAGATTTTTCATCCATAAATTCTACGCTCTTCGTAACATACTGAACATTAAACTACTATTAATGATTCACAAAGCACTTGTGGTGCCTCTTTTGGTATATGGCATAATTGTGTAGGGTGGGATGTACGGTTCAAATCTTGGGCAGTTAAAAGTGGTGCAGAACCATATTGTAAGGATTATTCTAAAAAAACCTAGACTATATTACACCATGCAACTTTATTCTCAAGAAATAAACAATATTAAAATCTTATATATCCTTGCAGTATGTAGTTTTGTACATGCAAGTAAGAAATTAAATACAAATTATGTGTCCCACAATTATATGACCCGATCAAACACCACTCATAACCTGAACGTCCCCCAGTCCAGGCGAGATTTAAATTTGCGTTTTGTGACATATCTTGCACCTAAATTTTACAGTTTGATTCCTGCTAATATCAGGAATATTGAAAATATTAAAAAATTTAATGTTTCGTTTAAAATGTTCTGTTGGGGAAAATCGTGAACAATTTATGCATTTATTTGAAGTTGCTTTGAGGTAGATTGATCTGCCTTTCTTTTCTTTCTTTTTGATATAATTGTGATACTTTTTTTTGTGATCTTAAATTATATCTATGACTTACAACAAAAATATGAAATTTTCTTTCATTTTGTCTATATTGTGTTTCATGTTTTGTTAGTATTGTTGAGCGATTTTATACAAAAATATATATTGCACGATATTTATCAATTAATTACTGTTTTGGACTGTTTTTGCGCATACAACTTTTTAAACGTAGGCGCTCATATATTATACAAGGTGACTTTGAAGTTGACTCATTAATTTTCAGATAATGATTGTAGAAGGAAGATAAACCATAATATGTGTGTAAAAATAAAAAAAATAAAAAAAATTTTTACCTTGTTTTATAAAGTATCCTCCCGACAAGTATTTCAGTGCGGACCTGTATTTGATCGTGAGGTCTTGTCCCCTGTGAGGTCTTAAGTCACCTGATTCACGAGCCCGTTGTACTACATTAACAAAGGCACGAGGGGTTGGTTGCACTCGATTGGGAAACCGATCCGCATAAACATGTGGCATTTTTTATTTCGTTTGAGCCACGCAGCAACACCACTATTAACTCACGCGTTAGCGACTGACACAGACTGGATAAAAACATCGTGATCAGCGTTTCAAATTCGTTCGCTTTTTTGTTTCCGATGCGATGAACCGATAAGGCGGATTATATCCGTTGTTGCCAAACACGAGCACATAATAATATTATTATTGAGACAGGGCGGTACTCAAACTTCTAAAGGGCTATAACTTTGTTACTTTAATTTTACCAGAAAAATGTTAAAGGAAAAAAACATTTCTTTTGATCAGATCTACTCACTGTTAAAATAAATAACTCAACTTCGAAGTCACCCTGTAGAAAAGCCTTGTTTTTGTTTTGTTAATGTATAGATATACATTATTTTTATATTGGTAAATTTGGGTTTTGCTGAATAAATGTGGTAGAGTTCAGGGCGTACTGTTCTCTCCAACAACAACAACAGTAGGACATTTTGCATAACGACTTGCTTGAGTGTCCATTAGCTACTTTATTGCCCCAAGCCATTCATATTGTTATTAGCCTCATGCTTACCGCTGCCATGGATATTCCCACGACGACCAATGCGAATCTTATGGGTGTTGAGTCTGTATTGTGGGCGTTCCTTTTGTCCCACACAGCGCACACGACGATGATCAATGTCGTGGTTATCACCAGTTCGATGGCCATCGCTTGTAAGGTGGTTATCTTTTCGTGAGGCAACGTCATACAGAAACCATCTCCGACATACTCGGCAGGAGCTAACGCCTGAAACACAATAGACATTTGTAAATGCTTATACTAGACCATCATTCGTCAGTCATGCTAGATCACCATGAGTAACAAATTATAGTGCGAGTTTGTGGTTGACCAAATATCAAGAGTTTATCTGAAGACAGTGTTTATACAGAGCGTCAAAGACAATGATGATACATCACTATGAATCTCTGGACCGGTTAGAGTTATTACATTGGGTATAAATACCTTCAGCAATGCAAATCCAAGAGTGGCTCCTAGGAATTGTCCAGCGATATATGCAATCGCCGTTTGGAAGTTCATAATTTTGTGTATCACAGCCGCTATAGTTACTGCAGGATTCAGATGGGCACCAGAAATGTGGCCGAACGTCTAAAAAAAGATACATCATATTTGTAATACAATTAACTTCACTTCAAGGAATCTAAGAATAACCTATAACTTTTCCTAACTTGACTTGTAGTGGGATCTTGGAATAAAATGCGCATTAACACTTCCACTTGTTCTCTTCTAAAATATAGTATAATTGGAATTTCAATATGATGTTTCGTCTCTTGTCCTATTTTTTCTTATAGACGAATTTTTGCTCAAAATTATTGAGTTTTTAGTTCTGATTTCAAAAATAGTTTGTTATTATACTCAGTGACATTAGAAGTGTTACACGAACAAAAAATAATTTTTTCAACTTGATTTTTTGGCAATGAGGTAGTCTTAGATTAACAATGAAACGATAAAATTCTCATAAAACAAAATTAATAATGAGCCGGGCGACCCCGCAGCTGAATACACTTCTGTATACGTCTAGGCATCGACAAAATGAGATAATCGATGTCTGGTTGTGCCACCTCATTCCAAGCAACTCGAACTTCGTGGATCAGATGTGGCACAGTCTGTGGCGGTTGATGCAAAGTGGATAGTCTCCTCTCCATCATATCCCATATATGTTCGATGGCATTCTCCCGTAAATCCGGCGAACGGGATGGCCTCGGCAAACATTAATATGCTTGCTTCTTGAAGAAAGTTCTGGGTGTAACACTTCTAATGTGACTGGGTATATATACGAGTATGACACAGCTCACCTGTATAATAAGTAAAATAACAAAACCGAAAGCTAGGGCAGACATATGATGGGTAGGCGCAGGGTTGTCTACTTGTGTGATGCACCCCATACAACCGAGGAAGAGCAGTAAGGCTGTACCCAGGAATTCTGAAGCAAACATTGTGAAGAATGACGGTTCATTTTTCCGATAACCTGGAAACAAAAATAAAAAATGAAGATATTGAAAATTGATCTGATTTAGCTTCTTTTGTTATACCGAAGGGTCGTACTCTCGGTCTCTCTTTGATCGCACCCTTTCATCTTTACAGTTCTTTCTTTCTTTTGAGAAGGTAAACGTTGAGTTCCTTTTTGTCCTGTACGGAATCACGCCTGGCCTCCACGATCTCCTGACCTAAATCCATTAGATTTCTTTGTGTGGGGATTTCTAAAAGAAAAACTGTACCAGCCTCCCGTAACCACAAGAGATATGCTAATAGACAGAATCAGGAATGCATGTGATGAAATAAGGCCTTATTTGAGAATAATGCTATACCACGTTCGATCATTCGTAGATGTGAATTGTGTATTGAACAATTGGGTTTACATTTCGAGCAACTACTTTAGATTTTGTATGTTTGTCCTAACTATCCAATAGCATTTTAGCTGTAAATAATTAATTTAATTTGTTAAAAATAATATTGGAAAATTAAACAAATTGATATTCTGTTTTTTTGTGTTTATTTGGAGTTAGGAATTGTTGCTGTGTTTAAAAACACAATCTAAACGATCATCTTAATCGCTTGTAATGCCCAAATCGAAAATGTAAAAAAAAAATATTATTTTCCCATAAATAATTAAAAATGCATCGAACCTTAAAAATCTAAATATCTCAAAAACGGCTAACTATAACGAAAACTCACAAGAGAGCTTTTTTATGTTGAAAAGTGCGAATAATAATTTGTTTTATTCAAAAAACCAAAAATTGCACTAAGTAAAATTTTTCGGTCATTTTAATACACTACAGGTACAGTAGAGAGCGCCCTCTAACTGCTGCAGTGAAACTATGCCCATGGTTCGTTTTGTCGTACCAAAAAACCCTTTTTTTTTGCTTTAGGACCAAGCCATGCAGCCAGAAACTAGGTTGGCATTTTTATATATCTAATTATGGACAAACACACAACGTCAGAACATCCATGGCGAAGGCGAGATTCGAACTCGCGGCCCGGCCGGCCGGCTGATCAGTAGCACGACACTCTGACCCACGCGGCCAACCGAGGTCCCCCAAAAAACCCTTGTATATCAATTTTCACTTTTATACATCAAATATTGTTCGAAATATTAAAAAAAAACTATTTTAGAAAGTAAATTTAAACACCCTGTATTTCGGAAGCCACGCATTTTTCGACCCATGTTTATATAGACTTTATGCATTAATTTTAAAAGTTATATCGAATCTTAAAGTTATGCAACAATAAACTGAAACACCCTGTATTTATACGCCTCCAAACCCAATAATTCTACGCACATATTAGGCATATTTCACTCATCATACACATTTGCCCTTAAAACTTAGAGATATCTCCTTCAGTCGGGTGTCGGTATGTGTGATGTCGTCCCCTGATGGAAAAGCTTCCTTCATTTTCACAGTCTTTTCTCTCCTTCAGAAAGGCTGGGGTATTTCTAGATTTCTATTGTTCCGAATCAGCGTCAGCGTTCTTCTATTGTGAGGTTATGTGTTCTTTTTGGAATGTAGGAAATGTCGGGCTTATGAAACAGATTGATAAAAATAAAAAGCATCAACAATTTGATGCAAATAGATATTTGTAGCATAACCTCAAAATGGAGCGTTGAGACGGAATGATTTTCTCATAAAATATCGTTGGTCCCTCATAAAGTTGGTTTTCTAGGGTCCGCGCATTGGCAACCAGCGCCTTTCTACTTTTAACATTCATTGCCAGCCAACTGACAGTCCATCATTTCCTGTTGAAGCGTAGGTAAGGTGTGTGGGTCCGTCGTTTTATTTCCAGATTTTGGGATATTGGGCCGGCCCAATCACCAGTTTATGGAGTAGCACCCTTTTTTGTACCTACTTTACGTTTGCTTTGGTTGTTTTTTTGCTACTCTCTCCATTTTTATGAGATCTTAACCTCTTCAGCGTTGGAAAGGATTGAGAAAAACCACCGTCTGCACTCCTCCAGCTTTGAAGCTGCCTTGTAGCTGTTTTGTAGCCGAAGTCGATGAGAAACGGCCCCCTTCTCGTAAGAAAATTGTTGTATGTTTCATGACGTGATTTTTCGTTTAATTCAGGTGATTATGTTTTATAGTGATTACTGATATGTAGCGGAAAATCATAAAGGCAATCTAGTGAATCGATCTCACCGAACAATGATTTAACTATTATTTGTGCGAAAAACTGTTATCAGCTACTTGTTATACAAGTGTACCTACATTTTTAACTCTAAGTAAAATCAATTATTGATTTCAAACATTCATCTTATAAAATGGGTTAAGAATGTGTACACAGCCTCTTATCAATTCATGACATAATGTGCCTTGATTTGGAAAAACACTCTTTTAGAACACCTGGCAAGAGTGCGTCAAAATATATACAGGATGTTATTTAAGTACGACGCCAAACTTCAGGAGGTGATTCTTTGAGTAATTTTAAGATGAAGAGTTCATATAAATATACACTACCGTTCAAAAGTATTCGAACACCCATAAAACCAGGAACTGATGGAAGTTAATTATAAACATTACAATATCTGTATGAAACATTTATTTTCTTAATTCTTAACAACATACAACTACTTATAATCAAAATAGTCATATTTTTGACTCATCAATGTGCCATGCCTAATTTTCCTAAGGTGGATGCGGTTATTTTTCGCCATTCGTCTTGTAATATTCTCCATAAGTGTTTTTGAGATATAGGCCATCATTACCGTACTTGTCTATTCAGTTCATCCTACAGCAACTCTATCGGATACAAATACGGGAATTGGGGATGCCATTGCATGATCTTCAAAATATTTTTTGCTTCCAAAAATTGCTTGCAAAGCTTGGATGTGTGTTTGGGGTCATTATCATGCTGAAAGACAAACTCCGGACCAATATGATTTTGTGGTATGGCTCTATAAGCTTCTTTATTCACTGTTCCTTTAGTTTCACAATATCCCCCAGAGCGGAACCACCAAAACAGCCCCACATCATTGTAGACCCTCCACTGTATTTGACCGAAGCGACGGTGCATGATTCCCTTTCGTTAGGCCGACGGCGGACAAATACTTGGTACCAAAAACTTCAAATTTCGATTCATGGCTCCACAGGATCTTCTTCCAGTCAGCAACTGTCCAATTTTGATGTTGTTTGGCCCAATTCAGTTTCTTTTTTTTTGTTAGTAGCCCTGAGAAGTGGTTTCGATACTGCTATGCATCTCTTGAGTCCAGCTTCGAATAACCTTCTCTTAATTGTAGTCACACTTACAGGTGGTCATGCGTCTATTGCGTTTACTTTTCGCTATTATGCTTGAGTCTCAGTGGAAGTTGTAACTCTGGGTCTCCCTGAACGACGGCTATTGGATGTTGTGCCTTGAGCCCTGAATTTCTTAATAATGTAGTGTACAGACGACAGTGGCTTATGAAGTTTTGAAATTTCTCGAATACTCCTGTCGGACTTATGAAAATCAATAATAACTCCTTTTATCTAATCGGAATATAAAATAAACGAAAACGCACTTGCTGAACAATCTTGAACAATAAGGTATTGAACCACGGTTGGTTTATCAAATGAGACAAGATAATTGAAGTAAAACTGTGTTATGGGCTTACGTACAACACAAATTAAAAGAAATACATAATCTAAAAACAAATCCTGAGAAAGAATTCCTATACAAAAACATAACAATAATCTTCTAAAGGTAAATAAATTTTTATTATGGCTAATGATTAGACCCCAATAGTGTTAGCAAAATTTTCATAATAACCTTTCAGTGATGCTTGATTTTCATGGTGATGGTTTTCAGAAAATAAAGAAAAATAAATACGTACTGAATAGTTTTTTTTTGTTTGTTATGATTTTAAATGGAAATATACATGTGTTCAAATAGTTTTTAATGGTAGTATAGGTCCAGAAATGCTTCATTTTCAAGATACAGGGTGTCAAACTGTTTTAAAAAAATCAGTTTTTCCTAAATATCTTAATTTACTGTCAGTCGATTATGTTCAAATTTGGCAGTGACATAAAGGGTAGTAAGGGTCTAATTTAGCCCCGATTAGAATGAAATGATCAAGTCCAGGTTGGCCCGGAAACACGCCCTAACCAATATCTTTGACAAAAAATTTCTGACTTTTAAGCAGCTAAAAATAAAACTTTTTGGTCTCCTGGGTTTGTTCCATATCTCGCTTCGTTTGCGAGATAAAAAAGCAAGTTTTAATTATATAATTACCCCCTGACGACTCGAGGAGTCTTTGAAAAGGTGGTATAAAGTAAACGTCTTATAAAAAAAATCTGTAACTTTAAGAAACCGTAGTGGCAACACTGCCAACCCGCTCAGTGCGCATGCGACTAGCGACTATTATCCCACCAACAGCAAGGGTGTGCGCTTCTTCCTGTTGGAACTGGTATAGTCTAGTCTTTTATGCTCTAGTCTAGTGTCTAAATTCCGTACCAGTCCGGAGTCTGCAACAAAATTTGGCTGAGAAGTGAACAACCGGAGTTTTGTTGATCTGGTTGGTATTAACGCTATTTTCTATGTTCTATAGATTTTTTATTTTCCACGCATAAGCCAGAAAATTAATTTTGGTTTGTTTTTAATTTTTATACTATAAAAGAATCGTGTCTAAAAACTGACAAACGGAAAAATGGAAATGTAATATAATCTCAATTACGAATTGTTTCGTCCATACTCAAGCTATCATTATCATCTATGTCTATTTTATCTCGGAAATCCCTGTATACAGGGTGACTTTGAAGTTGAGTCATTAATTTTCAGATAATGATTGTAGAAGGAAGATAAACCAAAATATGTGTGTAAAAATAAAAAAAAATTAAAAAAAAATGTTACCTTGTTTTATAAAGTATCCTCCCGACAAGTATTTCAGTGTGGACCTGTATTTGATCGTGAGGTCTTGGAGCACCGGCATGCCGTCCATATGTGAGGTCTTAAGTCAAATGATTCACGAACCCGTTGTACTACATTAACAAAGGCACGAGGGGTTGGTTGCACTCGATTGGGAAACCGATCCGCATAAACATGTGCCATTTTTCATTTCGTTTGAGCCACGCAACAGACACCACTATCCACTACCGACTGACACTGACTGTATACAACACTGAATGAAATAATTGTAAAAACATCGTTCCAAATTCTTTCGCTTTTTTGTTTCCGATGCGATGAACCGATAAAGCGAATTATATCCGTTGTTGCCAAACACTTAAACTTAAGAAATATTGTTTTTCAAACAGAAAAGGTTCGTTGTTATGAGATGTGTGGAAATTTGCCAATATTTGTGTAACTTTTAGTGTTGGTTGACGGCTGTTGTTGTCAGGATGAGTAAAAGGAAACAGAATATCATCGATTGGTTCCTTTCTAAACAAAACAAACTGTCTGATCCACCGGCACAAGAACTACCGGAGAAAACTGATGATAATCCTACAATTCAACCTGAGCCTTCCACTTCAAAATATCTTGATGTTGAAGTGTTGAACAATCGGGCGCGAAACCTAACGGATCCAATTTCCTTGATGTTGCGTTATATGTAAATTTCAGCTGCAACTTGTCTTCCATGAAAAATATACTTTATTGAGGTGTGCACTGATCCCTAATGACTCTTTCAAATATCCCTATTCCACACACTTGAAAAATAATGAAGGAGTGAAATGTTACTCATAAAAAAACACTTTGAGAAATTTCCTCGGCTGTCATATTCAGTGGAACTACAATGGCTTTTCTGTAAATATTGCGTGGTTTTTGCAAAATTAGGAAGAGTATATAAATCAACTAAATTGGGAAAACTTGCTACCGTACCACCAAAGAAATTTTCGAAATTGTATGGCAAAACCGGTGATTGCGATACACATAAGAACTCAATATATCATATAAACTTTTAAAGATTTACGAAAATCCAGAGAATGATATAAGAAATATAATAGGTTCAGAGCGAATTAAGCAAGTATCAGAAAACGACAAAGATTGACACCTATAATACAATCCGTAATTTGTTTAGGACGCCAAAATATACCACTTAGAGGGCATAGAGATAGGGGATGACTTTTTTCTAATGGCATCACGGATGACGAGGGTGTCCTTAATAATGAAATGAATTTTAGAGAACTGATACTGAGAGCGGCGACAATTTATTGAAAAAAAAAATTAGAGAACTCAAAAGCGCATACGTACATAAGCAGCAGCATCCAAAATGAAATTATAGAATGTTGTGGCGAAGAAATCTTAGATATAGTTTTGAGTCGCGTCAGGCAAAGTCAGTATTACAGTATTATATATGACGAAAGTACAGACATTAGCCATAAATCACAAATGTCAATCGTATTGCGGTATTGTTATCAAAAACATATACTAAGTGACATATAAATCCGAACACCCAGTTTAAATAGTTTTATTTTAATAAAAGTTGGTGAATGTATTTATTTTACTGTAAATAACAGGTGAAAAAATTTTCAGCCTTATCAGTTGGACATTTCGGTTTTTATACTGCTTTTTTTTAATTCACTAACGCTCTAAAAATCAATATTTCAGCCGCAGTAAAGAATCAACGTTGGCGGATTTTGGTTCTTGACATCCTTTACGATCGGTTACGATGGCTAGAGTACGGAGACCTGTACGATTTCGTCAACTTAGTGAGTTTGATAGGGGCTGTATAGTGGGACTTCGGGAAGCTGGACTTTCTTTTCGGGCAATTGCAGTTAGAGTGCAAAGAAGTGTAGACACTGTGGTTAGGTGTTGTCAGGCATGGCTTCGAGAAGGCCGTACGCAAAGAGCAAGGGGCACTGGACGCCGCCGTAGAACAACAGACCCTGAAGATCGCCGCCTAAGATTATTGGCCTTAAGGGACCGTTTCACCACTACCAGGTCCATTGCAAATGAATGGTTTGCAGAACACGGAAGACCTACTGGCATGCGAAGTGTTTACCGACGAATGAGAAGTTTTGGCTTGTTTTCATACCGGCCACACTCGGTCCTCCCTTTAACTCGAAAACACCGACGTAATCGCCTTGAGTGATGCAGACAACGGTCACTCTGGGATCAGGAATGGAACAGTATTGTCTTTAGTGACGAGTCTCGATTTTGTTTAGGCATGCACGATGGTCGTGCCAGGGTTAGAAGGCGACGTGGTGAAAGGAGGAATCCACAGTTTTTTGTTGAAAGACATGTTCATCACACTGTTGGAGTTATGGTTTGGGGTACTGTAGCTTATGGTTCCAGGTCACCTTTAGTCTTCATCAGAGGTAATATGAACGCGCAGCGTTATATCCACGAAGTTCTAGAACCCCATCTTTTACCCTATCTTGACACCCTGGCAGATCCAACTTTCCAACAAGATAATGCCCGACCACATGTTGCAAGAGTCACAATAGACTTCTTTCAACATAATGATGTCACATTGTTACCATGGCCACCAAGATCTCCCGACTTATCCCCAATTGAGCACGTGTGGGATATGATGGGTAGGAGATTGCTCAATTTGCAACGTCCTCCTCAGACTCTAGAAGCACTTCGAGAGGAGTTGGTGGTTGCCTGGAATGAGATACCACAAGAGGACATTGACCACCTGATCAGAAGCATCCCAAGGCGCGTTGGAGAATGCGTAGCACATCAGGGTGCATCCACACATTATTAAAGGTCAAAGGGCTTTAAAGCAGTGCAATCATTTTGAAATTTTTATCATTTACTTATTATGCTTCATTGAGTACTTATACAAAATTTTATTAAAATAAAACCATTTAAACTGGGTGTTCGGATTTATATGTCACTTAGTATATTTACGAGGACTTCATGGGATTTGTGGATTGCTACTCAAATTTTGATAAAGATACAATGGAGCCCAAAATCACTGGTCAAATTCTTGCACAACCATCTGCGCATTGCACGAGGAAATTAAACGATGCATCAACGAAATTCAGCCACCATTATTCGGAAAGGTCATGAAGAATTTCGACAAAAGAGTGCTTATGTATATATGTACTCGCAAAGCCGTGTAGGCGATCCCGATATGATACTCGATACATAACCCTATCGTAATTACTTCATGGTTCAATAAAAAATAACAATCTAAGGACTTGAAACTGTTTTTAATTCAAAACTTGCGTTAATTTTACGACACCCGTTATAAAAAGAATTTTGCGCGCTTTCATCTATTTTGTAGGATGCATTATAATCTAAAGTATTTTTAATGAAAGACAATAAAAAAATGATCCAAGTTTTGAACTTCCTATAGTTATCAGAACCGGAAAAACCATCTTCTAACAGATCAAATTTTGTCAATCCTGAGAAATGAAAAACTAAATTCAGAAAGATGCACTAACCTTTCGCCATTTTACTGAGTATCCTAAAGCACCTACACTGTAACTATTTCACTATGTACAATTGTCAGATGCAATCTGCCAAAAGAGAGCCGCATTTCAAAATGCTTGTTATATATAATTGTTTTATCAGAAATCAGATTGTCCGCTACCCGTGAACCTCTCCAGATAGTGATGAATATCATTTTTTTCTTGTCGCTAGCGATAGATACAGCTATGTTTTAGTGACAGTTCATGCGAACTTTTGCACTTATCAGAGTATGGATGATACGAGAGAGACAGAGAAGTTTGAACTCTGTATAAATATCATGTCATGTTGATAAGCCGCATTTAATTTACATATGTATAATGATATATTTATGAATATTTTGGAATAGTACAGACAATGGTATAGTATTAAAGTGCTTGTAGATTGTACAGGGTGGCCGTCTTGTATCTAAAAAAGTGATGCTTCTGTGAATTCCGCTATATTAATCTAACAAAAGAATACCTATCTTTAAATTCGAAGATAATCTGTACCTTTTTTATTCACAATTTTTGCTGTATCTCTAAAAATAGAGTGGTGGGGGCTATTCAAAGGTAATTACCAAACAGTTCGAGCAATCCTAGATAGCGGAGGTCAAGCAAACTTTATAAGCCTGTCTTGTCTCAACCGATTGGGCATATCAAGAAACCAACACTCAATCTCTGTTTTTGGAATAAATCAATCATCGTCAGCTACTAAAGGCATCTCTACTTGCGCTATCAAACCCAGAGATCAGTCTCAACCTACTTTCACAATTCAACTCTTGGTTCTATCAAAACTTAGTTCTTCCATGACTCAAGCTCCAGTTGATCCTTCGTCATGGAGTTATATTTCAAATCTGAAACTTGCAGATGATCAATTTCATATTCCTGGTCCTATTGACCTTTTATTAGGTGCAGAACTCTTCGCAGAAATCGTCAAACCAGGAAGAATCCCAGGACCTCAAGGACAACCTTCGGCCTTTGAAACTATCTTCGGTTGGGTACTTATAGGTGCCACAAATCTAGGTACTCAACTTCCAATTGATTCTTACTTGGTTTCTTGTGAACGTTCTCTTGAATCAACCATTAGAAAGTTTTGGGAATTAGAAGCAGTAAAACAAAAAACATTTCTGTCACCTGATGAGAACAGATGTGAAGAAATTTACAAAGAGACCACAACCCGATATGCTTCAGGTCGTTTTATAGACAATATACCCTTTCGTCATCCAAACCCTGCCAATTTAGGAGATTATTCAACATCCTATCGTTATTTTCTCGCGCTTGAATCTCAATTTTTAAAAAACCCTTACTTATCCAAGCTATACTCAGGTTTTATAAGAGATTATATCAATAATGGTCACCTGTCTTTGGTCCCTCAATCTCATTCGATACCAGAGTTGTGTTGTTATTTACCACATCATGAAGTACTTCGTCTCGATAAATCCACTACGAAATTGCGCGTCGTTTTTAAAAGTCTGTTAAGGGCTCAAGGGGTATCAGCTTGAATGACACTCTTTGGATAGATCCCAAATTACAAAACGATATTTGTGAAATATTGTTAAAATTCCGATTCTATCCTGTCGTATTCTTAACGGATATCTAACAACATTTCCAACTCACTCCACTCTCGGAATGTCCGGGTGGAGGGTGGGCTCGAGGGAACAACATCGAAGATAAAATTTGTTTTTCGAACATCTGCGGGATCAACAGCAACATTGATGCTGTTCATCACTACCTGCAATCCAATCGTCCCGCCGTGCTTTTCTTGGCGGAGACAAAAATCTCAGAGACTGCACCGATTAACCATCTCAACTTCCCAAACTACGAGGTGCACTCCAATCTGAGAAAGAACGGGGGAGTTGTGGCTTTTGTCCGCAGCAGTCTTTCCTGCTCCAGGGATCTTTCTTTGGAATCAGACCGGAAGGACATTCTGTGGCTTAGCCTCAACTCCAAAACATCACCGAAATTTATTTGCTGCCTTTATCGCTCTCCCTCGAACCATAACTGGGATGACCTATTCGAATACCTCGCCGTCCAGATCGACTTCCTGAACATCAATCACCCCGCTTCAGAGGTAGTTCTTCTCGGTGATTTCAATGCCCATAATGAGCTTTGGTTGGGCTCAAATAAGACCGATGCAGCAGGTCGTGCAGTCGAAGCGTTCGCTCTTACTCAAGGGCTGACCCAGCAGGTGACGAGCCCTACTTTTTTCCCCCGGGTCTCGTCACACTCCAGTAGCCTGCTGGATCTCTTTCTGACCACGCATCCTGCCCCTTACAGCACTGCTGTCCTGTCCCCCCTGGGTAACTCAGATCACGGTGTTGTGGAGGTTAGGTTTCGGTCAGAAGCCGCTGTGGCAGCAGAAACTCGCACAGGCCGCAAAACTTGGCATTACGGACATGCCGACTGGGAGGGGCTCAGAGACTTCTTCTCTAGCTTTCCTTGGAGAGATGTCTGTTTCACTGACGCGGATGCGTCGACTGTCTGTTCTTCAATAACCGAAATTATCCACGTCGGAATGGAGGAATACATCCCTCACACAGTGAAAGTTCCTAAACCAGGGTCCAACGGCTGGTTCAACAAATCGTGTGACACTGCTCGCCAGCAGAAGATCAAGGCCCACAGAACCTACTTACAAAACCCCACTGTAGAGAACAGACAAGCCGACGTCGAGTCCAGAAACAAATATAACGAAGCGGTTCGCAATGCCAAAACCCACCATGATATAAAAGTTAGGCACAGGGTAATGTCGCAGCGCAATGGCAGTCGGTCTTTCTGGACGCTGGCCAAGCAGATTGAAAAGAACTTCTCACACAGTAGCCTTCCACCACTTACGTGTCAGGATGGAACTATTGTATTCGACTCAAAGGCCAAGGCGGAAGTGCTAGCCAAGATCTTTGCTGCCAACTCCACCATGGACGTCCCCACCAACGCCCAAGTGCCGTCAATTCAAAGGGTTCCCCACACTATGCGGGAGGTAACATTCAGGCATAAGACCGTAAGACGAGTGCTCTTGTCGCTCGACACCAACAAAGCTTCTGGTCCGGACTTGATTCCTGCCATTGTACTGAAGAGATGTGCTGCTGAGCTTGCTCCAGTTCTTTCGCGTCTCTTCCAGATATCTTATGAATCCGGCACCTTCCCAGAAAACTGGAAATTTGCTCATGTACAGCCCATCCCAAAAAAAGGATCTAAAACCGACCCTTACAACTACAGGCCTATAGCTCTGCTTTCTGTTATAAGTAAAGTGATGGAGAGGTGCATAAATCGCGAGCTTCTGGACTACCTCGAACGTCACAGCTTGATTAGCGACAGGCAGTACGGTTTCCGGCACCAACGATCCACAGGGGACCTCCTAGCTTACGTCACACAACTGTGGAGTAAACTCATCCAGTCTCATGGTGAGGCTCATGTCGTTGCTCTTGACATCACGAAAGCGTTCGATCAGCTGTGGCACGCTGCCCTCTTGAGCAAACTTCCATCCTACGGCCTCCCAGAAAAGCTTTGCAGATGGGTGGCTGACTTTCTCTCTGGCCGCAAGATATCCGTCGTAATTGACGGATTCTCCTCTTCATCCCACAACGTCAACGCGGGTGTTCCCCAGGGGTCGGTCTTGGCTCCAACACTGTTTCTCTTACATATCAACGACCTCCTTTTCTGCACGATCAACCCAATCCACAGCTTCGCTGATGACAGCACTCTGCATGCAGGGATTCAGAGTGACAAGCCGATCTCTGCCGCTGAGCTGGAAAAAAGAAGACTAGCAACGACTTCTTCTCTGACAAGAGACCTGGAGGCTATCACTGCTTGGGGACGCAACAATCTTGTACAGTTCAATGCTTCCAAAACACAGTACTGTACTTTGTCGAACAAAAAGCGTCCTAGCGCTCATACAGTTTCGATGGACGGTCGAGTTCTACCAAAGAGCCATTCATTTCGGCTGGTCGGAATCCAGATCACCGAGGACCTGATCTGGCACGAACACATCTCTTCAATAGCTGCAGCTGCTGGGAAAAAGCTAGGCTATTTGTTTAGGGCTAAGAAGTACTTTTCTCCGCATGACCTTCTCACTCTATACAAGGCCCAGATAAGGCCTAGCCTCGAGTATTGCCCACACATTTGGGGTGCTGCCGCCCCGACTACATTGTCCATGCTCGATGCTGTCCAGAGGAGGGCGGTCCGACTGATCGATGACTCTTCCCTAACAGACAGTCTCGGGACTCTTTCGCACCGGCGGGCCGTCGGCGATCTAGCTCTTTTCTACCGCTACACCAACGGGTTTTGCTCCTCAGAGCTCTCTTCCATGATGCCGCCGCGCGATGGAACCTTAGGCAGTTCAAAAATCGTATTAACAAAATTTCTTTGGGATCATCATAGCAGCCGCGGTGTTCCGGCATTTAGGCTTCTGCCTGCGCGGCTGTTTCGATATAAAAAAAAAAAAAATTTGCAAATTAATGTCAATCCCGTTCACGGAGACTATCAAAGATTACTTTGGCACTTTCATCCCACCGAACCAATCCAGGAATATCGGTCGAACACCGTTACCTTTGGAGTAAGTTCAAGTCCCTATTTAGCGATCGGAACCCTTAGAGTATTAGAAATTTGACAAAGTAAAAAATTTTGCTGTTAGCCGCGCCGTTGCCTGGAAATTTAGTCGCCATGGAGCGCAGCGTGCATTTTGTGCTCGAGCGTATTATGAAAACAATAAATCTGTTATTACTGCACGACGTTTGTATCGACGTGAACACGGTTTACGCGATTTAAGAGAAGTACCAAGCGCCAATGTGATACGGAAATGGATCAGAATGTTCGAAACAACCGGCTCGACAATAGCAAAAACAGCTCGTGGTCGACCAGTTGCTGCAAGATCAGCCGACAATGTAGAGCGTGTTCGTGTTTCAGTTCAGCGAAATCCGCGACAGCCAACACGTAAGAGAAGTCAGGATTTGGACATCAAAAGAACGAGGCTTATAAGATTCAAGTAGGCCAACAATTAAAACTAGCTGATGCCAATAACCGACTTAACTTTGTCAATTCGATGCTCGACTGGTTCAAGAGTTTTAACAACGTGATGTTTATTGATGAGGCCAATTTTCACCTCAATGGCCATGTTAACTAATGAAATTGTCGTTTCTGGTTCGAAACTAATCCCCGACGCTTGCATGAACGTCCACTTCACAGCCCTAAACTAGTCGTGTGGGCTGGAATTACGTCAACCGGTTTTATTGGACCGTACTTTTTTGAGTACGAAAGAGGACAAGCGATGACAGTTAAAGCTAACAGTTATTGCAATAAGATAACAGACTTTTTGGTGCTAGCTTTGCAAGAACTCCAAAGCAATACCTCTAGAATGTGGTTTCAACAAGATGGGGCCACATGTCATACAGATATCAAGTTTTTGTAAGTATCTATAAAGTACTTCATTTGTTAGGTAAGTTTGATACTCCAGTTTGGTTAGTCAATTTCAAATATACTTTACGTGTTTCTAAATATAGAATAGATACCTTTTTCTTTCTTTTCAATCTTCTTTTCCTTTTTCTTATCCAACTTTTGGAGATCGCATACTTGTAGAATGATGCCATTGGTGATATTTCTGGCAATACTGAACGCTGCGCCTTCCACCATTGTGCTGCCTGAGAAATAAGATATAAAACTTACATTTTTCGAAAATAGGGTCGCGATATTATACTAAGTGACATATAAATCCGAACACCCAGTTTAAATGGTTTTATTTTAATAAAAGTTGGTGAATGTATTTATCTTACTGTAAATAACAAGTGAAAAATTTTTCAGCCTTATCAGTTGGACATTCCGGTCAACTTAGCGAGTTTGATAGGGGCCGTATAGTGAGACTTCGGGAAGCTGGACTTTCTTTTCGGGCAATTGCAGTTAGAGTGCAAAGAAGTGTAGACACTGTGGTTAGGTGTTGTCAGGCATGGCTTCGACAAGGCCGTAGGCAAAGAGCAAGGGGCACTGGACGCCGCCGTAGAACAACAGACCGTGAAGATCGCCGCCTAAGATTATTGGCCTTAAGGGACCGTTTCTCCACTACCAGGTCCATTGCAAATAAATAGTTTGCAGAACACGGAAGACCTATTGGCATACGAAGTGTTTACAGACGAATGAGAAGTTTTGGCTTGTTTTCATACCGGCCACACTGGGTCCTCCCTTTAACTCGAGAACACCGACGTAATCGCCTTGAGTGGTGCAGACAACGGTCACTCTGGGATCAGGAATGGAACAGTATTGTCTTTAGTGACGAGTCTCGATTTCGTTTAGGCATGCACGATGGTCGTGCCAGGGTTAGAAGGCGACGTGGTGAAAGGAGGAATCCACAGTTTTTTGTTGAAAGACATGTTCATCACACTGTTGGAGTTATGGTTTGGGGTGCTATAGGTTATGGTTCCAGGTCACCTTTAATCTTCATCAGAGGTAAAATGAACGCGCAGCATTATATCCACGAAGTTCTAGAACCCCATCTTTTACCCTATCTTGACACCCTGGCAGATCCAACTCCCGACTTATCCCCAATTGAGCACGTGTGGGATATGATGGGTAGGAGATTCCTCAATTTGCAACGTCCTCCTGAGACTCTAGAAGCACTTCGATAGGAGTTGGTGGTGGCCTGGAATGAGATACCACAGGAGGACATTGACCACCTGATCAGAAGCATGCCTAGGCGCGTTGGAGAATGTGTAGCACATCAGGGTGCATCCACACATTATTAAAGGTCAAAGGGCTTTAAAGCAGTGCAATCATTTTGAAATTTTTATCATTTACTTATTATGCTTCATTAAGTAGATACTTATACAAAATTTTATTAAAATAAAACCATTTAAACTGGGTGTTCGGATTTATATGTCACTTAGTATAAGTATATTAAGACAATTGATTCTATTATTATATGAGTTATCTTACGACATACGTTTTGTGGAGAACAATCATTCCTCAAGGGTTGAAATCGATTTTTTTATCTAGCTTAAAAAATTTTAGAGGTAAAAAAACTTGGGGGTGGAGGTGGTAGGGGTGGGGGGTTCATCTCTGTTTTTTGATGTTAGTACATTACATAAAATTGGTAATTCTACGTACATATCAGATATTTCCCTTAAACTTGGAAATATGGTATATTCTCAGCAGACGGATCGCGTATTCTCAGTAGACTAATTGTATGGACCTGTTTCACTGAGTTTTTGCTCAGAGGATCTCGCATGTCCTGAACATAATACTTTATCAGCTGATAACGACGTTGCGTGATAAGTGCAGATTCAACCTACTTGACGCCAATTTTTAACTTGGTGGAACAGTTAACAAACATATTTTTGGTGAACTTTGGACGTTGATTAATGTATTCTACCTAAAGATGGCCAACCATATACTGTATTCTGAATCTGAAAGTGACAAGCGCCATCTATCAGACATGGTCAGAACACAAATATCAATATCAATCTAAAAGTCTACTTTGAAAAGGGTTAGATGGTTTGGCTCCATTATTGTCTAATAGATGGCGCTGGAAGTTTCAATCCACTTGAAGATATTCAGCTAACCGTTCAGAGAGGCTAAAAGGAGATTGAAGATCCGAGCGCCATCTATCAAACAGTAGCAACTAAACGTTACTTCCAAAGTACCATTCTAAATTAATTTTTGTGTCAAAGAGAACATTTATTGATTTAGTAGAAATGATAGAAAAAAGCGATGAAAAAAGATATTAGCAAAACCGTATACAGGTGGACATTATCCAGTAGGAACTATTTTAATATTCTTGTGGTACATGGCTACACAGGATACTTTGTTAAGCATAGGAACTAGATTTAAATTATCCCCAACAACAGTAATGAGTAATATGGAGCTGAACTACAACAAAAATATCCAATACCTCGCAAAATTCTAACTTGTCACATTTAAAATAATAACCAGAAATATAAAACTACTCCGGAGTTGGGTAAATACCACAATTATACAGTAATTACTATGACAGCCCTTTGTACTACATTAACAAAGGCACGAGGGGTTGGTTGCACTCGATTGGGAAACCGATCCGCATGAATCCGTGATGCCGCGGTAGCATTTTCTAAAGACTCCCCCCCTCCGTAAATAAGAATCATGTCCACAAGTTCAGCATTTTCGTAAACATGTGCCATTTTTTATTTCATTTGAGCCACCCAACAAACAACACTATTCACTCTCGCGTTACCGACTGACACATTGACTGAATACAACTGAATAAAATTGTAGTAGAAACATCGTGATAAGCGTTTCAAATTCTTTCGCTTTTTTGTTTCCGATGCGATGAACCGATAAGGCGGATTATATCCGTTGTTGCCAAACACGAGTACATAATATTATTATTGAGACAGGGCGGTACTCAAACTTCTAAAGGGCTATAACTTTGTTACTTTAATTTTACCAGAAAAAAAGGAAAAAAAATTTCTTTTGATCAGATCTACTCACTGTTAAAATAAATGACTCAACTTCGAAGTTATTCAGTTATAGGATATTTTTCATTATTGTATTTTATAAAACTTACTGTAACTAAAATAGTACTTGATCACTATTCGGTCAGCCCTTCTACGACGCTTTCAGGAAAGTGCATTACTAAACCCTGATAACAAATCGACCAACTTTTAATCATAACGTTTTGGTGTTAACGGAGCAGTAGTTAATAATTTTATTGGTTAAGGTTCGCCACTTGATAAAATTATTGTGAAAAATACACCAGCGCGGCTAAGTCATGCGTAACAAATGGGCTATACATTAATTGTGAAAATATACAGTGTCGTTTCATATAGCACTTCGACTATAAACGTTGCTGAGAAATTAAAGGGCCTAAGATACCTAAGTCATATTGACTTTATTTTGAGAAAAATTAGATGCTTTATATCAATCCTCAAATCGCGTTTCTGGCATAATTTCCATTAAAATGTTACAACACGTTTACATTTTGAAAAATAAAGGTTTGGTACCTTGAAATTAAAAATTTTTAGTTCAAGCGTCATTTTAAAATACTTTGTTTTATAAACCTACAGGGTGGCTCAACGAAAAGGTTGCACCCCATTTGTAACTCTCTTGGTCTATTTTTGGAAAAACGCTGGGATGCGTCAATTTTGATCTCTAGGGGGCCGTATTTTTATCTATAGCCGTACAATACAGGGTGATCCAAAAATAGGATATGGGGTTACACTTTAGATTTAATAAATGAAAACATTTGTTTAATTCTTACATTTTCAACAACTTCAATCGGTGTGAAGTTATTTCGACTAACTTGATACGGATTATAATGGAATGCACAGCAAAAAATAATAATCATGGAGTTGGAGTTTTTCTGGACACGAGGCCCCATCAAGTGGCCGCCGAGATCTCCAGAACTAAATCCTTTAGATTATGTACTTTCTTTGGTGACATTTGAAAAGTAAAGTTTTTAATACGAAGCCGGATTCCATTCAAGATCTTCCTCAGCGGATTACAGCTGAATGTAGACAAATAACTCAAGGCATGCTTGAAAATGTGAGGAATAGGTTCTAAAAAAATCTTTATTATTGCATGGAGGTAAATGGACACAACTCCAATACTTACTTGTATTACCACATTGACCTACCTCTTTATAGCAAATTAATTAACAAAATCATAAATCGTATCTGTAACCGCATCTTGAAATTTAAGTGGGTTCAAAAGGCCATTTAGAAGTTATACTCACATCTGTCAGCGAATTGTCAGAAAATCAACTTCAGATACCTGAGCCACGGGTGGTTTTAGATGAAAATGTGGCTTTATGTTCAAATAAAGCGATCCCTCATTAAATCCGCCTAATATACCATATAATGCTAAAGAGAAGGTACCAAGGGCTCTCGGCCTCAAGTAATAATAATAATAATAATAATAATATCGTCTTTATTTACAAAGGTACAGAAGTGCGATACATTATGGCGAAGTTTAGCTAAAGCTTTTCTTACACTTAACCATATGAATACGAAAAAAAAGATGGTATAGGAGATACAAAACAATGAAGTTTTGCTATTGGAATGTCACAATAGTATTGAAAGCAGTTAAATCAAACAGGTAACTAATTTGAATGCCTACAAACATATGTGCCCATAAACTAACTTAAACTAATATAAGGGTTGTCCAATAGGGACGCAGGAAAGTAAACGTCAATTTGACATAGACGCCATCTTTGTTTTCTGTCACCGACACGTCATTTTGTTAGTTGAATGTTTACCATTGATCGCTATGGAGTCGTATTCGATTGAAGACCGCATTAAAGTTATTCAAGAGCACTACAAAAATGGTGCAAAAATAAAAAACACGTTTCGCGCGCTTCGTGAACATTTCGGTCGAAACAACCGCCCAAACGAAACAACCATCGGTCGTCTGGTGCGTAAATTCGAGGCAACAGGTTCTGTGGCAAATCTGCCAGGCTCTGGCAGGCCAAGGAGCGTTCGCACACCGGAAAATATTGCTGTTGTGAAGGAGAGTGTGAGAGACGATCCGAAACAATCAACAACGCGTCGATCCCAAGAATTGGGCATTTCGAGAACCAGTTTGCTCCGCATTCTCCACAAGGATTTGAATGTACCGGCCTACAAGATCCAATTGACGCAAGAGCTGCGTCGGGCCGACCATTTTTCGCGCCGAACGTTCTCAGATTGGCTCCTTGAACACCGCCAAATTGATGCCAATTTTTCAACAACAATCATGTTCAGCGACGAAGCGCATTTCACTTTGAATGGGACGGTAAACAAGCAAAACTGCCGCCTCTGGGCGAACGAAAATCCCCGTGAGTATCAGGAGCAGCCGATGCATCCTCAAAAAGTGACTGTGTGGTGTGCATTGTGGTCAAAAGGCATCATCGGACCTTACTTTTTCGAAAATGCGGCCGGGGACGCCGTTACCGTCATATCACGTGATAATAGAGAACTATTTTTTGCCGCAACTTGAAGGAATGGATATGGACGATGTTTATTTCCAACAAGACGGTGCAACATGCCACACAACCAACGTCAATATCCATCGATTGCAGTCCTTCTTCGGTGATCGCGTGATTTTGCGCAGAGGAAATGTGTCATGGCCACCAAGATCGTGCGATTTGACTCCCTTGGACTTCTTTTTATGGGGATATTTGAAAAGCAAAGTCTACGTCAACAAACCAGCCACCCTCCAAGAACTCAAAAACAACATCATTGCCGAGATAAATGCCATAGAACCGACCATGTTGCAAAATGTCATTGAAAATTTCGACCATCGCGTGGACGTCTGTAAATCCAGTAGTGGTGAACATTTGAGCGATATTATTTTTCATACATAAATGGTATAAATGAACCTTAAAAATAAAGTACCCAACTTGATTTGAATATCAATCTTTCTTGTTTTAATATGCGTTTACTTTCCTGCGTCCGTTTTGGACAACCCCATATGTATTATTAACAAAAATTGAACAAAGAAAAGATACATTATAACGTAGAGCTGTGTAAATATAACCTAACATGCTTACGGAAAGAAGGCGGATTCATGGTTTTGTAATCATCAAGAATACTATTAGAGCGACTAGCAGCATAATAGGTAAACGAGTGTTGGAAAAGCGAGGTGCAATAATGGCGTATTCCAATATTTAATGTATGTTTTGCGAGCAGTTTATAGAGGAAAACCAAATAATGAAAATTAGTCAAACACTCCAGCTTCGTCCACCCAAGGGTGTTGTAAGCCTAGTTAACACGGTCGTATTTTCTTAAACCACACGTGAATCTGAGACAGTTGTTCTGAATCACTTTTAAGCGTCTTTTAGTGAGCTGATCCAAACAGGCTGGTAAAGAATATTGCAGTAATTAATAATTGCGAGATAAGGGATTCAGCTTTTTTCGCAATGCAGATGGCAGATCACGTCTATTTGCATATACTCTTAAAAAGTGATAATGAAAATTGTTGCCAGAATGCCGGAATCACATTGCCCTGGAAGACAAGGCATACAGAAAACTGGCGGCAGCATGCGAATGTAAAGGATTTTAACTGCTCAAAATGCTGGGAAGACGTTGAAACAAGAATTCACTTTATAGACGTATTTTTATTATTACCCATCTTTTTTCACATAGAAGCTACACCAATGCAACTGCTATAAAATTACCTCGACATTATTGTGGTTTAATAAATGACTTTTTTTAAGCATTACGTGATCGGTATTTCCTAAACATAATACGTCGTAACAATTGGTTCAAATGACTTTTTTTAAAATACCTAATTATGTTTTCAATAAAGGTACTTGACTGAGATCTACTCATTAGTTACATTAGGAAGACCTACGAAAATATACAGGGTGTAGTTAAATGATGGCTAAAAATACAGGATGTGATTCCTTAGCTTTGGAAGAAAAATTTATATCAACATAAGTCCTAAACCTCTTAATTTTTGTGCCTCAGGGTGTTAAAATTTTAAGAAACAAATCGATTTCTTATCATAACTTAAATATCGTTTTAGATATTTCCATGAAATAAGCACCGATACGCATTTTTTGATGTAGATGTAGAATATTTTTTAATTTCTTCCAGTGGCGTCCGTATATTTGAGATTAAAAAAAAGGATGTTATTGCTTCTTTTAAATAAAATATTTTTGTAATCCTCATTTATTTTGTGCAATAAATTCAATCTCTTGACTTTTTCCGTCCTATGCACGGTTTTCGCGTAAAAAAACATTCTCATGTATTTGTGGTATAAAGGATTTCGTCTAGGGGGGAGGTCGCAAACGATACTTAGGGCTGGTAATTTTTTAAACTCAGCGTAACTTCTAGAATTTATCCTATTATTGCTCTTTAAGTCCATTGTGTTCTATCTGGTCAATCCACAGAAGGCCAATATTTTATACTAAGTGACATATAAATCCGAACACCCAGTTTAAATGGTTTTATTTTAATAAAAGTTGGTGAATATATTTATCTTACTGTAAATAACAAGTGAACAAATTTTCAGCCTTATCAGTTGGACATTCCGGTTTTTATACTGCTTTTTTTAATTCACTAAAGCTCTAAAAATGAATATTTCAGCCGCAGTAAAGAATCAACGTTGGCGGATTTTGGTTCTTGATATCCTTTACGATCGGTTACGATGCCTAGACTACGGAGACCTGTACGATTTCGTCAACTTAGTGAGTTTGATAGGGGCCGTATAGTGGGACTTCGGGAAGCTGGACTTTCTTTTGGGGCAATTGCAGTTAGAGTGCAAAGAAGTGTAGACACTGTGGTTAGGTGTTGTCAGGCATGGCTTCGAGAAGGCCGTACGTAAAGAGCAAGGGGCACTGGACGCTGCCGTAGAACAACAGACCGTGAAGATCGCCGCCTAAGATTGTTTGCCTTAAGGGACCGTTTCTCCACTACCAGGTCCATTGCAAATGAATGGTTTGCAGAACACGGAAGACCTATTGGCATGCGAAGTGTTTACCGACGAATGAGAAGTGTTGGCTTGTTTTCATACCGGCCACACTAGGTCCTCCCTTTAACTCGAGAACACCGACGTAATCGCCTTGAGTGGTGCAGACAACGGTCACTCTGGGATCAGGAATGGAACAGTATTGTCTTTGGTGACGAGTCTCGATTTTGTTTAGGCATGCACGATGGTCGTGCCAGGGTTAGAAGGCGACGTGGTGAAAGGAGGAATCCACAGTTTTTTGTTGAAAGACATGTTCATCACACTGTTGGAGTTATGGTTTGGGGTGCTATAGCTTATGGTTCCAGGTCACCTTTAATCTTCATCAGAGGTAACATGAACGCGCAGCGTTATATCCACGAAGTTCTAGAACCCCATCTTTTACCCTATCTTGACACCGTTCCAGATCCAACTTTCCAACAAGATAATGTCCGACCACATGTTGCAAGAGTCACAATAGACTTCTTTCAACATAATGATGTCACATTGTTACCATGGCCACCAAGATCTTCCGACTTATCCCCAATTGAGCACGTGTGGGATATGATGGGTAGGAGATTGCTCAATTGGGTGTTCGGATTTATATGTCACTTAGTATAAATTAAATAGTACTAGTTTATTTCATCCACCGAAATTGTCAAAACTTGGTGCAAGTTCGTGTTAATTTTCATGCATTGCAAAATCGCTAAAATCTCATGTGGTAGTTTGCAAGTAAGATGTGTAAAACAGCCAAAATGGTTTTTATTTTTTACGCGAAAACGGTGCATCAGACGGAAAACAGACATGAAGTAAAATTTGTTGCAAAATAAAATGATTTTTATTTTCGTAAAGGCAATGGCATACGATCTTTTTTTTTAAATCACCAGTAAACATCACGTACGAACGGCAGTGGTAGAAAGACTAAAAAATATTCTACATCAAAAAATGCCTATTGGTGCATGTCAGATTTCATGAACATATCTAGAACAGTAGTGAAGGAAACTAATTTTTTCTTGAAATTTGAACACCCTGTAACTCAAATGTTGCGAGGTTTGAACATATATTCATATAAACTTTTCGGTAGGTTGACTGCTACGCAACATCAAATTATAAAGGATTATAGTATAAGCTGGCCCCTCTGAGAGAGAAAAGACAGTTACGAACACGGCTAACAAAAATTAAATGGATCAAGTAAGTCAAACAGGCTCATACAATTCTAATTTGCAGATTTAGCATGATTTTCTGTACAATTTTTGGGTTCTTTGGGACTTGGTTCCTTGAGAAAATATAGAGCTAGGTGTAGCTCTTCAAAAAGTTTAAGAGGCAGGTGACCCATCACACAAAGTCATCTTTTGCCGATAGATGACGTTAACTCTGCCTCTGAGAAAAAATTCTTAAAGCGCACGTCCAGTCCAGCAGCGGAAGCCGACTGCTACGCACACGAATCGCCTGGGTCGCAAAGCACGCGAGGGTCAGAAATATTTCTCAGTCATTCTAGCTTTTAAGGGAAAATATACGGGGAAATCTATGATGAGTTGAATCTAATCTAATAGGTGAGTATGATTACCGTGGTGAAAGGCGTATAAGTGTACCAATGCCAAGAAATTGAGATATACTGTCAATTGTTCACACCTAAAGAATTTTTCAAAAATGTCTTCTGAAACGTTCAAAAAGGAAGTGTGAGAGATTTTATTTTTTAACTCTTTTGGCCCTACTTGCGTCACCAATTGATCGCTTGTCATGTGATGAAGGCTTGTCGTCCTTGGCTTAGTAGCAACCTTGTGTCAAAATTTCATCAAAATTCGAGGATTAGCGGATCGACAGAGAGACCTATTGGCGGAAATGAGTGACAGGCTTTTATCGTGATTTAGCCTCGCAGCGAGGCATTCGGTATCATTAATATGGGTACCTGGGCACGCTGGGATAAGGGGCAATGAGACGGCGAAGACAGGATCAGCCAGCAAGCTCGTTGGTCCTGAGCCAGCTCTAGGAGTGTCCGCGTATAAAGCATGGAGGAAAATGGAGACGTGGGTTGCAAGACAACACTCTCAGAAATGGAGAAGTATCTCCAGACATCTCCGCCAGGCACGGGAACTCATTGAAGGGCCCAGTGCTAAGGATGGACGCTTCTGCCTATCTCGGGATAGAGCCAACCTAAGGTTGCTGGTGGGACTGTTGTCTGGCCATAACACGTCAAGGCGTCACCTGCACGTGATGGGGGTGGCTGAGGATACCTTATGTGAACGCTGCGGGGTAGAGGAAGAGACCTCGGCGCACGTTTTCTGTCGCTGTGAAGCTGTGAGCTACTATAGGCAGACTATACTTGGGTCCATTACTTTGGAGCTTGGACTCAAGGCGATTCTCAACTTCGCTAAAAGGATTGTACAGGTGCCTCTAATACGGAAGAAGAAATTGTAATAGTGTTTTAAGGGTTCAACTGAAGCTACACTTGTGTAAAAAAAGTGGATCGTATCACTCAGACTTTGCTTTAGATACTTGCAGTTAAAAATAATGCGAACTCACCTGAAATCTGGAAGTAAACGGAACTTAGAATTGGAATTTCAGCACGACAAAGCTAGTCGTGCGAAAGGAATTCTTGAGGAGTCACTTTCGCGCAGGTGATAGCAGAGAACCGGTAATGTAGTCTCATACTCGCAATTACTCGATCCGATGAGCGAGTGTTCTACACAAAAGCGCATAAAACATTTGTCATAAAAATGTAAATCTTATACAGGGTAAGACGCACGCGGAACGGCGCACTCCACCGAGCTTCAGCAATGAAGTTCGAAAGGTATCCACGTTACTTATACGTTTGCTTCTATATAGTCCGTATTTATAGTGGTATGAAATTGATTGTATTGATTGGCGTACGTATACTGCCTCTCATTGAAAGTTACAGCATTTATTTTTTGTGTATATTTTATTTCGAGAAATGTTGCTGAGGTACAATTGAAATCAGTTGCAGGAGAAGCATCGGTTTATTTGGCTGCTAGACAACGAATTGTGATGTTATAAGAAAAAGATTGATTCTGCAATATAAATGTTGTGCATATAATTCTTGTTTTATACGGTTTGCCTGATCGGCTTTTTAGAACAACTATGTTTAAAGCATTTAGTTGTACAAATCGTATGTACTGGATCAATAATTTTTGATAGGAAAGAAGTTCTAAAATAAGTAGCTCCGACCAATGGGGATAAGGACAAAATGGATAGACCATATCCATACTCTTACTTCTATTGATATTTATATGCCGCAGATGATAAACGAATATGAAAAGGAAGAAAATCGAAGAACTTTCTCGAAAAAACAACAAAATATTTATTTGAGCATAACTGCAATTCAATAAAACCAAGCACCCCAACATATGTTATCATTCAGAATTTAAGGGCATTGAGGTTTTTTTTTTGTATAAAATCACACACGTAGAGAATTGTTATATGTACAAGTGAAATCTCCTTTGAACGACCACCAACGGGACCAACTGGAAGTCTCCTTTTAAAAGGGGTGTTCGTATAATAGAAATACAACAAAAATAACTTTTTAATGACAAATGAATATAATAAAGAAATTGGAACATTTAAATCGTAAACATAACTGTTCTTAAAATAAACAAAACATGTTAAACTTGTTACCTTTAAATACATATACAGGGAGGCGCGCATCGAAAACGAAACAGACGCATTTACTGGCAGCTCAGTTTTTTTTTGGAAAAACGCTCAGACCCGTCGATTTTGTTTTCGAGGGAGACACAGGTTTGGCAGAAAATCACGTTAGCACGTGCATCCCCCTAAGCGGGGGTGACACCACCCCCAAAATCTTAAACGGAAAGGGGGGTCGAGTGATACCTTATTTTAAAGGTCTTTCACTTTCCTTTATAATGATATAAAATTAATGTACTTCAGTTCAGTAGTTTTGAAGATTTATTGATTTAAAGCTCAAATAAAACTAATACATTATCATTAGTGGAGATCACTACATTTGGTAGCAAAGTATTTGAGGAGTAATTTGAAGGCACTCATTCACAATTCTTTGTCGCAGGTCTTCTAATGATGTCGGCACATAAAGAAATACAAAGGTGATAAATCTGGCGATCTTGGGGGCCATTCAATGGCACCTCTTCTACCAATCCATCGATCTGGAAACGTCTGATCTAAATATTGTCGAACGCGTAATGCGTAATGTGGTGGGGCACCATCCTGTTGGAACATCAACCTATACGCAATGTACCGCCGATCATTCTGATTTTCAGTTATGGCTATTAATGCAGGATCTATGTTATCTTTGGGAGATTGTTCTTATTACTGGATAGCGACTATGATCTTGTATGGCAAAATACTAAGTCATTACCGCATCGCTTTCAGAGTCCGATTCGAAGAAAAAAACTAGTTTCTGGATCAGCAACTCTATTTCCAGAATCTTCCGTATTTCTGAACACTTTCCTTGCTATTTGAATGACAACGCATATCTTATCAGTATATTCCGAATAACTGTAACGTTGGTATGAAACAATAATAAAAAATAACGAGTATTTAAAATAACGAATAACATGAGATTCATGCTATGCTTTTAGTGAGGCGTAGTATAAAACCTCGAAGTCTAATTTATACTAAGAAATTATTTTAGGCTGCGATATTTTTAGAAATCGACGGCAGTGATTGTTATTAATAGAGGTTCAAAAATCTGATAAAAAAACGATCAGTGTAAATGAAAAAGTTGTACACGAACTCGCTTAGTGAACACTGTTCAGCTAAATTTAGACAAATTGATCAATGTTCGAGCTCTAAATAGTATTGGTAATACTTGATTGTTAGTAGGGGAAGGCCGACGAAAGGCAAGCATTTCGACGCAGAAGGAGTCTATTTTTAAAGAATTGTAACGATTGGCTCAATAATTTTTTTTAAATCGACTCAGTCCTGTTACTTTCCGGACGAACCCTGCATTTGAGCGGTCAAAATGATCCCGGATCATTTTACCCTACCCAGAGAGGGATCATTCTGCCCTGAAAGTATACATATTGCATAAGGTTATGGTAACTTGATGCCGGCTTTGTTTATATTCTCGTAAACTCGTGAAACAATACACAAAATTATGTGTTTTCATAAAATGTTTTGCAATTTAATGTTCCTAATACACTAATGACACTGCTACTGCAATATCTTAATAGCACTTACCTTAGGTCAAAGAGCACAAAAACCTGTTTTCTCAAATATTTTTATTAAGGCGTTGTTCCCACGTTCGCTTTCAGTGCTGAAGTAGGTATGACGACTCAAATGATCGTAGACACCCACTCGAATCAAAGAGGGCAGCATTGGTATTAAAAATAAAGGGAGAAATCATTATGGCCGCAGGGATCATTTTGGGCCACCTTCCCCTACTCTCATCACTATTTTATACAGGGGTTTCCCAACGAAAAGGTCCCAGCACCATTTGTAACTCCTGCTACATTTTGAGAAAACGCTTACACACGTCAATTTTTATTTCATCTTTTTATCTATAGCAGTATAATACAGGTTAATCCAAAAATAAGATATTGTGGTACACTTTAGACTTTTAAATGGAAACCTCCATTTTATTCAATTTTTAGAGTTTCCAAGAAGTTTGTATAATAAAGTTTATACCTTGTGAAGCTACTTGAGTTTATAATAAAATTCGACGAACCTAATGCAGTACTGATAATAATGGAATGCACGGCAAAAAATAATAATCATGGGTACCAGAAAGAACATTTAGCGTCAGTCAGACCAATTAAAAATCTAAAGTTTAATATTTTATTTTTGGATCACCCATTATTGTACGGCTATAGATGAAAGGGCGTCCTCCAAGAAATCAAAATTGACTTGTCTGAGAGTTTTTTCCAAAATATATCAGAAGACTCACAAATAGGGGTGCGACCTTCTCGTTGGGCCACCCTGTATGTAGACGATATTCAAATGTTTGGAGTTATAAACGATTGGTCTTAAAGATACACACAGTTGTCAAATTAAACACAAAATATTTGAATAAATACATTTATTGCTTATATTTAAAGAAAGAGTGTGTCATCGGTAATAACTAATAATTAAAAATATTATGATACGCATAAAAGGTGTACAATACTGTATTCAATACTGTTTCCATTGAAACTAATTTCAAAGATAGACTATTAAACTCACTCAATAACATTATAGGACATTTATAACATAATATATCATTTGCTTTTTCATATAATTTTAACTATTCTATTTAAAATAGGTATAGCTCTATCTCAAATGAAGGACTAGATTTTACACTGCAGTGTCTATGAAAACAATATAATTCGTATAACCAAAAAATCTTACTGATCTTTCAATTTATTCTAAGATATGACAGAAGTAGACTAAGGTGAGGTAAGTAATTATTTTTCAACGTATAATATTCCGTTTTGATGTCCCATCGCGTATTATTTTAACATCATTTCACTTAGAGACTCAAAGTTGGCACATAAAATTACATAAACCTCTTAAATTAAACAGGCAAAAATAATTGAAGATCCTAGATACATCTATGAGGCAGTAGCGGAATCTACACTTTAACTCTTTTCAAAGTATGTTTCTGCTACTGTCTCATTATGTAGATGATCCTAGGACCTTTCTGATCCCTCTTTGGACGCCAGAATACATTATATGGTTGGCTGTCTTCAGGTAAAATCTGTTAATAAAGATAAAATGATAAAATCGCCTATCAAAGAAAATTCACCTGACCAGAAAATATCACGATCTCGTTTGATACACAAATAAAAATCTCAAATTGGTGGTCATTTTACATTTTCATTATTTCCAATATATCTTTCAAGACCTCCCGATGTCTGTATGCAATGATCCCGTTGCTGTTGCAATCTGGTCCTATCGTAGTGTAATCTATACTGCACTCTTCACTGATGATGCTGTCCAGAAAGTCCAAAACGTCGCCTCCGATGGATTTTAGAATCGCATGTGGAGCACAGGTGTCCCATTTGTAGGTTGTTCCTTTCGTCAACAGGTACACGTCCGATAATCCTGAGGAAAGTAAATCATTGTAGACCAAGTAATTGTTTAGAATTTATTCCGATCTCATTAAAGAAGAAATTGTTGCTCTGAATTGCGTGTGGAGGTTCTGAATGTGACGTTAAATTGAAGAGCTAGGACTAGGACCTCGTGGGGTCCCAAGTGGTCCATTTTCTGTTTCTTTCATTTGAATTCCCAAGAATGCTTTGGACACTTAAGATTTTCTAGGTGCATCTATCCTATATATTCTTACTCGACATTGTAATTAGCATGGGTGCCCATTGAGCAAAATTCAAAGGGAGGGGGCATTGGTGATTAAGAAACATGTACCCTGGACATATTTTCTTTCCCAAGCTGATGCCCTAACAGGCGCTCAGCCCTTCCTTTCGATACATATATCATAGAGGTTACCATGGAAATGATGCGTCGTCATTTTGTAGCAATCGATCAAATGGCAGCGTTCGATTCATGCAAATCAAACGTGTATATAAACTTTCAGCTGAATTGGTTGCGGTATTCTGGTTCAAAAGTCAGGTTCAATATTTATCCCACACATGCTGACATAGTAACATAGCAACAAACAAGTTAAGTTAAATAGAGAATTTATAATAAAATAGTATTAGATTATTCCAATATTTATACCTAATATCACAGTCATAATTTTATATCCAGCCCCGGCTGCTTCAACAAGTTGAAATCCTCCTTCAATCAGTTTCTGTTTTATAGTTTCTGATTCACTGCTGCTAAGACAAACAATGTTGTTCCTTTCATTGTGAATCTCGATGCTAGAGAAGTTCAGACCGGGTAGCGATACACCCCATATGCATTGCTGATGTGAGCTGTAATATTATTATCATTATGATTTTATTATTATCATAATCATTATCGTTATCGTTATCGTCATCACTATCGTTATCGTTATCGATGTTGTTGTCGTTATCGTTATCATTATCATTGACATTATCATTATACAGCTATTACATTCAATATGACCACAGGTGAATGTTCACTTCAGAATACTTATTCGCGTTTTTCAACGACTTTAAAAGTTTCATTTGTCGGAGTGGCGAATTTTGAATTTTATGCAAAATTGCATAAATGTGTAGTATTCAAAAATTGTATATGATGTATCTATTTGTAGCTAAGTCATGTACAAACAGTACCGTAAATAACATAGCATTCATATAGATGGAAATTCGTAAAAAAATACTACTCGTATATTGAATACTCTGTAGAATCAATGCTAGTAATAAATAGTGATAGATCCGTTTCTTATCACAGACACGTGGCAGATTTCGGTGACTTCTAAAGGAATTTGTAATCAACGATTCTCAAGTTATCAAAATGATCATAATGAAGACATATTCGCCAATTAGAAAGGTTATGTTAGGAACTAAAGTATCTAGGCAGTCATTTGAAAAATACTGTACAAAACGCATTCAAATATTAAATATACTATTCAAACAATGTAAGAAGAATGAATATCATTGATTAGCCTATTCTACTTGAAGGTAGCCAACCATATACTGTATTTCGACATCCCAAAATGGATCTTTAAGATACTAGCACGATCTACAAAACAGAAAAACGAATTTAATAAACTAATTAGAGAAGTGTTAGAGTGTTTGGTTCTGCTACTGTCTCATAGATAGCGCTAACATCTTCCACCCCTTTTAAGCACCTCTGTTATGTCGGCCATTTCAAAAACATCCGTGCCTCGTGCCAAACCCTGTAGAATACGTTAGTCGATGATGATGCCTATTTCAATTGGATATCTTCAGGTGGAATACGTTAATCGATGATGAATATAGATTACCAAATCAAATAAATGTTCATACTTATCACTACATCTATCCACAAATGGTCTGTTAATAACACCCATAATAGGGGTATGCTGTGATTTTGAATACACCCCTATAAGAATTGTCACACATTGCAGACCATTTTTGTAGATACCGCTGTCTAGGTCACCTTGACCTCCATTGATGTATTCTGCTGTACAATCTGAAAAAAGCATCAGGAATCGTATAACTGCACAATGATGCCGCATCGAAAACGAAACAGACGCATTTACTGGCAGCTCAGTTTTTTTTTTGAAAAACGTTCAGATCCGTCGATTTTGTTTTAGAGGGGGACACAAGTTTGGCAAAAAATCACGTTAGTACGTGCAGCCCCCTAAGCGGAGGTGACACCACCCCCAAAATCTTAAACGGAAAGGGGGGTCGAGTGTTACCTTATTTTAAAGGTCTTTCAATTCCCTTTATAATGATATAAAATTAATGTACTTCAGTTCAGTAGTTTTGAAGATAACTTACAATACTAATTTATTAAGTAAATTCTTTTAGTCAAATTTATTCTGAAACTAGTACAAACTAATTTGATGTACCTATTAAAGTCTACTTGAAGCTTTAAATCAATAAATCTTCAAAACTACTGAAGTGAAGCTCATGTATTTTACATCATTATAAAGGGAATTGAAAGACCTTTAAAATAAGGTATCACTCGACCCCCCTTTCCATTTAAAATTTTAGGGTTGGTGTCACCCCCGCCCAGATGGCTGCACGCGTTAACGTGATTTTTTACCAAACCTGTCTCCCTCTCGAAAACAAAATCGACGGGTCTGAGTGTTTTTCAAAAAAAAAAACTGAGCTGCCAGTAAATACTCCTGTTTCGTTTTCGATGTGCCACCCTGTATTATGCTGTGTTTCGATGGTGCGACATCTAACTGTGCATTGCGCAGAACGACGAGCAGTTATGGGCCGGTAACGGACGGGTTTTCCTTCATCTTTCATCGTACTGGATGATGACAAAGATCAACTTGGCAAACCATTTCCAGATAAAGATCGGCAGATTTTTAGCCTGCCTCCATACAGCTGCAGTTTCCTTAATGGTCGATACTGATTGTCAGAGAAGACTACGCATACAGAAATATTTATTACTTGGGTTCAAGCCTAGAAATAGCAGTGATGTCTTGATTGATTTCTTACCAATAGGATCAATCCACATGGCCAGATCATTCAAATTCACGTTAAATTCCGTATCAGGAATCTTTGTATTTACATCATTTATAGCAATTTCTCTGTGCACTTCTGCAGCTAACAGATTTGCAGCTAGGTGGTCTCCGTTTAGTACGTTTTTCAACAAACAAGCAGTTTTGGTTTCGGTATCTTGGACTTCAACGCATATCTGTTCTCCTAATTTGTTCGTAAATGTGTTGTTTTCTTCTCCTTTTACATTATCGGACAGATCCTGAAACTGATTACAATACTTGAGTTAGCTGCAAAGAAAATATAGCATCATGGTTCTCGAAAACAAATTGTATTTGAAACATTTCTATTATACCTGTTTTCTTATGAAATGCCTAACCATCTCCTGTATAAGGACGTCAGCTAGTGTCTTGAAATCTTCCACAAATCTTGGGTTGGCCTCATCTTCTTTTTTCTGCTGCACCAACAGTCCGAAAAGATGTTGATCTGCTCTACAAACTCTAGCAATATTTGCAGCTTTCTCAGAGAGTACTATTAAGCTCTTTAGAAGATCCATGACTGCTAACAACTGTAACGTTAGAAATATTGAAGCTACAACATTGAATAATGTCACAGCTTTATTTCTCCTCTCCGCCGTAATAAGAAATCTACATTTAAAAAGGGTAGTGTCTGATAGATGGTGCTGTAGATAATATATGCTCATATACAGGGTGGCCCAACAAAAATGTCGCACCCCCATTCCTGACTCTCCTGGTATATTTAGGGAAAAACGCTCGGACACGTCAATGTTGATTTGTAGGGGACGTCTTTCCATCTGTAGCCGTACAATACAGGGTGATTCAAAAATAAGATATTGCGTTACACTTTAGATTTTTAAATGGAAGCTCCAATTTTTTCGTAATATTATGTTGATTGGGTGTTGGGAACTGTTGTTATTATTGATAAATAAGTTATTTGTTGGTTATCATTCTTTTCACACCTAAGTATGTTATTATTAGTGTATTTCCAATTTATATTAAATAATGTGTGCATTTGTATTTTTATAAGGAACCGCTGAGATTGTTAAAGTGATGTGTGTTATGATATAGCCAGAATTGTTTACGTTAGAAAGGTGACTAAGCGTTGTCGACCGACTCGAGGTAAAAAAAAGGAGGAAGGGCAGGCAGTCTTGAATCGGTAGCAGTGCCGGATGCTCCACTGTTCCAATTTCGTCCGCCGACGCGCATGACGTCACGCGGAGAGTGATTATCATTTGGGTTGATGGATAACGTGCATATTTTCACCTACAGGCCAAACGGCTGGACGAATTTTCACATATGAAGTGTCGTTGGATTCGTCTTAGCAGTGCCAGGGACACTAGATACATTAAATTTTATACAAAATAAAATGGCGGATTTTAATAAAATATTTCAACTTTGTAATTCATATTTCATAGGCTCAAACGGCTTGATAGATTTTCACATATGAGGTGTCGTTGGATTCGTCTTAGCTGTGCGAAATTTTTATCATTTACTTATTATGCTTCATTAAGTACTTATACAAAATTTTATTAAAATAAAACCATTTAAACTGGGTGTTCGGATTTATATGTCGCTTAGTATATTTTTGTCTCGATGTAACGCGTTAAACAACCGAGCAGTAACTCTTGCAATGCTCCCATTTTGGTATTACAGGTACAGGTACATTATTTCTAACCTATCTTGAATTGAGTAAGTGTTTGTTTAATATTTATCACAACTAGGTAGGTCACTTAACAATCTGAAATGAACACAAAGCTTTTCTTTGAAATACGATGACACTGACTGGTGCTAAATGTTCTTGCTGGTATCCGTGATTATTTTTTCCGTGTATTCCATTATTAGCAGTATTAAGTTAGTCGAATTTTCTGATTTCAAATAGTTCCACAGCGATTGAAGATATGGAATAATTTTGGTTCACCTTGTGGTGTACGGTTATAGGTGAAAAGACTAGGACTAGGAGAGTCACAAATGGGGGTGCGACCTTTTCGTTGGGCCACCCTGTATATAGTTCGCTATACTATCATGAACAGATTCTCACTGGTGACGCTAAAGTTTCTCATTTCATCTTGGATAATAATTTTTCGGATGCGCGAATGTAGGCTATCTTGAGGTAGAATACGTTAACCAATGGTTACAATAATTAAATCGATTCTTTTATCTAAGAATACATATATGTAATTTCGAAAATGATCATGTAACGGGATGTTCTATACCGTAAAACTAAAATAAAACATATAAATAGAGTCACGTGTATTCCCTTTTCTTCGAAAAACTCACTTCAAGTTAAAATTTGACAAAGATATATCCATATTTATTTTAGTAAATTGAGAAGAAATCAAATGCAGATGTTAGCAAGAGAACAAGAGTATGATTAAGTAAGACGTGAGAAAATACTATGATTCACAACTCAAGTTCGACAATTATTCCGCACATTTGATATTGAAGTCCACTGTCTGATTACCTTAATTGTGTAAATTGCTGATTATCAAGTGGAGGTGCCATAAAGTCACTAGAACACTGAATTAGTTTGTGCTTGACCTTATAAGTCACTTACTTGTAGCCTACGAACTACTATTTTTAAGAATAGCTTTTCAAACATTTCCACTGATAAATTTCTGAAAATAAGGTTCATGTGGGTTTACAATACATCTCTAAAATATATGATAATATAATTATTTATATTGAAATCAACGTTCGATACCATAAACCTGTTCGCTGTATCGTTCATTTTAAGAGATTTGTATGCTTAATCGCAATCTTGCGATGTTTCCAGTAATTCTAATTCAAATGGTATGCTCGCAAAAACGCTAAAAGTTGATTTACTCACAAATTATTTGAATGTATTACAATCTCCACTTTTCGAAAATCCGATTTAATATTTCAGTAAGTCATGTTGGAAGATGCTGGCGGACTTATAAGTCAAAAACCCTAGCCGAAAAGTGAAACCTTATATGAAGGAATGATCTTTACCGACTTCCTAGCCTTTTAATGTCATCCTTAATTTGTACCTTGAACAAGGCCGTCGAGGTGGCCGAAACGTCAGAATCATTGCTACATATACTAAGTGACATATAAATCCGAACACCCAGTATAAATGGTTTTATTTTAATAAAAGTTGATGAATGTATTTATCTTACTGTAAATAACAAGTGAAAAAAATGTTCAGCCTTATCAGTTGGACCTTCCGGTTTTTATACTGCTTTTTTTTAATTCACTAACGCTCTAAAAATGAATATTTCAGCCGCAGTAAAGAATCAACGTAGACCTGTACGATTTCGTCAACTTAGTGAGTTTGATAGGGGCCGTATAGTGGGACTTCGGGAAGCTGGACTTTCTTTTCGGGCAATTGCAGTTAGAGTGCAAAGAAGTGTAGACACTGTGGTTAGGTGTTGTCAGGCATGGCTTCGAGAAGGCCGTACGCAAAGAGCAAGGGGCACTGGACGCCGCCGTAGAACAACAGACCGTGAAGATCGCCGCCTAAGATTATTGGCCTTAAGGGACCGTTTCTCCACTACCAGGTCCATTGCAAATGAATGGTTTGCAGAACACGGAAGACCTATTGGCATGCGGAGTGTTTACCGACGAATGAGAAGTTTTGGCTTGTTTTCATACCGGCCACACTGGGTCCTCCCTTTAACTCGAGAACACCGACGTAATCGCCTTGAGTGGTGCAGACAACGGTCACTCTGGGATCAGGAATGGAACAGTATTGTCTTTAGTGACGAGTCTCGATTTTGTTTAGGCATGCACGATGGTCGTGCCTGGGTTAGAAGGCGACGTGAAAGGAGGAATCTACAGTTTTTTGTTGAAAGACATGTTCATCACACTGTTGGAGTTATGGTTTGGGGTGCTATAGCTTATGGTTCCAGGTCACCTTTAATCTTCACCAGAGGTAACATGAATGCGCACGAAGTTCTAGAACCCCATCTTTTACCCTATCTTGACACCCTGACAGATCCAACTTTCCAACAAGATAATGCCCGACCACATGTTGCAAGAGTCACAATAGACTTCTTACAAGATAATGATGTCACATTGTTACCATGGCCACCAAGATCTCCCGACTTATCCCCAATTGAGCACGTGTGGGATATGATGGGTAGGAGATTGCTCAATTTGCAACGTCCTCCTCAGACTCTAGAAGTACTTCGAGAGGAGTTGGTGGTTGCCTGGAATGAGATACCACAGGAGGACATTGACCACCTGATCAGAAGCATGCCTAGGCGCGTCGGAGAATGCGTAGCACATCAGGGTGCATCCACACATTAATAAAGGTCAAAGGGCTTTAAAGCAGTGCAATCATTTTGAAATTTTTATCATTTACTTATTATGCTTCATTAAGTACTTATACAAAATTTTATTAAAATAAAACCATTTAAACTGGGTGTTCGGATTTATATGTCGCTTAGTATATTAAGGGCAATAAGGGGCTAATTTAAACTCAATGAGATTGAAATTTGAAACACCATAACCAATAACTTTGCAAAAAATTTGTGCGCCACTAACTTTTTTGATTTTTATATTTTTTTCGAATTAAGCACCTAAAAATACAATTGTCTCCTAATCATATCTTGCTTCGTTTGAGAGATAAAAAATAAAAAGCACTTTATTGCATGTCCCTGGGACAATACATTCTCAATAAAAAATTAAAACCACCAGACTAATTAAGCAATTAACATTAAACGAAAGTCATCACATGAATCTTTTCGAAGACATTTAAAACTAGTTTCGCTAAAACAAAATAACATAAAATAAACTAAACACAAGGAGCGATTCTTTTATTCTGTGATTACTTTGTTGCAAAACAAGATAACAACAAACTAATTAAACTAAATATTTAAAATGTCAATAAAGTAAAAAGTCCCAAAAAAAAAATGTTTAGTCAATTTTCTCCATTGAGCGATTTTGTTACATGATACCTTTAGCCACTTGTGTCTTCAATTAATAACAGCAATGTCTTGAAAGTAACAAAAAATAAGAGTGTCATGAAAGGAAACACAATAATTGCTACTCAATCAAATCTGACTGTGGCATAAGTTGCTTTAAGTAGTGTACATAAGTAATGATCGTAATTATTTCAAGTGTCTTTGAGTCTAAAATTACTAATATTGGAAAATGGTTCAATTTACACAGAAATGGCCGATATGCATTTTGTTTATGGAATGGCTCAAAACATTATACCAAATAGACAAACATTCGTGAGAATACATGAAACGCTATAGGAATCAGGCACCTTTCAAGGGTCGGCTGCTGTAATTGCGAGACCTGTCTCAGTAAGAACAATGGAGATGGAGGAAACAGTTTTACATAGAGTTGAGCGTAGCTTCGATGCAAGTACACGCAAAATTTCCAGCGTTACCAGTGTGCAACGCCACTGGAAAAACATTGCAACAATAAATAACGTTATGTGAATATTTTATGTTTATTTGTTTTATCGAAAGCAGATATAATCTAAGCAAAACTTAATGATCAAAAACATGAAATAAAGTGCTTTTTATTTTTTAAATCTCAAACAACGAAAGATATGAAAGAAACTCCTGTATTTTTTGTCGAATATATTGGTTAGGGTGTTTTTCAAGACCCCCAGGACTCAATAGTTCCAATCTAATTGGGGCTAACTCACTCCCCTCAATACGATTGCTAAATTTGAACAAAATCGACTAAATATTTATTAAGATATTCAGGAGAAACCGATGTTTTAGAAAAAGTTTGACACCCTGTATCTTGAAAATGAATCATTTCTGGACGTATGTTTAGGTATATGAACTTTTCATCTAAAGAATCGCCTCCTGAAGTTTGGCCATGCACTTAAATAACATCCTGTATAATCGTTTTATGTGTGTAGTAAAATAACACCAATTTTGTGCATGCACATAATTTGAAAATAGGCTTTTGCATGAATACTACTGAGTCGACTTACTTGACCGCGCTCCTAATATACACAACCTACTTTAGGTATGTGCGCTAACATGCCCTATATACAGACCGATTTCAGTACTTTGAGGGAGAGTATATACTTACGTTGGAATCCGCAAACTGTCGCACCTGACGGTTCTCGGAAACTATTCACTCAGCATCATTATCGCGGTACTTATCTGCTTTATCATGTGTCAATCAGTAATCGTTGCGGGATCAGACAAAAACTTGGAATTGAAAATCTAATCTAAAACGTAGCCTGTGTCGCGACGTCTGAAAGCGCGTTATCGATTTAGCTGAAAGCGCCTGTCGGTAAAGAATGCTGGAGCTCTGAACTAGCGCGAAATCTAAAAAGTATTACTCAGAGCTCTCGTAATAATATTGACTCTTAACCGGATTCGTTTAAAAATAAACGTTATGCTTAATGAAAAACATGCACGGGACGTAGTAATTGGTGTGACAGCTCACCTATAAGAGTCGAATTTAATTTGAAGCTTATGCTGTACGAACAACAGTGGTCGGCCACAAATATACTCAAAATAGGTCGACATTATAATATTTATTTATTTATTTATTTACTCAACAGAATGTGAATTCCAAAGACAGCACCCGCTGCTTACTATAGTGATAAAATAAAAAGATACATAGATTACAAAATCCAGAAGATGAAAGCCTGTAACACAAGCTTACTATATGAGAATAAACAATACTATGATATAGCAACTACCATAAAACGATATAAGTTTATTTATTAATATGTGACCATAAAAATGTTTTCACCATAATCAAGAGGCTTATGTAGTTTATCGTCCAAATATACTAAGTGACATATAAATCCGAACACCCAGTTTAAATGGTTTTATTTTAATAAAATTTTGTATAAGTACTTAATGAAGCATAATAAGTAAATGATAAAAATTTCAAAATTATTGCACTGCTTTGAAGCCCTTCGACCTTTAATAATGTGTGGATGCACCCTGATGTGCTACACATTCTCCAACGCGCCTAGGCATGGTTCTGATCAGGTGGTCAATGTCCTCCTGTGGTATCTCATTCCAGGCAACCACCAACTCCTCTTGAAGTGCTTCTAGAGTCTGAGGAGGACGTTGCAAATTGAGCAATCTCCTACCCATCATATCCCACACGTGCTCAATTGAGGATAAGTCGGTAGATCTTGGTGGCCATGGTAACAATGTGACATCATTATGTTGAAAGAAGTCTATTGTGACTCTTGCAACATGTGGTCGGGCATTATCTTGTTGGAAAGTTGGATCTGCCAGGGTGTCAAGATAGGGTAAAAGATGGGGTTCTAGAACTTCGTGGATATAACGCTGCGCGTTCATGTTACCTCTGATGAAGATTAAAGGTGACCTGGAACCATAAGCTATAGCACCCCAAACCATAACTCAAACAGTGTGATGAACATGTCATTCAACAAAAAACTGTGGATTCCTCCTTTCACCACGTCGCCTTCTAACCCTGGCACGACCATCGTGCATGCCTAAACAAAATCGAGACACATCACTAAAGACAATACTGTTCCATTCCTGATCCCAGAGTGACCGTTGTCTGCACCACTCAAGGCGATTACGTCGGTGTTCTCGAGTTAAAGGGAGGACCCAGTGTGGCCGGTATGAAAACAAAACTTCTCATTCGTCGGTAAACACTTCGCATGCCAATAGGTCTTCTGTGTTCTGCAAACCATTCATTTGCAATGGACCTGGTAGTGGAGAAACGGTCCCTTAAGACCAATAATCTTAGGCGGCGATCTTCACGGTCTGTTGTTCTACGGCGGCGTCCAGTGCCCCTTGCTCTTTGCGTACGGCCTTCTCGAAGCCATGCCTGACAACACCTAACCACAGTGTCTACACTTCTTTGCATTCTAACTGCAATTGCCCGAAAAGAAAGTCCAGCTTCCCGAAGTCCCACTATATGGCCCCTATCAAACTCACTAAGTTGACGAAATCGTACAGGTCCCCGTACTCTGGGTATCGTAACCGATCGTAAAGGATGTCAAGAACCAAAATCCGCCAACGTTGATTCTTTACTGCGGCTGAAATATTCATTTTTAGAGCGCTAGTGAATTAAAAAAAAGGCAGTATAAAAACCGGAATGTTCAACTGATAAGGCTGAACATTTTTTCATTTGTTATTTACAGTAAGATAAATACATTCACCAACTTTTATTAAAATAAACCCATTTAAACTGGGTGTTCGGATTTATATGTCACTTAGTATATGTATTTTCAAATCCAGCATAAAAACTAGGCTAGAGTACAAAATTTTATGTCTTTATCTCAACACGTTTCGGAAATATTGAGGAAAAACCCTTTAAAAGACCGTAGCGCCCTTAGGGGAAGTTTGTCGACCTATATGTTTATATAAACTTGTCCTCCTATTTTAAGCTCTAGAAACCGCTGGTAGAATATTGCACACTTTTTCGGGACACCCTGTATATGTACACCATAGACAAGGTAAAATTCGTTGAGGAATTAATAAAAATATAACTGATACCGGAATTAATCAAATGGTAATTGTGTACGACAAGAGACAAGGTCGGACGAGCGGATGGACTTGACACTTTTTGCGCAGATTAGCTACTTTTTATGCAGTTTAGCCTGATTTCAGAACCAACCAGGTAGAAATAGCTGTAAATGAAAAACAGAAGAGAGGGTCGACATTAAAAACATTGAAAATTTGGAAAAATTGAAGCAACGTCAACAATGGACGAAATAATATTGAAATTAAAGGAGATGAGCAAGAAATTGTTTAAGCAGACAGTTTGGTTCATAAAATAGGAGAGTGTTTAAAAGAAATGTAAAATTAAAAAAAAAGAGCACTGAGGAAGAGAATAGAATTAACTTCCTAAAGCAAGAACTGATGAGAAAGTACATTATAATTCATGGCTTGAGGGAAGAATTTAAAAAAACGAAATAACGCTTGAAATAAAAGCAGCTAATACAATAAAATCAATGGTAGTTGCTATGAATGAAGAGCAAGATATACAAGGAACAAAAATGATGGGAAAACCGCAGCCAGGTAGAAAGAGACCACTACGGGCTGGAATGGCTTCGATTGAATTAAGGAATCAAATTTTGCTGGATAAGAGAAAACTTAGAACTACGGAGAAAATAAATAAAGAAAGAGAAAAGGGAAATACGGCATTCCTTAGATACGATAAAATAATGATAAACGGAAAAGTCTATGCAAAGGAAAAGCTTGATGATGCAAATATGCAACATGTCGGAACGCCTGACCAAAATAAAAGATGGACAAGAACGGTCAGTCAACTAACACCAGAGAAAGAGGGCAAAGCAGAATAACAAGGCATATTAAAAAATCCTAAAACTATGCAAGAGAATAGGTAACGATGATGAGATGATGACCAAGGCAGAGACATGGAGCAAGGATGAAGATACGGAAAGTAAACTAGATATAAGTAATGTGCGTCCTAAAAGTTTTGACACAAAATAATATTATGTTGCGATTGGAAACAAAAGTTTGCTTACTTACTTTACTGTCAGTTGACATTTATTCATTTTGAAGCTTTTGCTTTAAGATGTCGTATAAATTAGAAATAAGAAAAAGTATATACACGTTGGTTGGGCGGGTACCCAAAGTTGAAATCTGTCGAATATTGCCGAATTAAAACACTTCACGCAGAACCACTTATCGAACAATAGCGGAATTCTAGCATGTCTGAATCTCCCAAAAGTGGAGGACTTCGTGTATTTACTTCACAGAGGTCAGAAAGATTTGTGAGAAGAGCAAAAAGTCAGGCTCGAATGTCAACAAGGAGACTGGCTTGTCAATACAGACCTTCTAAGAGTGCGATATCGTTGGAATTGGGTAAGAATGAAGACATTCGAAGAACGTTGCGTCTGGTAGAACAGACAGGGCCACTCCACATAATTCAATAGTATAGTTTAGTCAAGCAATGAGTCGTAATTTATGATAACTAGTTAGTGTTTGAATAAATTTTTGCATAAAAAAGATCCGATTAATATTTTGTGCCCAAACTTTTAGGACATACGTTAAAGGAAAAATCAAGGGAAATATATCCAAGGGCAATAAGAAAATGATTTGCGTACGAAGATGAAATACAAGAAATCTCACAGGAAAAGAAGAAGAACTAATGATTGATTTCGAAAAAACAAAGCATAAACTATTAGGAATAACCGGAACAAAAATGAAGGATAAGGTAACATGTTAATAACGGATCACTTACTGATATACAGTGCAGTAACACACCAAAAGGGCTAAAAAAAGGAGGTAGCTTGGCCGCTTCACAAATATAAAGTTCGAACTACAGATTTTGCTGGCAATAAGGATGTCACATATTAACAGGGGCTTACAAATATATGCACAATAGCAGCTGCTGTGCACTGTTACCTCTGTATTTTACTATATGTCTATATAACCTGAATCAAGTAGACTGTGAGATCAAACATTTTTTATTTAATATAAAATAACAGAATTATTCTAATTTGAATACCCGTCTTGCTTTTCGTTCAGCAAAAACTTCCATCGCAGAATCCAAATTGAGTGTATTAGCTACTGATCTTTCGATATAGAGGATAGAGCAGTTGTTGAGTGTGTCTTTAGCCAAAGAAGCTCGTCGGTATTCTTTAATAATTTTCAAAGAGCTCATGACACGTTCAGCACTAGCTGAACCGATAGGCAAAGTCAAAAACAATCTGAATAAACTGCAGCTCTCTGGAAAACTGTCTACAAAATTGTTTCCAATCATGAACTTCAAATAATCTATAGGGCTGTCATCAGTAAAATTACGATTTTCCAAAAAATACATGCTCTTATTCTAATTCATATTTTAGATGTGTAGTGAAAAATTCCTAATATTTCATCAAATTAGTGTCGCTGGTTTTTAATTCGTTTTAGATTGACTAATTTCTATGACATCAAAAAACCAAACAGATCATTCACTTCACGAAATCTTTCATTACGTTCTTGCAATTCGTTACTCATTGAATCCAAAACTTCGTAGTAATTTATTCGATGTTTTTCGTGTGTTTCCAGTGGCGAGTCGGCAGCTTTTTCGTCGAACATTGTTTTGATTTTCGTCTTTCTGGCAATGGGAAAACCAGGATTTTCCCATTCCATCTCTTCCCATTTATTCTTAACCTTCAGAACAAAATTATCGTATGAGCTTTCGCTCCTCAAATCTTTTAATTCTTTTTTTTTCATTTGAACTTGCACGGTATTCATTACGCTCAATACTGAATGCACCATAACAAATTGAAAAAAAGGTCCAGTTCATGGAGGAAAGGAGAGATCTTGCATTCATTATATCTTTGCCAGAAACTCCCACTCTTGAAATTTCATCTTCTATGCAATTGATAATACATTCCACGATATTATCTCGAAGAAAATATATATGTTATCAAATAAAGAAATGCACAGTATTGTGAAAGTTTATGGTTATAAGCGTTGAAGACGTGAAAAGACTGTAATAGACGCATTAGACTAAAAGAGGCTGATTCATACCACGAAAATATTTATTTACTGAACATTATATGCCAGGTAATAATATATCACAGTAAGTACAAAGTGAAAAAATAACCCCCCCCCCCCACTCCTTGAGCAATAAAGGGGTCATTCGGTCATTTTTTTAGAAATGAAATAGTCGTTTTACAAAAAAGTTCTTAAGAAATGAAAGGGAAATTTTCTTATCCAAACTGAATGCTAACGCGCTGTTTCATAAACATTACGCAGATGGTCATTAAAACAATATAACAATACTCTGATTTTTTGTTAACAATTTTACAAACACAAAACAATATAGACGCTAGAGCTGATTTTTGCTAGCGGGGGCCCTGTGACCACCCTTCCTTGGGAGGCCCAGGCGGCAATGTCCATTTTGCCATTACTTAAATCCGCCACTGTGACGGACAAAACCACAAAAAAGGTGTTGCACTGGATTCAAAGGAGATGGTAAGTATTAAGCATCCTACAAACCGGCGCGAAATATTCGCTTTGGCTGCGAAAATTTCGCGGCGATGAATTCGCGATCAGATTAAAACGCGGCGGTTTACGGACAGGCTCAGACTTGTGCGAAGCGAATGCGATTGTTCCAGCGTTTTTATCGTGGCTATTTCAGTTCGCCTTTGACCGCGTTTTTGACGCCGTTCTTCAAAAATTCGCAATGGCAAAAACGGAATTATTGATAGAAATAGTGAAAAAGTATCCTTGTTTGTATGATTTGTCGAACGATGAATACAGGAATGTGAGAAAGAAAGACAAGATTTGGATGGAAATAGGAAAAGAATTAAATACAAATGGTATGTACCTAATTTTTTTTTTAACTTGTTAAATAATTTACAGTCTACACAAATGTGAAAACGAACATTCTATATATTGGGCATAGGCATATCAGAATTAAAATAATTTACGAATTTGTCACGAGTAGAAAATGCTAGCCTTGCTGCCCGCCGGATCATTTGCTATATCAGTAAAAGCTCCAAGCACGGGTTCTGGGGGATCTAAGAATTGAAAATATTTGTCATCGCCACTTTTACTTCGTAAAAAATTGTGTAAAACACATGCCGTACGTACAATTAGAATAGTAGTATCTACTTTACTTTCTAATGGCCTGTAAAATATTCGCCATTTTTGAGACAAAATACCAAACGCATTTTCCACGACCCTTCTAGCTCGACAAAGTCTTACATTGTATTTCTCTTTTCTGACGTCTGTTAAAGTCTGCTTATAAGGAAATGGTCTCATAAGGTATGGTTTTAAAGCAAATGCTTCATCACCAATTAAGACGTACGAGCAGATTTCCTTTTGCCCAGGGAGAAATCTAGGTGCAGGGACACTCATTAAATTTTGTTCAAATCGTTTTCCCATGTTTGAGGTTTCGAAAATACCCCCATCACTATTTTTTCCGAAACCACCAATATCAACACATATAAATTTATAGTCCGGGCCAACAATGGCCATAAGTACTATTGAATACTTATGTAAATAGCACCAGTAATTGGAGCCACTGTTGTTAGGTCTCTTGATTGTTACATGTTTACCGTCCACGCTGCCAATGCAATTGGGAAATCCCCATTTATTTTCAAATTCTTCAGCACATTTTTTCCATATATTCTCTGTCGGTTCTGGTAAATATATATGCTCCATATGTCTCCATATCGCTTCACAGACTTCGGTTACGATTGCACTCACTGTTGTAAAGCCAACTCGAAAGCTATGCCCAATGGTATAGAAGGTGTCACCAGTGGCAAGGAATCTATAAAAAAAAGACTGCCGAATATAACTCAAATATATATTTGGAAAGGGCTGGAAATGTAGAAACCGAAAATTTGGAAGACCGCGGCCATGGAGAAGATGAAAATGCTGATGTAGATGCAGAAGATGCACAGAACGCCTCGGCAACACAGACAGCACCACCTTCTTCATTCAACACTACAGCAGTGACTACTCCAGGGCATACCTTTCCACAGACTGCAACTACACCAAAATATAAAACGAGCAGAAAACGCTATGCACCACCATCTTCGTCTGTACAACAGCTCATTAATTATTTTGAAGGTAAAAAACCTAAAAAAGAGAACGAGGCCATTGATTCACTTTTCTTGGCACATGCACAGACTGTGAAAACACTTCCCTTAAAGCGTCAAGCCCGAATAAAACTAAAAATAGCCGAATTAATAGCGCACGAAGAATTTGAACATATTGAAGAAATGTCTTCAGCGTCTACCCAGAATTCTGCAAGTATGTATGATAGTAGTATGTCGTCCTTCCCAAGCGGCACTGGGTTTACTCCAATAATATACCCAACAGAGGAGGCAAATTCTGCCTCGAATTATTTAGCAACATTCAATCCTAGTGGCAACATGTAGTCCAATTATTACAATAAAATATTTATTTCACGATCCCTGAAGTTTTCGTATTCGATAAGCCTACTAATTTTTATACATATAATTTTTTTACCTGAGTGTAATAGCAAGTCGTTCTTCTGGCGAAATAGCTTCACGATAATTTGTGTCAGATTTTCGTATTTCATCTTTCACCAAGTTCAATATTTCATCGAAACACTGGAGTCATTCTAAAATATACGTAAAAGCGCTGTTCATCCAGCCGAAGCTGTGGCATCAAGGTATGGTATTCCCCAAATTTATTTCGTTCCAAGTTAATATCATGTACCCACTTCCTTCGTTTCCTAAACAAAATTGAAAATATTTGTTTTATGTACTTCGTTAAACTTAATACATACCCAACTATCAAATGGCGTTAAATAAACATAACTTACCGTGCATTTTGTTCCTCTTCTAAAGCAAGAAATAGAAGTGCCTCCTCTTCTTCTGAAGACGAGCTCATTGCAAAAGGCAAAAATAAAATGTACGCAACCTGTCGAAACCTTCACGTTCGCGGAGCGAATAAGACGCTTTGGTATGAATAAACAGGCGAAACAGATTGCGAATTTCGCTCTGAATTTCGTTGCGAATACTTCGCCGCGATTATTTCGCGCCGGTTTGTGGGATGCTTTAGTATTAATCGATTCGCAGGACAAGACAAAAAAGAAGAATTAATTTTGTTATTTAACAATAAATTGTTCATTTTTAAATTAGATTTAATGTTTTAATCACTTTTAGACTGTACCCTAAGGGTACAAGGGTAGGGTTGTTATCGGGAGTCCTTGTATTTTGAATTTGACTGGTTCTACAGCACGGAACGTGCGCGTACAAATTCAATTAGTTTTCATCATTCATGTTTTTGACCAATTATATCAAAATATTCACGAAATTACATAAAAGCACGGCCGTGAAAATCGAAAAAAATATCGTTCCAAAACAATGCGATGATCACGGTACGGGGTCGTCGAGCGCACTGAGAACACGGCCGCTTCCACGTGCCGGTCTAGTGTGAATCAGTTCATCCAAATTCCAGGAAGACTCTTTTTAGTTTTGGCGGGCGGATCACGTGCCTGTCACAGCACTGTCACGTCACGGCTGACTATGAATACGCCTTTAAATGTGATGAAAACATGCCCCATTGTACTTTTATGTATGAATAATTTGACAATACGGTTACATAAATCTGAGTCCAAGGGAAGTACCGAGTGAAGCTACTCAACACCAGTTTCCTTCAGCTGTTTCCTACTCTTTTTTTCAACGCACTCGTCCATTTCTTGCTACTTGCATCCACGAGCCCGATGTCTTTCATCTTCTCAAATATTTTCGTGGGAAGTGCCGATAATCTAAGGTGTAAGTAAACGTAAAGAGTGGTGTCTGAGAAGGCTGAGTTCAAAATTCTAGATTATCTCGAATCAAATTAATAGTATTATTTTGACAGAACAACAGTAATCAATATTACAAAGTTACATGACTTTATAGAGGGTCATCGAAATTTGATTTCGAATCGTAATTATTAATGAAGACGGGAAAAGTATGAGAAAAAAAAACCCATACTCAAGAGAAAACCCAATAAAGTATATATGTTTTTTAGGGATAAACGTAACGCTTTTTTAAAATTCGATAATTTGAGTTTTGGAAAACTTTCGGAACATTTCAGAACCTACTTTATTTAGGATAGTACGAAGATCAAAAAGATGCATAGAAAAATTTCCAAGATCAAAAATTGAGAATCTGACATAGCCCCAAATTTGCTGAAAACACCTGACTTGCTTTGCTCACCCTGTATAAGTGGATAAGTAAAAGAAATATACCGGTGGAACCCTGTACGTTTTTTTATATATATCGAAGCAGCCGCGCAGGCAGAAGCCTAAATGCCGGAACACCGCGGCTACTATGATGGTCCCAGAAAAATTTTGTTAATATGATTTTTGAACTGCCTAAGGTTAGTAGAACTGGGAAAAGCTTCCTCTTGTAGATTGTTCCACAATCTCGACATCATCAGGACTAAGAAGCGGTCGTAACGGCCAGTTCTGGATGTACGAAGTTCGACACGGTTAGGATGGGATGCCAAAGTCAGGCGGGTCTGTCTAGCAGGCACATCGCGCGGCGGCATCATGGAAGAGACCGCATCGAGAATGGACAATGTAATCGGGGCGGCAGCACCCCAAACGTATAAGCAATACTCGACGCTAGGCCTTATCTGGGCCTTGTATAGAGTGAGAAGGTCATGCGGAGAAAAGTACTTCTTAGCCCTAAACAAATAGCCTAGCTTTTTCCCAGCAGTTATTGACGAGATGTGTTCGTGCCAGATGAGGTCCTCGGTGAACTGGACTCCGACCAGCCGAAAGGAATGGCTCTTTGGCAGAATTCGGCCATCCATCGAAACCGGATGAGCGCTAGGACGCTTTTTGTTCGTCAAAGTACAGTATTGTATTTCCAGATCTCTTGTCAGAGAGGAAGTCGTCGCTAGTCTTCTTTGAGCGAAGCTGTGGATTGGGTTGATCGTGCAGGAAAGGAGGTCGTTGATATGTAAGAGAAACAGTGTCGGAGCCAAGACCGATCCCTGGGGAACACCCGCGTTGACGTTGTGGGATGAAGAGGAGAATCCGTCAATTACGACGGATATCTTGCGGCCAGAGATAAAGTCAGCCACCGATCTGCAAAGCTTTTCTGGAAGGTCATAGGATGGACGTTTGCTTAAGAGGGCAGCGTGCCACAGCTGGTCGAACGCTTTCGTGATGTCAAGAGCAACGACATGAGCCTCACCATAAGACTGAATGAGTTTACTCCACAATTGCGTGACGTAGGCTAGGAGGTCCCCTGTGGATCGTTGGTGCCGGAAACCATACTGCCTGTCGCTAATCAAGATGTGACGTTCGAAGTAGTCCAGACGCTCGCGATTTATGCACCTCTCCATCACCTTACTTATAGCAGAAAGCAGAGCTATAGGCCTGTAGTTCTAAGGGTTGGTCTTAGATCCTTTTTTTGGGATGGGTTGGACATGAACAAATTTCCAGTTTTCTGGGAAGGTGCCGGATTCATAAGATATCTGGAAGAGACGCGAAAGAACTGGAGCAAGCTCCGCTGCACATCTCTTCAGTACAATGGCAGGAATCAAGTCCGTACCAGAAGCTTTGTTGATGTCGAGCGACAAGAGCACTCGTCTAACGGTCTTTATGCCTAAATGTTACCTCCCGCAAAGTGTAGGGAACCCGTTGAATTGACGGCACTTGGGCGTTGGGGGGAACGTCCATGGTGAAGTTGGCCACAAAGATCTTGGCTAGCACTTCCGCGTTGGCCTTTGAGTTGAATACAAAAGTTCCATCCTGACATGTAAGTGGTGTAAGGGACATTACCCTTTTATATCGTGCTGGTTTTTGGCATTGCGAACCTCTTCGTTATATTTGTTTCTGGACTCGACGTCGGCTTGTCTGTTCTCGATAGTGGGGTTTTGTAAGAAGGTGGTTCTGTGTGCCTTGATCTTTTGCTGGCGAGCAGTGTCACACGATTTGTTAAACCAGCCGTTGGACCCTGGTTTAGGCACTTTCACTGTGTGAGGGATCTATTCCTCCATTCTGACGTGAATAATTTCGGTTATCGAAGAACAAACAGCCGACGCATCCGCGTCAGTGAAACAGACATCTGTCCTAGGAAAGCTAGAGAAGAAGTTTCTGAGCCCCTCCCAGTCGGCATGTCCGTAATGCCAAGTTTTGCGGCCTGTACGAGTGTCTGCTGCCACAGCGGGTTCTGACCGAAACCTAACCTCCTCAACACCACGGTCTGAGTTACCCAAGGGGGACAGGACAGCAGTGCTGTAAGGGACAGGATGCGTAGTCAGAAAGAGATCCAGCAGGCTACTGGCGTGTGACGAGACGCGGGGAAAAAAGTAGGGCCCGTTACCAGCTGGGTCAGCCCTTGAGTAAGAGCGAACGCTTCGACTGCACGACCTGCTGCATCGGTCTTGTTTGAGCACAACCAAAGCTCATTAAGGGCATTGAAATCACCGAGAAGTGGGGTGATTGATGTTCAGGAAGTTGATCTGGACGGCGAGGTATTCGAGTAGGTCATCCCAGTTATGGTCCAAGGGAGGGCGATAAAGGCAGCAGATAAATTTGGGTGATGTTTTGGAGTGGAGGCGAAGCCACAGAATGTCCTTCCGGCCTGATTCCAAAGAAAGATCCCTGGAGCAAGAAAGACTGCTGCGGTCAAAAGCCACAACCTCCCGTTCTTTCTCAGATTGGAGTGCACCTCGTAGTTTGGGAAGTTAAGATGGTTAATCGGCGCAGACTCTGAGATTTTTGTTTCCGCCAAGAAAAGCACGGCGGGACGATTGGATTGTAGGTAGTGATGAACAGCATCAATGTTGCTGTTAATCCCGTTAATCTTCGATGTTGTTCCCTCGAGCCCACCCTGCACCCGGACATTCCGTGTTCTCAAAGAGTTAGTCAAAAACCTCCCGAAAACCGCAACTCGATATCTCTTTCCGTTCCGAAAATATTTTCGAATTTGGGTAAAATTTTCCATGTTGCAAAGCAGTTTATTTTCGTGGGAAGTGCCGACCATGAGTCAACCCAGTCGACGCCATTTCTTCCCACCTGTCATACGCACGTTTCCCGCTCATTTTTGTGACGCACGTACGTCCGTTTCCCCCCACTTGCAGGGTCTCACGATCTGCCGTGCGCATTAGGCGACACGCGTTTCTCAGGCACATGCTCAACGCACGGATGACGTCTTCACAAATCACGTTGTCTCTGCACGTGCCGAAACCGCAAGCCACGGCGCTCCAGGTTCAGAACAATCTTAAACGTTAAACAAAATGCTGCACTGTCTCTATGATTTCGAAATTTAGGTGTTACTTCTTCTCCTAACATTTTTATTTGCTTCTAACTTTTTTGAGTTCCCGTTTTGACGTACTGTTTGATGTCGTTTCAGTTGATAGTTTTGATGTTGTTGCGCGACTTATGTTTTGCGTAAAGGTTTCTGTGTTGTAACAACGTTCCGTGTTTTGTTATAAGTATTTAAAAGTTGCCAGTTTGACGAAGATTCTTAAAGCTCATACAAGAGGTAAGGTACTAGATGTTGTTTCAAAAAGTGTGTGACAGTTATTTGAATTAAAATTTGATTTTGACACTTCCAAGACTGTTTCATTGCTGACGTAACAGCAACGTTTAATTTAATATCTTCATTATATAAACTAATACATTTTTTCATACGATAACCTTTGGTTTCTAGGCAAGCAGACCTGATAAATACGTTGTAATTGAAGGGCAAAGGTTAACTGGACAACTGAACGTGAAATTATCTTCATACGCTTATTCAGCAAACTAAAACAAAAATGTTACAAAACATTATTTTTATTTTATTTTATTGTTCATATACGGCCCAACGAAAAGGTCTCCTAGTATATTTTGTAAAAAATGCTCGGACACGTCAACTTTGATTTCTAGGGGGACGTCTTTTTATCTATAGCCGTACAATATAGGGTAATCGAAAATAAGATATTCGGATATTTTTGTATAATAAAGTTTATACATATCATCAATCGTTGTGAAACTACTTGAGCTTATAGTAAAATTCTAGAAATTGTGATAACAAGGGATTATATCGTAAAAATAATAATCAATATAGGTAGTTCTCATAGCAGGTCCTTTCTTTACTCGTGGAAACTTGACGGGCGGGACATACTGGCATATGTTAGAAAATGCAATAGAGCCACGAATTCCAAAAATATACTCAGTGACATTAGAAGTGTTACACCCAGTAAAACTAATTTCTTCAACTTGATTTTTTGGCAATGAGGTATTATTTCATCAAGAATGAAATGATAACATTCTCACGAAATTTTGACAAGTTATAAAAAGAAAAATTATTAATGCTTCGGGCGGCACCGCAGCTGAATACACTCCTGAATACGTCTAGGCATCGACAAAATCAGATGATCGATGTCTGGTTGTGGCACCTCATTCCAAGCAACTCGAATTTCGTGGATTAGCTGTGGCTGTGGCAAAGTCTGTGACGGATGGTGCAAAGTAGATAGTCCCCTCCCCATCATAACCCAAAGAAGTTCGATAGGATTTAAATCCGGTGGACGGGGTGGCCACGGCCAGACATTAACGCCTGCTTCTTGAACAAAGTCCGTAGTACGACGAGCAATATGGGGACGTGCGTTGTCTGGCTGAAAAAGGACGTGTGGACGGCGCTCTAGATACGGCAGTGAAGTGGTTTCTAGGACATCATCAACATAATGCGCAGCAGTCATATCGCCTTGAACAGAGGGAAGGGACGTTGGGCTATCATAGGCAGTAGCCCCCCAACAGTTCTGTGTACATGCCTCTCAACTGCAAATTCAATATCATGCCGTTCTCCACAGCGGCGTCTTACCCTTCTACGACCATCGTGCGTACCTAGATAGAATCACGATTCGTCGCTGTAGATGACATTTTGTCATTCTTCCCAAAGCCATTGGTCAGCGGTCTAACGCGTAGCAGGAAAATCGTTTCGTAATTGGCCTTTTTCGTGTTCCTCTACCTTCTTCTATCCACACACGACACACACGACACACACGCATTACCGTCATCGCAGTACAATTAACACGGTGGCCAATTTCGTGATAGGACAAACCAACATCTCTTCTACCCCCGTCAAAGTCGCTAACATGGTGATAATTTGGACGTCTTTGAACTCAAGGCATTTTGTTATGGTTAACACTAGTAAATGAAAGGGCAATAACTAAAAATATCTGTACTACTCAACTCTCAGAAACTGCTCTCTTCACAAAAGCTATGATATAACATTTCATCGACGGTAAACAAAAACAAAGATAAAACGTTCACATTGTTGAAACTTCATGCTTTAAATATAGTCATTATGTTGTCAAAAATTCAAGTTGAAGAAATTATTTTTTCTGGGTGTAAGACTTCTAATGTCACTGAGTATAATAGAAAATGACGTCAATTCTAATGAAAATTACATTAATTTCTGACAAGACGGTACACCCTGTATTGTACGGCTATAGATGAAAAGACGTCCCCATATAAATAAAAATTGACGTGTCCAAGAGTTTTCCCCAAAATTTACCAGGAGAGTCACAAGTGGGGGTGCGGCCATTTCGTTGGACCACCCTGTATGTATGCGTGTAATTTTCTACATAACCAAAACATATCTGTTGCACCTTAAAATAATATTCAAAATTGCATTTGCGTATTCGTGAATGTACATAAGTATATTAGAATATCTAATGAAGATAGAGTATTTGAAAAAATAAATTGTTAATGCGTGTTCTAATATCACGACGATGAACGCAGAATAGAGATATTTATTTTTCAATTTATTATTGAAGCTCAGGTTTATAACTTAATTTCTGTAGGACTTTTATTACATTTTTTTTTTTGAGAAACAACTTCTTTCAGATCAGTGCATATTTGGTTAAAATTTGTCGGATAAGTTGTGAAACACCCTGTATAGATACCATTATTAGTGACCATACTGTCGTCGGACCATATTATTTTTGAAGGGAAATTAAAATCGTCACAAGCCCATACATCTGAATACGGGTGTAACCTGAGGAAACGGAGATATGTTTTTTATAAATTTTAACTGCTGCTATCATGGTCCAGTTTCCATCAGTTTACTGAGTGTTCTCGTCAACATTTTGCAACAATCTCGTCTACTTTTGTAAGTAACTTGAGATAAATTATTCAAATGTGTTATTTTCCAAATGTTTTAGAGCTCTTGATGTTGATGACATAATTCAACGAAAGCTAGAGAATACAGTTCCAAGAGTCCATTTTGCAATAATTTGTCGAAGTACCCAATAAAAGCTGAGGTTTTTTTTTCACCTAACTGGTTGTTGATCACAATAACTACGTCCTACGTAATATCCACAAATTTGGGATTTTTAGGTTAGGTGATAAAATCCTTTCACTTGAGATATCTTCTTGAAGAAACTTCCATACTTAATTCACTTTATTTTGACATTATTTCTCCCAAATTTCCTTTAATATTCAATAATTTTAAATCAATGCAATTAAGGCACCATATTACTATTTCATAATATTAAAAATTCTAATGATCTATAAATTTGGCAGACTGTTAAACGACTTCGTTCCAAATTGGATAAAGAATATTAGCAGTGTTGACATTCCTAATGACGTTACAAGATTTCTTCCCATAGGTCCACAATTTTGTATTGAGCCGACTGTTAACAATGACATTCCAATTCGATCGATTTGAGCAAATGTAGACAGCTTCTTCCATAAGTGACGATATAGAAAGAAACATTTTTACGGCCCATCCACCAACTTCATTATCAATTTTTACCACAACAATAATGATTCTATAACAATCTTTTGAATAAAACTAAAAAAAAATCTGGAGGAATACCCTGAATTCATTGTCACAAGATCAGACAAAGGTAATGTCAATGTTCAAGCTCGTTTGGTCGTTTGAAGGTCAAGAGGCTTCTCTCAAATGGAAATCTCCTATTCTTGACCACGCGAATAACAAGAAGAGACTTCATGTTTATGTCCATGACCTTGATCAGAACCGTCAAGACTAAATTAATTTTTAACGGTAAACGTCTATTTCAAATGCCTGAAATGCAAATTACACTGGACAACAAATTTTAGTTTTTTAATTGTATCTTGTGGGAAAAGTGCACTTCTTTGTTAATTTTGGGGCGCTGAATCCAAAAATGACAATGAAATAAAAAAATTAGTTGCGGTTTAGAAAAAAAACTTTTTATTTTTAAGGATATATTAAAAAAGTAACAAGATTCATATACTTATAAGAATCACTATATGCGCTGTCTTTTTGCTGTTCTTTTATGGATCGTTTCTGGAGCATCTCTACCAAGAGTCCAACAGTAGTCTGCAAGCATGGAAGGATTCCACTTTCCCTGGTACCTTTTTTCCATTGTTGAAATATCCTGATGAAAACGTTCGCCGTGCTCATCACTTACGGCTCCGCAATTGTCAGGAAAAAAGTCCAGGTGTGAGTGTAGGAAATGTATCTTAAGAGACATATTACAGCCCATCTTTTGATACGATGACAGCATATTTTTGACAAGGGTTTTATAGTTGTCAGCTTTTCTATTTCCCAAGAAATTAGTGACCACCAGACGGAAATCATTCCAAGCAGTTTTTTCAATACCTGTTAAAGTGTTTTCAAACTGTGTATCTTTCAAAATATTTCGAAGCTGTGGCCCAACAAAAATACCTTCTTTAACCTTTGCCTCACTTAGTCTTGGAAATTTCTGACGCAGGTATTGAAAAGCTGACCCATCTCTATCTAATGCCTTGACAAAGTTTTTCATTAGGCCCAACTTGATATGCAGTGGTGGTAATAAATTTTTTTTCGAATCTACTAATGGCATATGCTGTACATTTTTTTGACCTGGCTCTAGGAATTGACGAACAGGCCAGTTTTGTCTGTCCCATTCACACAAAAAACAGCAAAACTTTGTGTAGCCTAGCTGCAGCCCAAGTAAAAGTGCAACAACTTTCAAATCGCCACAATTATGCCATTGGTGCTCATCGTATTTTATGCATGTCAATAGGTACTTCATATTGTCATATGATTCTTTCATGTGAACTACATACCCTACAGGAAGAGATGGTAAAATATTTCCAATATGCAATAACACTGCCTTTAAACTTAATGTTGAACTGTCTATAAACAATCTCCATTCTTCTGGGTTATAGTTTATATTTAAAGCCGCCAGTAAGCCGTTAATGTTACTGCAGAAAACCAAGTTATTCTCCATATTGAAAAATGGTTCTAAGTCTTTGTGGCGTTTACGAAAAACACATACCGAAACATCGTCTTCTAACAAGTTTCACTGCTGCAGTCTTGATCCAAGTAACTCTGCCTTACATTTTGGAAGTTCTAAATCTCTTACAAGATCATTTAATTCTGACTGTGTTATTTTGTGCGGTTGGTGGCATGACGTGCTTGGTATAAAATCAGGATCTCTTGACGTTGATGGCATATCTTCTTCCTGACGAATCACTCCATCGCCATGATCTGATTCGTTTTCTGATTCGCATGTGTAGGATTCTGGGGGTTTTGGAATAGGATTTTCGTCACTGTGAGGCACAGGTCTCAACGAAGTTGGTATGTTTGGGTAGTTAATAACAGATTTTTTTTCTTGGACATACCTGTGGCTTGTCCTACACAAGGTACCATGCAAAAGTAACAATCATTAATATGATTTGTAGGCTCTCTCCAAACCATTGGGACAGCAAAGCGCATAGACCGTTTTTTGCCATTTAACCAGCTCCTCAGACTTGAAGCACAAGTATTACAGCAGATGTGGGGTGCCCACTGTTTATCTTGATCACCTAGTTTACAACGGAAATAAAGCTGATATGCCTTTGTTATTAGTGGAGTAATAGACCGTCTCTGAGACGCAAAAGTCACATCACTACACACGTAACAAAACTTATCTGGATTGTTTACACACTTTCGAGACATCTTGCATGAACGCTGTCAGCCAACTGAGGAAAAAATGGCTAATATAAAACAATATAATGTACACGTATGTATAACGTAATACAATCATGCCGATTACATCATCTTTCCTTGCCGAATATAAAAATGTAGCACGTGCATTCTTGTGAATTACAGTATATTAACACTGTCACAGCAGGAACACATATAATTACCGTATCTCTAAAAGTTGAACTAATATTGAAAAAATAAGTTTCATTCCGGTTTTAGCACATCAAAAATAGTAATATTTTGTTGATTTTATTTAGGATATTTTTTGGCTGTTGATCAGTATTATCAAGTATATCATCGCCAATGAATCTGACCGTAACCTTCAAACTCAGTTGAAGGTTATGGTCAGTAACTATTTAAGGAAACTCCTAAATTTTTGTCGAAGAAGTGAAACTTTGAAATTAATTTATTGTTGGGTAAAAAATGTACATTGCCAAAGCAACTATTTCATTACTTTGAATATTACATTTCTGTCTTCCACACTTCTGCAATACGAATGACCTATCCTTCGCACTACTTCTACGCGAACGGAGCCGCGGGTTTAGTCTAGTTGTGATATAAACAAATTTGACATGGACGTCTGTTATTACGTCAGTTTGATAAAAAAATTCCATGTTTTATGTTTGTATGTAGATGCTTTGAACATATAATATTTTTGTGGACTAAAATAATATACGCTGATGGTACAAGATATATTTTTAGAAAACTGGTTTCAACTGCAATTTATCTTCATAATAACGCAAACACTTGCAACACTTAAAAATACTAATTCACTTGTAAATATAATTAATTCAACCTATTGGTATTGTATATTATATATATATATATATATATATATATATATATCAATTACTGTCAACACGATTGACATATCATTATTGCAATACAAAATATACAGATAGGGTAGATTAACATCAAATGCCTCTTCCTTCCAGTACACTAATCAGCCCTTATTGAATAATAAACAATTCTGCATGGAAGTGCTTATAATTCAAAGATAAAGATTAAAATTTACGGAACTCACTGAATAGAAAAGATGTGGGATATACAGGGTGACTTTGAAGTTGAGTCATTAATTTTCAGATAATGACTGTAGAAGGAAGATAAACCAAAATATGTGTGTAAAAATAAAAAAAAATTAAAAAAATTTGTTTACCTTGTTTTATAAAGTATCCTCCCGACAAGTATTTCAGTGCGGACCTGTATTTGATCGTGAGGTCTTGGAGCACCGGCATGCAGTCCCCCGTGTGGTCTTAAAGTCACCGGATTCACGAGCCCGTTGTACTACATTAACAAAGGCACGAGGGGTTGGTTGCACTCGATTGGGAAACCGATCCGCATAAACATGTGCCATTTTTTATTTCGTTTGAGCCACGCAACAGACACTACTATTCACTGATACTGACTGTATACAAATGAATAAAATAATTGTAAAAACATCGTTCCAAATTCTTTCGCTTTTTTGTTTCCGATGCGATGAACCGATACGGCGGATTATATCCGTTGTCGCCAAACACGAGCACATAATATTATTATTGAGACAGGGCGGTACTCAAACTTCCAAAGGGCTATAACTTTGTTACTTTAATTTTACCAGAAAAATGGTAAAGGAAAAAAACATTTCTTTTGATCAGATCTACTCACTGTTAAAATAAATGACTCAACTTCGAAGTCACCCTGTACATGTCATACACAGGACCGCATTTTAACACATTGACTGTCCAATGAGCCACATATGTGGATTTAGGATAGAGATTATATTTTACTGATACGGTATTCAACATAGAGTAAAGGACAAAAATATTATATCTTACTATAATAACAAACTTATTGTAAATTTTTGGTACATATATTAAATTCAAATTAACAGTCTTCAGTCCATGAAACCCGAATCCATGATTCTAAGTTTTCGATCACATTGGATTGCTTCGATTGCTGCTCAGTTGCTCGCTTTCAGAGGATTTTGGAATGTCTACGTCGTTCTCATCGAGCCATTCAACATCATGGTGCTCTAAATTTTGAATAATGCACATCAGTTCATTAGCACGACGAGCAGCGACTCATACAGGTCTAACTTTCCTATCAGTGTGCGTGTTTACTTTTTTATGGATATTTTCGATGCGACGATTTAGTGACTTGACGGAAGCATGATAAAGACCACACGTTTTGCATGTTCGACTTTATAGCCTCAATTTTACTGTCGGACAAAAATAATCATAGGGCACTTGCAGGAAATTTTTGAGTGAAGCACTTAAGCGTAGAGCTAAATTGACTGGAAGATTAAGAAATTGCCCTCCTGCATCCAAAACTAAGTCATCAACTGTTTGTTTTACTTTTAAAGGTGGTGGAAGAAACCTACTGTCTAGTAATCTAAATAGGCCACTTCTTGGACGACAACATTCTGCATTTCTACATTTTACAATTTGAAGCAAGTATTGGCTCTCACACACATGTTCTGAATTCCATTTAATGTCTGGAAAATCAGGAAGATCTTGTTCACCTGCCCCAACATATTTTACATTAACATTATAGCCATCAATTTCCATTGAACTCCATACTTCAGCTAATACCTTTCCTGCAAATTCGAAATTAGATATTTCTAAATGTTTATCAATTGTAACGCTACGTTCATCCAAATGAGACCCAAAATGGTCATGCGGCAATATTAAACCAGCCAGTTCCCGACTAAGAGGAGCCATTCTGCGCTCTACCTGTTATACGCACTTCTTTCAGGAGCATTGGTAGCTAAAAACAATGCATCGAGATCATGTCGCTTAAAGTGTTGTATAGCAAACCCTATGACTTTTTGATAACGTGGATTTTCATCTGGCCCTCCATCAACGGTCATGATTACCACAGGTTTTACTAGTCCATGGTCAGTTTTAGCTAATGGTCGAAACTCTTCAAGTTCGAGAAACCTCTCGAAATCCTGAGCATGAGTATTAGCAGTAGATGAACTATGCTTTCCACTTCGAATAGCGATGTATGTTGGTCCAGAATATCCAACGGCTTGCGGTTTTCCTAGCATATTGGAAGTGATTTTGATACCAGCATAAACAGATGGTATTAATTTATGACGCTCAGCGATTACCCAATCGTGATCAGGCAATTTGATTCTATATTCCATGTGCATTAGAAGAGGTGCTTGCTTATTTGCCGCAGTTACACAAATAGTGACTCGAGCTTTATCATCTTGAGATATGAAAAATACTTGATCTGGTCCAAGTATGGATGCTAAGTGGCTCTTGTGGTGATCAGTTTGAGCCCGAATGAGCTTAACAGGGACTGTCGATACATGTCTTCGTCCCTCTGCAGAATTAGATTTTCTGGGAATCAAACGAAGATATGTCCCACTGCGACTAATGTCAAATCCTATTTTACGTAATTCTTGTGCGAGTTCATCAAGGGTTTTTACGCTGCGAATTGATTCCGTTCGTCTTCCGTCTTCTGCTGCACTCCCAAATAAAGCTATTATCCGCGATTGTTTTCAATAGTGAATGTTGATTGCTTTCAAGATTAGGACGTCCCACTGTAGCCCTCAGAGATAGTCTTTTTTTTATTTCTGGATTTTCATGACAAATATCTTCTAACTGTCTTTTCATACCATCGCTGTGTTTCTTCTGGGCAACTGCGTTTTGAACCTCCCTGTTTAAAGACTGTTTTGCTGTTTTTATTTCCTCGCGCAACTTAATGATCTGTTTATCAACTTCAGCACGGCTTGGCATAGTATCTCTGGTAGTTTTTTTTTTTCGAGTAGAGTAATCTTATTTTTCATAGCTTCCTGAGAAGGTTTTGCTCTCTGTTTATCTGTCTTTTCATTAACTTCGCATTTCTGTTGTGATTCATTACCGGGTTTTATTTTATCTTCTTCCTCTTTTTCAATATTTGAAGCTGACTGTTTAATTTGTGTTTTTTCTGCAAGTTTACAGGTTGCCTAAAAATAAAAACTTTCTATGGCTTCTGCTAAAGATTTTCTTATTAAACTACATAAATACAAAGTATGGCAATATATATGGTAAATACAAAACCCTATGACTTTAAATCTAATATGTTTAAAAGAGCAATTCTTTCCGGTCACAAAATACAGGGTGTTAGTTTTCTGTATATATGTATAAAACTAACATCCTGTACTTTGTGACCGATTGACAGAATCAATCAGAAGAAATAAATCTATAATATAATGAATATTACCTACATACTTAGAGATAGGCCATAATATTTTCTAATCAGTAAAGAGGAACTTTTTGGCGATTTCTAATATTTCTAGTACTCATAGGTACCTAAAATGATTTCGTCACTCACCTTAGAAAAGAAAATTAGTAGATTGGATTTATTCTTAGTCGCCGCTTGCAATTCTTCTTCGATTCTCTTAGATACAATTATATCTAGTTCCTTGTCGGATTTTGCTTGTAATTTGTAATTTAGCCACGCTTCGTTAACTAACTTTTGTACATTTTGTACTTTCGTACTTGTATGAGATTTTTTTAAACTTTCAAACAATTTTTGGTATAACTTGGATTTGTCTATGTGAAACGGCATCTTATTTAAACATTAAACTTTGGCTAATGGAATCAATGATAACACAAATGTTAACTTGCTATACTATGCTGACAATACGTCTACTCGCTATAGTATCCAAACGAAACAATACACTGATAGAGGAAATTTAAACAAGTGAACACCGCGCGGTAATTCCCCTACTCGGTTCTAAAGCGAGTAGGGGAATTACCGCGCGCTGTTCACTAAACGTATGCATTATTTGCGGGAATCAACGAAAATGCGTTTCGTTTTCAAGCAAAGACAATGTAAGGGTTGGCATTCGTGTAAAAAAGTAAATAACTACCGATGACGTAATCATCATCTAGACTCCCCCGCCCCCTCATAGTGCTCACGTAATACTTGAACAGCCCCAATAGTAAAAAACAAAAGTTTTAAGAAATAAGAATTCCACGAGTATTACTCTGATTTTTTGATATTCTCGTTCACTGCCGTGTAAAATCTTAGCGTTTTTTGATGACCACTCTTATCGTTTATCTGAATTCGGCAAACCTTTTGTGTTATTATATGATTTTCAATACGAGTCTTTGTATCACCCTTTCAATAGTGCGTATACTTTCTTTTGACAGATTATTTTGTGCAAAAAATGGCCGATGTTTACGAAATCAATAAACTAGTGGAAATAATACTAACATTCGGAGATCGCCAACAAAATGCAGCCGCATCATACAGTTGTATGCGGAAATATTACTTTTAAGAAGTCATCACGGATGTTTGTAAATTTAGTTACTACACTTCGTGACACAGGATATTTAAAAGAAGAACGAGGAGGTCACGCTGGGATATCCAGCTCAAGTTGAAGCTACTCATAGTACAATACGACAAGAACAGTATTATCTTTATCATTATCAACGGGTACAAGCGTTACAACTTGAAGATCATCCTGGAGTAGTTGCATTTTACCAGTGGCTTTTAGAACAGTTCGGCAGACGAGGCCACATTCACACAAAATGGATTGCACAACTTACACAACCATTATGTTTGGGCAGTAGAAAATCCGCGTGCTTTTTTCCGCTTCGTCTGTTCGGTGAACTTTATTTAGATTTTCTTCGACACAATCTGCCCCAATTATTAGAAGGTGGTCCTCTAAATATGAGACAGATGGTTCCTACATGGTGGGGCTCTGCCACATTTTAGACGAGAAGCTTATGAATGTCTAACTAATGAGTTTCCGAATGATGGATAGGGCGCAATGGACCCATTTCTTGGCCTGATCGCTCCCCGGTTTTAACGCCTTACGATTTTTTCTGTTGGGCTATTTGAAAGAGTTGGTGTATCATGATGGAGCAGGAAATACCCTGGAAGAACTTGAACAACGCACTGTGACTTAATTCGTGGACACCAGGAATTTATTTTCGAAGCTTGTAAAGAGTCGTGGATTCGCCGAGCAAGATTTTGTGTTAATCGAACAAACTGGGACACTTTTGAACAGTTTCTGTAAAAACAGTATCAATTTAACTTGATAATGAACTACAAAAATGTTTAGATAGTAAAAATGGTCTAAAAACCTAACTTTTTCTGCTGATCCCTGAGAAAATAATAAGTGAATACAAAATCCCGAACGCCAATGTCCTTGGTAATGACAGTGATTCAAATGTCCCTCCCCAATTTTGGTGTACACTGACTGACCCCGTACATCTTTTATCATCTCCGGCACGATAAATATTTCCAAATGCAGAAAAGTCAAACATTGGCATTGAAATCAGTAAACATCTGTAGTATTTAACGTAACAACGCCTAAGATATCGCTTCAGTTAGCGAAACATTCAAGAGTATTATAGTGTGAAGTGCAACACTCCAGTTTTAATTCAATAATGAGCAAGTTGAAGATACTCACCCCTGAACAGAAGAAATGTTGGCAAGACAACGGTTATGTGAAGTTAACCAACGTTTTTGGACCGAAAGAGTTTCAAGAAATTGAAGATGAATATAATCATTTGTTCAGTCAAAAGCAGAAAGAAGTTGGTGATGGTCTTGAGGCAGTGTGGCATGGAGACGATATGAAGAAGCTTTCTTCTAACAGAAAAGTAACTGTGAGTTATATTCTTTCTTCTCTCTATATTTTATAGATCTGTTTGCAAAATCATTCACTTGGAAGTTATTTTCTTAATTCTTTACTATCCTTAACAAGAGACAAAAATTCGTTGAGGAGAAAGATAAGTTTGGTATTAAAAAATATTGCAAAACATGAGGCTTATGAATCTGCTATCTGAGTATTTTTATTTGATTGGTGTTATTTCAGTTTCGCGAATTTAGTCATATTTTTTGAGTCAAAATATTCAAATCGGGAGAATTTAAGTTTCAAATGGACATGTTAGCTTTTCATCTCTGTAACCATTACCTGCCACGGACATGGATGATTCATAGGAAGCTCTTGTGATTTGCTTTTTGAATACTTAGTATGACTACTGTTGGATCGCCTAATATTCATTGATAAAATGCGATGCTCAAATTATGGACGCCCAATCTCTCTCTTAATGCGTTGAACGTGACCTTTTTCTTTTTTTTTTAAGGTCAAATCGATCCACAACCTTCAAATGCACAGTGCCGTCTTCACCCGCCTGCTCATGAACAACAACTTGCTCGATGCTTTAGAAGACATTATGGACACCAAAGATATCCTTCTGCACCACACCAAGGCTCACATTAAGCCCCCAGAGAAGGGCGCCCCCTACTTAATGCACCAAGATTACCCCTATTTCCCGCACAAGAAGCACACCATGTTGGCTGTGTTTGTTCACCTTGACGACACAACCCCTGAGAATGGAGGGCTGTGTATCTATCCGGGAAGTCACAAACTGGGCCCGCTACCAAACAAGACAACCATTGATGTTAAGGGTGAGAAGTATCACTATGTGGATCCTGAAAAATACCCGTTGGATGACGCTACCCCTGTTGAAGCGAAAAAAGGAGAAGTCATCGTATTTTCGTACCTGACCCTCCACGGATCGTATTTGAATCTGTCCAATAGGCCTAGGCGAATGTTTTTGGCTCAAATAAGGGCTGCTGATGATGAACCTGTTGACGATGTGCACAAGTCTCCTTGTCAAGGGTTGGTTTTGCGGGGGAGGAACCCGTTTTTGGATGCCAGTATGGCCAACAGATTTGTTAATTAATTTTTCTTGTGCGTATAATGATTTATAATTAAACAGATACTTTTATAAGACAGTCGTCTTTTTTTAAACCAAAACCGGTTGAAATCTAACATAAGGTATTCTTATAAATATGAATATCTGAAATATGATAATATAGGGATATTTCGAGTAAGGTCAAACTATGTTGTTTAAACAATAAAAAATTTTTTGACTAAAGGTTAAGCAGAGAAACAAGAGTACTACAATTTACTACAAAAGAATAGACACCTAAGCTTGTGTGTGTCATACAATATACAAATTCAATGCATGGCTAATGGTCATAAAGTATATTATGAGCAAATGTATATAAAAAAAGAAATAGAAAACATTTGATAAAAACGAAATGACTGAGTTCAGTTAAGCTACAGCCGATGCAATCATGTCAAAGTTATTTAAGATGAACTTCTTAATTCTTTTTTTGAAACTATACTTCGAGAGGATTTTATATTCTAGGGGTAATTTATTATACAACCATCAAACTTAATGAATTTTTGACAAACAGATTTATTCACTCTGGTATAAGTGTAACTTATATTTATTTTAGTTCTTGTTTCATAAGCGTGGCTGATTGGAACATTGTTTATGGAGTGAACAAATTTCAGAGCAGCAAAAATATATAAACCTCTAACATTCAAAAGATCATTTTCAATGTAAAAAAATCTGCAACTTGACCTACATGGGATACCAAAAATAGTTATGACAATATAATTTTGCGTGGTTTATAGTATTTTTAAAGTACTAGTGTATGCGGCTCCCTATATACTTATCCCGTAAGTTAGTAGAGACCCCACAAACGAGTTATATATTGCGAGAAGACTCTTTCTGCTTAAAATATTCTTAAGAATGAAAAACTTATGAATAATTCTCCTTAATTTCGATGCCAAAAGCTCGGCATGACTCTGCCATTTTAAATTACTGTCAACAGTGATTCCTAAGTATCTAATAACATCAACTCTTTCGACAGTGTCAGCACTATCATTTATAATTAATGTTCGGTGTTGTAATGACATGCCTGCTTTGGTTGAAGAAAACGTTACATAATTAGTTTTAGAGATATTAAGTTTAAGTAAATTGTTATCCAACCAGCATTTGACTTTATTTAATGACAACTCGGCATTCCGAATTGCGTCATCCCATGAATGACCAGTGCAAACTAAAACAGGATCGTCTGTATATGATATCATTTTACAGTTGAAATTGCAACTAAGGGCAAAGGATTTTCCTTAGAAATGAGTATCGCCACCAATTGACGTATTCTTCCTGATGATAGCCAACTTAATACTATATACGCGCATCCGAAAAATTATCCAAGATTAAATAAAACACCATAGTGTCATCCATGAGACTGTAACCCTTTCAAAGTGATTCTAATTATTGCTGAGACGGGGAAGATAGCTGTGACGCTGTGATTCTCATATATGACGCTACGGTATTTCATTTCATCTCCGATAATTTACCTCGGATGCGCGCAAATATAGTATTAGGTTTATTATCCTCAAGGAGAATACGTTAATCACGGCGTGATACAACTCCAAAATGTTTTCACAATATTGCACAAACTTGAAAAATGAAAACACATCAACGACTTCGTTGGGATAGCAATGGCTGATTCTTAAAATACTCAGATTCTTGAACATTGTTTTTTTTTTACAGGTTCAATGAGCCAAAGTCTATCAAATTATGAAATCCGTTATAACCAGTCAAGTTCAAAAAGCTTTCGAGTCGTTGTTCGTCCAAAATACGGACACAGTTACTTTGAAAGGAGACTGTTTAGGTAAGTTGAGGACATGCCAATTATACTTGAACAAAAACACAAAAAGTAGAGCTTAAAAAATAATCATTTGACATTATTTTCGGTTATTTTTTTTCAGTCAACTTAGGAGAAATTCTGAAAAGTCTCTTTACAGAGAATTATCCTTTATACGGTTTCCGACGTGCCGTCGGGCAAGGTCAATACGTACAAAAAGGGCTTTTGCCTTTACTTATATACGTCAAGGATGACACTAACGATATCAATAAATCCACAAGGTAAGAATTCAAGGAACATTCGTTGGTCTTACCTTGTTCTTTTTAGGTACTTTTCTATTCTTTCTTTAATGAATGAGGCGATAAAATTGCTAGTTCGCCCATTGATTGTCGTATTCTATCATAAGATAGCTAATCATATGCTGTTTTCTGGCGTTCTAAAAGGGATGTAAAAGATAGCAGCGCTATCTATAAGAGAGTAGCAGAACTTCTATTAGCGCCCAGAAAAGATGGTACATTGTGAATTTACCACCCGCACGGGTATTACTATCTTAAAGTGTGACATTATGCCATTTTTTCGTCATTATATTGGTTTTTGTAATATTATGTAGGTTTTTCAACAAGATGTTAACTTAGCACTAGCTGATGGACACGTTGTGAACTCGTTTTGTATTCGTACGTGTTGCCTAAATGTCATGAGGCTTCAGTTATTAATGTTCGGCTCTGATGTGATGTAAAATCTGCTTCAGAGATGGCATTACTGGAGGTCTAAGCTGTAAGTAGCTAGAAGGAAACGGCAATGCATAGGTGCATAGTAAAGATTTGTGTGCCGAATGTGTTGATGATAATTCCATTGGATTCTTATCTCAAGTACACTTACTTGAGATTCAAAGCTAGAAATTAGTTGCGCATCCACTTTTTCTTATCCATTCTGGAAATTACATATGCAAATTTGCTGAATTTTAAAAATGAGAGAGATAAGAAATAATTATATCCACTGTACACTGTCGAATTAGAAGTAATGTACATGCTAACGGCGGTCGCGGTGGTGATTTCCCGTAATTCTCCTCAAAGTCTTTAATAAACACAAAAAAAGGAAAAAATCGTAATTTATAACTATTAATATAACATTTCTTCAGAAAGGACAACATTTAAAGCATTGTATACATATGCGAGTCGAGCCGTTCGTGAGCCGCTCGTGGACCGCTCAAAAATTGTTCATTGAAATTATACTAAGTGACATATAAATCCGAACACCCAGTTTAAATGGTTTTATTTTAATAAAAATTGGTGAATGTATTTATCTTACTGTAAATAACAAGTGAAACAATTTTCAGCCTTATCAGTTGGACATTCCGGTTTTTATACTGCTTTTTTTTTTAATTCACTAAGCTCTAAAAATGAATATTTCAGCCGCAGTAAAGAATCAACGTTGGCGGATTTTGGTTCTTGACATCCTTTACGATCGGTTACGATGCCTAGAGTACGGAGACCTGTACGATTTCGTCAACTTAGTGAGTTTGATAGGGGCCGTATAGTGGGACTTCGGGAAGCTGGACTTTCTTTTCGGATAGTTGCCGTTAGAGTGCAAAGAAGTGTAGACACTGTGGTTAGGTGTTGGCAGGCATGGCTTCGAGAAGACCGTACGCAAAGAGCAAGGGGCACTGGACGCCGCCGTAGAATAACAGACCGTGAAGATTGCCGCCTAAGATTATTCGCCTTAAGGGACCGTTTCTCCACTACCAGGTCCATTGCAAATGAATGGTTTGCAGAACTCCGAAGACCTATTGGCATGCGAAGTGTTTACCGACGAATGAGAAGTTTTGGCTTGTTTTCAAACCGGCCACACTGGGTCCTCCCTTTAACTCGAGAACACCGACGTAATCGCCTTAAGTGGTGCAGACAACGGTCACTCTGGGATCAGGAATGGAACAGTATTGTCTTTAGTGACGAGTCTCGATTTTGTTTAGGCATGCACGATGGTCGTGCCAGGATTAGAAGGCGACGTGGTGAAAGGAGGAATCCACAGTTTTTTGTTGAAAGACATGTTCATCACACTGTTGGAGTTATGGTTTGGGGTGCTATAGCTTATGGTTCCAGGTCACCTTTAATCTTCATCAGAGGTAACATGAACGCGCAGCGTTATATCCACGAAGTTCTAGAACCCCATCTTTTACCCTATCTTGACACCCTGGCAGATCCAACTTTCCAACAAGATAATGCCCGACCACACGTTGCAAGAGTCACAATAGACTTCTTTCAACATAATGATGTCACATTGTTACCATGGCCACCAAGATTTCCCGACTTATCCCCAATTGAGCACGTGTGGGATATGATGGGTAGGAGATTGCACAATTTGCAACGTCCTCCTCAGACTCTAGAAGCACTTCGAGAGGAGTTGGTGGTTGCCTGAAATGAGATACCAGAGGAGGACATTGACCGCCTGATCAGAAGCATGCCTAAGCGCGTTGGAGAATGCGTAGCACATCAGGGTGCATCCACACATTATTAAAGGTCAAAGGGCTTTAAAGCAGTGCAATCATTTTGAAATTTTTATCATTTACTTATTATGCTTCCATTAAGACTTATACAAAATTTTATTAAAATAAAACCATTTAAACTGGGTGTTCGGATTTATATATCACTTATTATATTACGCATAAGCATTCCCATTTCATTTTTGACGAAAACCTACAAATTTTATACATTTCAAATATCCATTTCCGGTAAATGAAATTATATAATGCAATAATACAAACATTATAACTTATTTTCCTCGCCTTTGAGATCGATGGAAACCATAGGCCGTGGATTGATGGGCTTGATGATTAGATACATGTGCATGACATTGGAGTAGCCTAGGTTCATTGATCTTTAAGTAAAAATCCGAAAAGAGCAAGCGATGTCCCCAAGGTGAGCAATCAAGAAAAATGGTTCGCCAGAGGCTAACGGTCCTGGAAACACGTAGTCCAAAAATAGATGCCTAAAAATAGAAGTGGCCTTAAGGCTTTAGTGAGGGAGTGCCTCAAAATAATGTTTGCCTAATTAGACACACACATAACCAGATCTAGCACATAGAGCTCTTAGCTTTACGTCCTCAGAAGAAGAAAACCAAATGTGTTGGTGTAGGTTTTGTTGTGAAGGTCAAGCATTTCACTAGAGACGGGAATGAGTATAGATATGCATACATGTCGGTAAAACCGTTAAAAGTCAAAATCTTCAACGTGAATTTATACATTCATTTTTGTGTTCTACTATTACCTCATAAACAGCACTAGTATCTTTTTTCTTTTTGGGAGCCTAAACACAGTATATGGCTATCTTCAGGTAGAAAACGTTAATCAATTATTCGCTTTTTTCTTCAAGTGTTTCGATATCTTCTTTTAGGATCTTAGATGCAGCTATCGAAACATTAATAAATCTCACCATTCCTGTAGAATATTTGTTACCTGTAGAAAGTTTAGATGATGAAGATGGTCAAGATATTGTCCATCAGCTAAATAAGCTATTAACGTCTGTTAAAGAAGTATTTATGGACAGCAGAACTACCAAAGCTGTGAGTACTTAGCTATCCAATTATTTAGAGATGTAAATAAATGTTAAAGTTGAGAGTGGCAATGGAAATTTATTTTCAACATTTACAAGTTACGTATAAAAAACACCTTGTTTCATCCTGGTAGAATATTGATTAGTTTTCGTTATCTGACGTCCCTTGGTTGCGAAATGACGTCAAAATGACGTAGTTTTCATATCGTGTAATATACGTCATAATTTCACGTGCTAACCACGTCGTTTATTAGTCATTCTTCTTAATAAACCCATCTCATTGTGGCGTGTTTGAACATAAATGTACCATAGCCCGTCAAAATGTCGGTTACCATATTTATAGAAAATAAATGGTTCGTGTTTATAGTAAGAATTGTGAGACATCGAATTTTGAATACAACCTCCTCACATTCATAATCTTTTGTTACATTTTTACATCTCTAACAATGCAAGAAACTTCTAAAATATCTTCATTCCAAATTATTCATACATGCATACAAAATTTGAAAAGTGAATATGAACTGAGAGTTTCTTTTTTCTAACGCATTACCTCTAATTTTGAATTGAACAATGTCAAAGCAATTGTGAGGAAAGTTTTATTTATTATGTACCATTCAAAGGATTGAGACAACAATCTAGAATGGCATTGCTGCAATACGAAACTTCGATGACCGACTCCGAGAATAAATCTGAGCTGAATAAGGAAGATGTGTGTACCCAAAAGAAGTTATTTATCATATGTAACTTGTAACTTTTCTCATTTCCACTCTCAACTTTAAACTTAGCTCAAATCTTAGCAATTTTACAGCATTTGACGATTTTTTTCAGATTCTGGACCACATAAAGTTCGTAGTAGAAGCAGATTCTCAGCTAAACATTGAGCAATGTGAAAGTATTAATAATTGTCTACTGCTCCTGAGAAATATTTTGCATATACCGGAAAATAAAAGTCCTGCTCCTATAGGCTGTATGACTCATTCCAGTATGCAAAATATAATTATATGGAATCTGTTTGCCCAAGGGGTTGATAAGCTTATCATTTATTTGATGGCGTGTCCACAAAAGGTGAGTTTCAATTCCTGCACATCCGTGAGATTTTATTTCATTTATCCAGAAAAAATGTTCCATGAAAATAAGTATAGTAAAATATGCGCTGAGATTTTTTCGATGTTGCTATTTTCGGCACTGAATCAAGGCATTTGCAATGATGCTGCAGATTGGTTATGGAAACTTAAATGCTGTATGCTTAATGTAACATCGTGAATAAACAGCCGCACGAATAACAAAGCAAGCGCGGCCCCTTCCCCGCTCCGCTGCCTAACGGTTACGAAAACATTGGATTTGGCAATCCGAATTCTGCCACCGGACACCCTGTACTAATTGAGCATGCCACTACTGTGATTACAGATGGCGTTTCCTGATTGAATGTCAATATTTAAGGTAGCACGCCCCTTTTTTTTAGATTTTCTTTCAACCAGCTGTTTGCAACAGTATTCTAAATCCTTTTCATCTGATAATTCCATGGTGTGTATAGAGATGACTAAAAAACAATGTTTTTATTTTTTGTCAAAGAATGCATTTTATTGTACTTTTTCCTTCAATCGGAACTTGTTCACAAATATAACTACAGCTCTGAAATAGTGTATGAATATTCGTCTTTTACGAAAGAATGAAACAAGTGATTACTTTTGTTCTTATTACTTTTCCTTTTCGAAAAACCTTTGATTTTCTCGAAGCTTCGTCTCCCAGCAAGATGAGTTTTTAAGAAAAGAAGAGATTTTTCGAAGAGAAAAAGTGATAGGAATAAATGTAATGACTTGTTTCATTCACCCATAAAATATTCACATACAATTTCAGAGCAGCTAACAAGTTACGATCGAAGAAAAAATCCACAATAAAATGCACAAAAAATGCATTTTATAACAAAACAAAATAAAAAACGATATTTCTTAGTCATCTATATACACATCATGAAGTAATCAGATGAAAAGAAATTAGAATACTGTTGCAAACAGGTAGTTGAAAGAAAAGCTAAAAGAGGGAGGTGCTGCCTTAAGGGAGCGATTTTTAGGTCCATTTAACTTCATTATGTCCTACACCTCTTATCTTTTGAGATACAGGAAGGTAAAGTTTTCCAAAATTCATCATTCCTCGGCATACTCGTACATGTACTATGAATCAAGAGGTATTTTTTAATGTACTACTTTCTATTTCCACCAGTGTCGTGCGTACGGATCTTCTTACTTTGGCAGCCATTAATGCTACGCCACTGATTTCTCTTGAAATAAAAATTATTCTTGGAATCCCCATGGGTTTCTAAGCAATTTAGTTTGTTTGATTTTTCCAATCCGATTCATGGCTTTCGCTTAAAAAAATGAGAATCGTTTCTGTGCATGATTACGAGGTGGATCATATATAAACCGGAATTTTACAAATACTTTTCTCAGCCAGTCACGAGAGTTCTCAAAGTGCAGATCCTTGCAGTGAGGATAACGCGTAATGAGCTGTTCCACACAGTCAATGCGTCAGTACAGCCATGAGTGAGCAACCGGTTCCACCGTCCGTTGCGCAACGAGAAAGCTTTTGACGGAGGGAGGCGTTAAATTGTGCGAGATTTTGGTTCAATAAGGGAATGATACCCTGTCTAAAACTCAGATATTCCATTGTGCCAAAAAGTTTAAGAGTGGACGAGAACGTGTCGAAAATGTTAGTCATAATCGCCGTCCAAGATAAAGTGTCTCTGGTGACAATATTGGTGCTGTTCATGATCTTATTAAAAGTGACAGGCGGCTCACTATTCATGAAGTCGTTTTCGAAGTGGGCAGCTTTGGAAGTGCTGAAACAATCATCAAAAAGTATCTTGCCTTCAACAAAATCCGTGCTCGATGGGTGCCGAAGTTGTTGAACAAAGATCAAAAAAACATCCGACTGCAAATCAGTAGGAGACATCTGAATCGATTTCGGCGGGAGGAAGAGACTTTTTTAAATCATATCCTGACGTGAAATGAATAGAGGATGTTAATTAAGCATATACCAAAAATTTAACAGACGATTCTTACAGTAATCTTAAGACAAAAAGTTCATATATTAACATAGGTCCGCAAATTATTCGTAGTAACGTACTTTATTAGCACCCTGTATAATAATGTTTCGATGTTTACAGCACTTAGAGGCACAATATATCTTCTACGTGCTTCCAAATGTTTTTCATTAGGCGTAATTTTTATTCCCAGTTTTGATGGTATATTCCTGTTTCTAGATATACTGGGGCGTGTCTATCGTCCAACTAATCGCGTTGATGTACAAGGATCAACACGTGGGTACATTGCAAAAACTGCTGAACTTGTGGCTGGAAGCATCGTACAGTGACAGCAGCGAAGACAATGAAAGCAACACGTCACCGCCGGACCAAGGAAGCGGGGACGACTCGTTCCCTATCATTACCTCTGATCCCACTTCTGATTCTAGCGATAACGGCGGCAATGATCGCGCTCAGCGTGACCAGCATAGCGGCCATAACAATAATGATCCTTGTGAGGTAAAGTGTCTAACCAAAGAGTAGTTATACTGCGTGGAATGCCTTTAAATCGGCTTCGCTGACCTTGAGTTTGAACTGCATTACTGATTTACAACTAAACAACAGCGATCTGCCCTCCAGTTGGCAGCTCGCTCATATATGGCTGGGCGTCTATCAAGGAAGCGATCATGCGGTTTTGCCACACTGACTGAAAATGTTTAGAAATTACTACATGTATACGGATAACATCATATTGCCAAAAGTACGGGTTAATATACTAAATGACATAGAAAATGCAACACCGACTAGGAGTGCTGTAATTTTGAGTATACGTTCACAAGTTTTGGATCGACCTTAATGTTAATAATGTGATGAAGCTCCTCTGTTCGCTACACATTCGTTATGTCGTCACGGCATCGATTGGATTAGATGATTGATGTCTTCTTGGTGCATTGTATTTCACCACGTCTTATACTTGCACTGCCATCGCTGAACACGACTAAGTTCAATTCCATATTCCATTTAAGTATTTCCCTACTCCATACCTAGCTCGTCGATTTCAGACTTTTTGGAACCACGCTTGACAACATCTCATTACAGCTTCGTTTCGATTTACCCGATTAGCGATTTCTCTAAAAGAAAATCCAGCTTCACGTAACCGATCCCTCTCAAACTCGGAAAGTTGAGTGGAAAGTTGAGTGAAATTAGCGCGTCTGCGAACTCTAGGCATGATAATGCAATGAAACAACAATGAAACAAATACAAACAACACAGAACAATCACTCAATATTAAGTAAACATGGTCACATTGTTCGGATCCTGATATGACAAATAAAGCCTTTACAAAAAAGTACGGATCGGAATGGCTTCAACATTTTATAAGAGCAGCAAATACGTTTAAAAGTTTTCATCAAAATTCAATGGGTGTTGCATTTCATATGACACTTAGTATTTATTACTGGCGTTGAGATACAAAATCTTTCAGGAAACTGCCAACGCGCCTGAGAAAACAAAACCTAATTCGACAGATATTGTAAGAGGAGGAAAAGGTAGATGTAGAAATTTAACAATGACCAAACGAAATAAGAGTACAGAAACTGAAAACTATAGCAGCAGCAGTGGTATTTCTTCTATGGGACAAAGTACTGAAGTAAGTTAATTTAAGATGTAATAAGGTAGGTGATCCATGGTATGCCACCTTAACAGATATACAGTTATTATTCCTTTATTTATTGGACAAACAAATTATTATTGAGTAAGACTTTATTATGAAACATATAGAAGATATTTTACTTATCGAATTTAAGTTTTATTAAACTCTTCCGAACGGCATTGCAAGAAGCAGGGATCCATTTAACGTAAATATATATCACCTCAACATTGTGTGCTTATATTTGGGTGAATACCTTGTTCTTTTTTTATATATTTATTCTGAAGTGATTATTTAGTTTTATCGCACATTATGTTTTTGGAGATCTCTTACAGCCTCTAATCACTTTTGGTATAAAACGTTGACTGTCTTCCTATTTCAGTCCAATGGCATCTCAGCCTCACTGGAGGAAATCGACGAGCAAAAGATAGAAGACCAGCAACCTCCACAGTCAGGACAAGTCTCATCTCCACCTCCAATTTGTCCATCTTCGGTGTCGTCTTCAGCACCATCTGTTGGTCCGTATCCGGTAGCTTCTGTTGCATCGCCATCTAAAAAGCCCAAATGTTTGTCCTCGCAAAGCGAGATATCTGATTGTGGATATGCCACCCAAGTTGAGAACCAGGTAATGGAAAACTACATGGTGGATACATTTCATAATATTGTAATGTTTTTCTGGGTTCATTTAGGTGTGGATTAAAAAAAACACTCGATTCCACAAGAAGAAATGCAGTAATTTATTTAAAACACAACACAACTAACTTCAACCTAATTAGATAGAACATTTATGTACACCATTCACTCAACTATGCTGCCCTCTCCCGACCGTCGGCTTATACAGGGTGGCGCTTCGAGAACGAAACAGACGCATTTACAGCTCAGTTTTTTTTGTGGAAAAAAATCTTCAAAACTACTGAACTGAAGTACATTAACTTTATATCATTATAAAGGGAATTGAAAGACCTGTAAAATAAGGTATCACTCGACCCCCCCTTTCCTTTTAAGATGTTGGGGGTGGTGTCACCGCTGCTTAGGGGTGACACCACGTGCTAACGTGATTTTTTGCCAAACTTGAGTCCCCCTCGGAAACAAAATCGACGGGTCTGAGCGTTTTTCAAAAAAAAAAAGACTGAGCTGCCAGTAAATGCGTCTGTTTCGTTTTCGATGCGAAAAAAATTTTTAAAGTCCGTGGATTGAAAGATCCAAAAACTAAACGTTTGAAGCTTTAAAATCCTTCGCTTATAACATCAATGCGATCACTTTTTACTGAGATACAACACTTCAAAGAATCAATAAAAAATTACAAACTTGTTTTTTCATTAGTGTAGATCATTTAATAATAATAAATTGCCTTTATTTTATCTGACAGGTTACATCAGCAAAAGCTATTTTTCAGAACTACCCAGGGCTTTCAGTGGAATCTAGAATCAAATTGATGACAGATTCAGAATCTACGCACTAATTTTATCCAGGAAAGAGATTTGTGGCTATTTGGCTACGAAAATTTGAGGATAGTTTTAAAAAATGTATAATACAACAAACTATACGCATACAGACACACAATATAATAATAAATTAGATTGACTCACCATAAAACGTCTGATACAACTTTAAAACTTTCTAAAATATTATAAATCACGATAATTTTTTAAAATTTGGCTATAAACTGCTGCTGGGTAACAAAGTAGAAGTTTTGGAATGAGCCCATTTGATAAAGCAGTGTCCTATACAAAAACAGATATTCAATTTTCTAATAACATTTTTTTGTTAGGAGTCTATCTCGACCTCCAGTAACGAGGACGACCAACCTCATCAAAAGCCCGTCCACCAAAAACCGCACACGTTTCAAAAGACCAGGTATAATACTGGAAAAGGTAGAGCTACTACTGCATTGGAGAAGAAAGAGTTGCGTAGAAAAAAGCTGGTGAAAAGGAGCAAATCGCATATGTGAGTATACTCTACATTCACAATTATTAGAATACAATTTCTTAGCACTTTGCCTAGATCACGGATACGCAAGGGGATACGGCAGCATAATGTGTGTAAATTGATTTCTAGCATCAACATGAAAGGCCTCCTCCATCACCTTCCAACCGACGAAGACATCTCCAACATCCTGAAGGAGTTCACGGTAGACTTCTTGCTGAAAGGGTACGGCAACCTGGTGGACAGCCTTTACAAGGACTTCCTAACCAACATCCATATTCAAATGGACACCTCGCACTTTTTCTGGTTGGTCACTTATTTTCTGAAGTTCGCCACTCAACTTGAAGTCGATCCGGAGCACATCAACCCGGTACTGAGTTACGAGGTACTCTCGTATCTGATTTTTCAAGGCGTTTGGGTGTACGAAGAACTAGAGATCTGTTGCAACATACCCGATATGGACTTGAAACCTTGCCTCAGGAGACTGCATTTGGTAAGTGGATACAAATTCTTAAAAAATAGCATTGCCCCACGATTTTGTGTGCGCCGCTTGTCCCACGATTTTGGGGGCGCTTGCCGCTTGCCCCACGATTTTGGGAGATGCCGCTTGCCTCACGATTTTGGGGCCGCTTGCTCCATAATTAATTGTGGGAGTGCCGCTTGCCCCACGATTTTGGAGGGCGCTTGCAGCTTGGTTAACCGACTCAAACTTTCCATAAACTGTTAAAAGCTTAAACTGTATCCATCGAAGAAACAAAGTAAAATCAAACATATACACCCGTATTGCACGTGATCAAGAAGTTAACCGTAGGAGACGCTACAGGGCCGTATCAAGCTATTGTGACTGATCTATCAAAAAATGTCGTACAAGATATGTGTTGCTGTAAATTCTATCAAAAGCATAGTAAATTATCAGGAATATACCACGCCTTTCTAATCATATTTCGACATTAGGAATCAGTGCAAAAAATTCTGTATTCACCATTTCAGCAAAATGTTACTAAAACGCACACGAAAAAAACTTGTGGACCATCTCAATTGAAATTGTTCATATTTTATTATTAACTTACATATATACCCAATAATATTTACAAATCAACCTTCTATTCACAATGCAGAGCAAATTTTTTTGAGCAAATAGAAACTACAGACGTAGTAGTAGTACAAAAGTTTATTACAGACTCCATAAAGTTTGTTAGTTTGATTGATATTAAAATTTACATGAGAAATAGGAAGAAGGTCAAAATGGCACTATTATGCTTTGGAACTCCTAAATTAACCCTAATTTTGTGTAATTATAAATTTGGAATTTCCACATTAATAACTAGAAACTTACACTTTGATTGCAGTCTATAATGAACTTACCTGTCTTGCCAAAAAGCCCGTTAAACTGCCAGTCTTAATGGTATCAATCGATTTATATGCTGTATTCCGAGGAGCTTGAATCATCAGAATTGTTGATGTCAATTATAAGGGGTTCAACTTGGGTGTCAATGATATTGTCCATATCCCACATTTTGGTTTCAACCTTCTCTTGGACATGGTCAATACATGTTCTCCATTTTGCTGGCGTAATTCTATCGACAGCAACATCAAACAGTGTTTTAAGGTCAGAAAACTTAAAAGTGCTGTTATTTGACGCCACGTATTGCTTGATGTCGGCCCAAATCAACTCGATAGGATTCAGTTCGCAGTGATAGGGAGGCAGCCTGAGAATCGTTTTATTTTGGTTTTTGGCCATTTCGTCAACAATTTTTAAATCATATTTATACTTATGTCGCTTGACTATATTTATCAGCTCAGCTTTGACCATTGTTTGGTCGAAGTCGATCTTCTTTGAGACAAGCCACTGTTGAATGTCTGCCTTTTTGGTGGCCATTGTTGGAATTTTTTCCAATTTTCTGGAGTGGTACGGGGCATTATCCATCACAATAATTGCGTTATCATCAAGTGTCGGCAAAATTTTTTTGAACCAATTTTCAAATGAGTTACCATCCATTTCTTCGTGATAGTCTCCAGTTTTTTTGGATTCAAATGCCCACAATGCTTCAGGAACGAATCCATCTACGCTACCTATGTGGCAAATGATCAGGCGTTTTCCCTTGCCTGAAAGTAATTAGTTATTTTACTTTTCAGCGAGCGCACTAAATGACGAAATTAAGCAACTTACTCTTTTTAGGTTAGTGTAGGATAGGGTCTTAGATTAGTTTTTGGGTGAAGGAAATACTCAGAAACTTGAATGAGATAGCAAAACTGAGTTCGCAGCTTCCAAATCATTGATTCGATCAGAAAATGAATTATCTGCATCCAAAAAAGTTCATATACTTCGAAACTTACCTGCAGGATTTTTCAATCCCGTCGAAAGGCCATCTGAAAAAGCCTGCCTTGAGGACCTCACAGATCTGTCTACCCAAACCTTTCCCTGCGTATGCCCCGCGTTCACCCATGTTTCGTCTAAATAATAAATTTTTCTTCCTTCAGCGCGGAATTGCCTAATTTTTCTAAGGTATTCTCTCCTCCAGATAACAATTTCCTCCTTTTCTATCAATAAACTATTCCTTCCTCTTTTCAAAAATCGAAAGTCTAGTTCTTTCAACAGCTTATGGAACGTAGATCTTTTAAAATTTGGCAGGTCCTCATCATCATTCACTTGCTTCAATATTTTATCTATTGTAGGTATTTCATTCCTGAAGAAAAAGTGATGTACTTTTCTTCTAATGGCACTTTTGTCAAAGTCATCTATTTTTTCGATGATTTTTTTCTCGCTGGATATGTTTTTGGCTCAGATAGTGAGTGACTTTGTCTATATTCCTTCAAGGTTTTGTAAACACTTGATCGACCTACTCCAGAAATTTCAGCAACCTTACATACGATATTTTCTATAGCCAATCCACTATTCTCTTGCATCTGGTTCTTGTAGATATTTAGAATAATTTGTTTTTCACCTGCGCTAAGATGAAGCTTTTTAGCCCTTTTGCTGGGTGGCATTAAGCTGATTTCAACCACTTCATCAGCTGTATCTGTGTCAGACGTTTTAGACTAATATTAAATTTCCGCAACAAAAATCAAGTCAAGACGTGCATAAAACGTTCGCGCTCATAAACGGGTATCCGTAACTGATTACAATCCTGTGCGTGGTGACGAACCATCAACGTGACGCTGAAAGTTCCCTCTACTATGCAGCGTTGCCAGGCTTAATGTCACAATGATCATGTTTTATTGGGAAAATTGTCAGAAATCGCCGAATGTTGAACAGAAACATTACAAGAAGTCTAACCTTGAAATGTGAGGCTACAAATCGATATTCTTATAGGGGGGAAGGGTAGGGAGCTGTTATGGTTCGTATTAACCTTGGTGAAAGTTGGAAACGGTAATATCATATATGGCATACATTCGGTTGAAGGTGTGTGCACGGAAAATAGATTGCGGATAGGATTTTAATAGATAAATCTGCACAAAAAAACACAAAGGGAGATTTTTGTATTTCCCTGAAGAATATCTCAAGGTTATTTCAGATGTACTCATCGAAACTTTATGGAAGGATTATTGAAACCTTATTTTCAACTGCGATAGGGCCACATACCTCGACATCGCATTAATGTGAAAAATAAGACAATAGAAAAAAATTCCCTCACTGATGCTATCTCTTAGGAAAAATTTAACTATAAAGATTGCACAAAAATTTTCTTCACCTTTTTGAGCTTGTTTTCGCATCTCCGTATATGCCGTTGATAATTTGCTGCAGATCAAATTGGAATATACCTTTGTGATACCATTTATTGTTATATAATGTCCTTTACAACAGTTATTGCACGTATTGCACCAACAGATTGATTTGTGATCCATGCGAATGTGATCAACCACTCTGGCGAAAACTCGCCGAGCGTGGCAACAGTGCGACTTTCTCTGGAGGCTCGTCGCTACAAGCCAATCAGGAAGAGGCCGACAGAGCACCATGGCTACCGATCACGCGTTGATCACGAATCAACCACTGTTTACGATTACTTTGTGGCTTCGTTAGATACACTATAAGTCTTCCAAACACTAACTGCTCTGGTCCTTCCAACAATAACTGTATACGGACCTGTTTTGTTTTCACTGAGAGTCATCAGTATGGGGCAACGAACGAAAGTCATAGGATTAGTAGATAGGGTTTATATGTTCTGAGACGGCCTTGGGAGCCGACCTGGACTACAAGTGACCTCGAAATGTCAATGACATTGAAGTTCTTGATCTTAAAGTAATATGACCTTGAAAATGTAAATAGCATTGACCTTGAAATCGCGTCACCTTATAATTTGGGTGACCTTGACTGAAAGTGATATTTCAAGGTCATTTAGTTTCGAGGCTAGACAAATTCAAGGTCATCTACAATTTCAAGGTCATGTGTAGTCAACGTCATTATAATTACAAGGTTGTACCGTTTCACGGTCGGGGCCATTTACAGATTCAAGATCACACCAGCCCAATGTCATGACCAACTAAAAAATTGAAGGTTACTCGACTTCAAGGTCAGTGATATTTTGAGGTCGCATGCAGGCAAGGTTGACGCCGAAGGTCGTTTCAGAACATATAAACCCATCTACTAGAGTTGTCGTCTCGATTAGGAATATTTCGAAAATATGAATTAAACATACGATTTCTGAAAAATATGCGTTTCAAACTGAAATCGCAAGTCTGTTCCGAAAATATATTACGTCATCTGTCCTTTGTAGGTTGTAACGGCTATTAGGGAGTTTCTCCAAAGTGTAGACACGTACAAAAAGATGATCCATCTAAGCGACGCGGACAGAGAAAACGTGATGAAACTTCAAGGTCAAATAAAAAAGATGGAAGACCTCAAAATGCTATTCGTACTTTTGCTGAGGCAGTACAATCCTCGTATACAAAGCAGACAGTACTTGCAGGACCTCATCTTGACCAACCATTATTTTTTGATTTTCTTGGATAATGCATGCAAGTCTTCAGAGCTGACCAACTTCCACATGGTGAAGCATCTGAAACTGTAAGGATATTCATATTCTGCTAATCAAATGAAAAAATAATATAGTAGATTTGATTGGCCAATTCGTCATAGTTTTGCTTGTCACACCTCATGATACATTTTGGTTTGCTTTGATACATTTTTGTGTATGTTCATAGTCTGTGTTGTTCCTAATTTTTGTCTAATTCTCACCTTTACAGGTTTGCAACAGTAGAAATAATGAGACAGTATGGTTTGTTGCTTGAAAATTTTAAAGAGAACGGGGAATTCGTAAATAACTGCATTTTCACCATGATGCACCATATTGGAGGAGATTTACAAAATGTCCATACACTTTTTCAGCCGAGTATTTTGAAGACCTTTTCACAAATTTGGGAAACCGACTACGAAATATGTGATGTAAGTACTAAATATTACTGCTCCTATCACCAAATATTCTAGTAATACCAGAACATTCATGGAAAGTTACTTTACAATAATTGTAACTGATTACAATGCTTAGCACCACTATCTCTCAGAAGTTAGTTTTCTATATATTTCTATTTTTAGGATTGGTCTGACCTCATCGAATATGTCATCCATAAATTCATGAACACTTCAAATACACATTGCCCAGAAAATGGAAACACCTCAGAAACTTTGCACAACGAATTGGATGACTTGGAAGATGTGCACAACTTGTTAGATTCAAATAATAGTAACTCAGAGTAAGTAATTGGCTATCCAGCAGTGTTCTATTTGACTGTGACCTTGAAGGTCATGTCAAGGTTAAATTGATTTTCTTAAACAGAACCCTTATTGGACAACCGAAATTATTTGGTGTAGAAGAATTGCTTCATATTTTGGACCATCCATTCGGCCATTTTCACGTGAAAATCGATACTTTCGAGTAGTGGAATCCAAATTGGGAGTCAGAGCTTGAAAATCTTCGAATCCGAAGACAGGGGATAGGTAAAGGTCATGGTCATACTCATATTTAAATTGAAAAATTTGCCGTCTTCTAATTTCTGGGATGAAAAGTACAGACTTCCATTCAAGTAATGGAATTGGAATAACCTTCAAGTTCACTGTCAAGGTTCTGGTCTTCGGATTTCCGTTGTCGAAAGTATGGGGTCCTATTCAAGAAAATAGGGTTGACTTTGGAGTGACCTTCAAGGTCAATAACAAGGTCATGGTTTAGAACAAATCCAAAACTTGGAATTTTCCCCTCTTTCGATTTTCGGGGTCAAAAGTGTTCGATCCCATTTAGAAAAACCAATTTAACCTCAAAATAACCTTGAAGGTCAAGTTCAAGGTCACTGGCAAGGTAAAGCTTTTTAAAAACGAAGTTTGAAGTTCCGACTACATAATTGGCGCAGCCGGTAGGATTCCCAAAGGGATTTTCGCCGATTAGCCTTGAAGTTCCGACTACAGACAAACTGACCCCTAACCTAGACTCAACGACCGCGAACATATATTTGACACGCATCTGAGCTAGGGTGCTATACTTGTTTTGTTTTTGTTCTTGAAGTGACCTTGAAATGTCCTTCTGATGCCCTTTTAATTACTAACTGATCTCCGATTCGGAAAGAGAGAAGAAAAACAGGTAACGTGCGGTTGAGATCAACTGCTCGGCTTCTTTTGAAGATGTCCTTGAGTGCCCTCATAGAGACAAACTAACCTCCGATTTGAAATCAGCGACCCAAAAAAAACCTACTAAAAATCGTATAAATTATTTTTGCCAGCTTTCCAGTGCTCCAGACGACTTTGCGTCAGCCGAGTCATCACTGTAACCGCTAGATGTCGTCCGTCTTGGCAATATATTAGATAATGGTCTCTAGGTAGCAGCGCAAAGTATCTTCCATCTGAGGTCACATTGCTTCAAGGTCAAGGCTATTTTCAATTTAAGGGTGACGTCGCTTCAAGGTTAGACGATTTCAAGATCATTGACGCTTCATGGTCATACGTTTTTTAGGTCTGGCACACCAAACTCACACTCTTTTTCACATATATATTTTTCCTATTATTCATTACCAATATGCCCGTACTAACGCGACGCTTGCAGATACTGAACTGAGCTTTCTCTGAACACTAAACATGTTTAAAGGTATATTTCCAAGGTTATCCCCTCCAGACCGCAAGGTCGTTTACAATCCCAAGTTCGTTCATATTCCCAAGGTCATCTACAACTTCAAGGTCGAACATACTCAAGGTCACTAGACTTGCAAGGCAACCGTCATTCAAGGTCTTTTAAGGTGTCAAGGTCATCTTCATTTTTAAGGTCACACCGCTTCAAGGTCATTCGCATTTCAAGAAAATATAAACCCTATCTACTTATAAGGTCTATCGAAATACCTGATTGCCAGTAAAAGCATATAACAGCTGTGCACGGTTCGCGCTCTGTTTGGTAGGACGGAAGAAAGCAGTAGCATTGCCTTTTTTGAGCCATCTAACACGAAACTTGTTAATTTGCTTCAGCTGGACCACAGAAGAGAAAGATGATCTGTTGCAGTACTTCAACCAAAATGGAGATGAGACTGACGCCATTGCAGAAATATCAGATAAGTACGACCTCGGTGAGGCGCAAACCAGTATTACCAAAGAACTCCCGGAAGAGAATATTATCACCAAAACAGACTATGATGATTTGATGAAAACTAACAAAGATGAGCAAGACATTTCCAGCGATAACGGCAAAAATGAAGAATCTGCGGAAAAAGAGAAAATTTCAAACGAAAAACACGTGGTTGATAATGATATTAAAGTTTTGAAAGAATATCTTTATAAGGAGAATAAGGAAAAGTATGTTACATGGTTGCAGAATGTGTTGTTAGAAACTTGTTTTGTCAAGTTGGTATTAACGTGTCCTGAGGACTTCAAAGGCGAAGGATATATTATGGAGTCAACAGTGTATTACTATGCATGTGAGTATAGATATTAGATTTAGAAGGCCAAAATATCATTATCCAAAGTTCTAAGTCTTTGAACTTGACCTCATCCTTAAAATTTGAAGGGAGATTGAACAACACGTCGAGTCTTGCCTCTATGTGGACAGAACTGTTATTACCATAGGTTAACGATATATATTATAATACTGTATTCCGGTGACTGGAAAGTGATTTGAAAGATCCTGACGCCATCTTTGAGAAGGCAGCGGAACCCAAAAATTAATTTCGAAATATACTTTGGAAAGAGTTAGAGTAAATGTACATCCTTAAACTTATCTTGTGATTCCATGTTCACATATGTGATTTGAGACGGCCAGACAATGAAGACCTAAGAGTTTTTGATTATGCTATTTCCTCGTCGTTATGTGTACGACAGAGAAGCACGAGAAGCGTGCAATACGTGTGTTAGAAAGAGATCGAAGCAACTCGTTGCCTAGCAACCTGAGTGACGAGTCCACGGACGCCATCGTCGCACTCTTTCTAACATACATATTGGATGCTTCTGGCGCTTCTCGCTCGTACACATTACGACGTCAGCTAAATTTGAACCTCACCATATATTTTTTCAAGCTAATGTGTTGATTTCAAAATTTCAGTTATTTCAACAACTTCAAGTATATGAATTCGCGGGTACAAGCTAGTATAAAATAAATATAATCAATTTTATTTTCAGTGTTGGATCTACCAATTCCGGTAATCCCGTGGACCATAGAGCAAGCAAATATATTAAAGCACCAACCGTTTGTGATGTTACTTCACAAACTCGGTTTTTATTTGCCAGTAGATACAGGCAAGATTTTTGTGCGCATACCAAATTTTTGGACAGCTGACTATGTGTTTAGCATAGCCCAACAATTGGGATCGATAGACGCAGGTGAGTAGGCGTTGTAGGAATTTTCGTTTGGCTTAGAAGCTGCCTTCATTTTCCTGTTGCACATTTAATTTGTTTTCCCCAAAAATGAAAAACGTAGGAAATACTAATTCTGCTGAATTAGAAGATTTCGCGTGTTCCATAATTTTAAAGAGATTTTTTAAGGTTTAAACCTGACAGCTTCAAGCCAGTATGACATTTTAAGGCGGCGACTAACTGAAGCCGAGCGCCGTAATATATACTAAGTGACATATAAATCCGAACACGCAGTTTAAATGGTTTTATTTTAATAAAATTTTGTATAAGTACTTAATGAAGCATAATAAGTAAATGATAAAAATTTCAAAATGATTGCACTGTTTTAAAGCCCTTTGACCTTTAATAATGTGTGGATGCACCCTGATGTGCTACGCATTCTCCAACGCGCCTAGGCATGCTTCTGATCAGGTGGTCAATGTCCTCCTGTGGTATCTCATTCCAGGCAACCACCAACTCATCTCGAAGTGCTTCTAGAGTCTGAGGAGGACGTTGCAAATTGAGCAATCTCCTACCCATCATATCCCACACGTGCTCAATTGGGGATAAGTCGGGAGATCTTGGTGGCCATGGTAACAATGTGACATCATTATGTTGAAAGAAGTCTATTGTGACTCTTGCAACATGTGGTCGGGCATTATCTTGTTGGAAAGTTGGATCGGCCAGGGTGTCAAGATAGGGTAAAAGATGGGGTTCTAGAACTTCGTGGAAATAACGCTGCGCGTTCATGTTACCTCTGATGAAGATTAAAGGTGGCCTGGAACCATAAGCTATAGCACCCCAAACCATAACTCCAACAGTGTGATGAACATGTCTTTTTCAACAAAAAACTGTGGATTCCTTCTTCCACCACGTCGCCTTCTAACCCTGGCACGACCATCGTGCATGCCTAAACAAAATCGAGACTCGTCACTAAAGACAATACTGTTCCATTCCTGATCCCAGAGTGACCGTTGTCTGCACCACTCAAGGCGATTACGGCGGTGTTCTCGAGTTAAAGGGAGGACCCAGTGTGGCCGGTATGAAAACAAGCCAAAACTTCTCATTCGTCGGTAAACACTTCGCATGCCAATAGGTCTTCCGTGTTCTGCAAACCATTCATTTGCAATGGACCTGGTAGTGGAGAAACGGTCCCTTAAGGCCAATAATCTTAGGCGGCGATCTTCACGGTCTGTTGTTCTACGGCGGCGTCCAGTGCCCCTTGCTTTTTGCGTACGGCCTTCTCGAAGCCATGCCTGACAACACCTAACCACAGTGTCTACACTTCTTTGCACTCTAACTGCAATTGCCCGAAAAGAAAGTCCAGCTTCCCGAAGTCCCACTATACGGCCCCTACCAAACTCACTAAGTTGACGAAATCGTACAGGTCTCCGTACTCTAGGCATCGTAACCGATCGTAAAGGATGTCAAGAACCAAAATCCGCCAACGTTGATTCTTTACTGCGGCTGAAATATTCATTTTTAGAGCGTTAGTGAATTAAAAAAAAAGCAGTATAAAAACCGGAATGTCCAACTGATAAGGCTGAAATTTTTTTCACTTGTTATTTACAGTAAGATAAATACATTCACCAACTTTTATTAAAATAAAACCATTTAAACTGGGTGTTCGGATTTATATGTCACTAAGTATATTTACTCTGGAATTTATTCACCTTTGAGTCGCTAGTGCATTTGACCTTATGGGGGATATGAAGTTTGTATTCGTACGAAATTTAATTATTAAAAATATTTATCAACACTGAAAGCTATGAAGTAAAGAAATCTGACAACCTCACCAACTTATGGAAACAAACGCTAAATAAAAACCTATTATACAGGGTGTTTTAAAGTTGAGTCATTTATTTTAACTGCTTCTAGGACTCGTCAAAAGGAGTTGATATACCAAAAATCACCTATATAAAAGTTGCATAAATAGAAAGAAATAGTAAAAAATTAAAAATTATGAAAAATAAGAATCTTATAACACAAATTTTTTGATATTCTCGACCACTGTTTTTTTTTAAATAATTTTTAATAATGTAAAGTAACTCTCTTATTATGCAACTTTTATATAGGTGATTTTTGGTATATCAACTTCTTTTGACGAGTTCCGCAAGCTGTTAAAATAAATGACTCAACTTTTTATAGTCAAATATTTCAGATCTTCCATATTTCCGCTCATTTAAGTCTCATTTCTTTCATCTAGATCCAAAAACTAGGGCCTGGCTTTATTTTTTATAAAAGAACGGCTGGTGTAGCAATAGCTTTTATCAAACTGATGCAGTATCGTTGAAATAAACCTTTCACGTCAAACACGGTACGAAATTTAGTGATAAAAACGTTTTCGAATTTTACTTTCTTCTTCCAGAAAAACTAAAATTTGATATAAGCAAGGTTCAAGCTGCTAATAAAGATAATATACATGAACCAAAATGTTTTAACTCTGGTTTTATGTATGAACCTGGTAATGAATTTCCAATGGACGATTTTAAACTAGATCTATCTGTCGTTCGATTCGCTCCTCTGTAAGTATCGGTTTACTAGTATTTCCTGAAGTAATAGGTACAAAGTCACAGTAAACAGGACAAGGAAAAAAATGAACAAACATTTTTTTGTTTCGCACAATCGAATTTATTCAAAATATTCTCCTTCAGAGTTAATACAGCGATTTGCACGGATCAAAAGATTTTCGAATTATGATTTTAGCTCATTGATCGGGATATCCTCCAAAAAGGTTGTCGACGCCTTCTGGATGGCCTCCACGTCGGCATACCACTGTCCCTTTATGGCCCAATGTAGTTTACCGAACAGAAAATAGTCACACGGTGCCTTATCAGGAGATGTTTAATGCTTAAAATGCCATTTTTGTCAAAAAATCGGACACAAGCGTCGATCGATGAAACGCCAGCGCCAGGTCCCTTTTTCGCGATATTCTGGCCGAACACGACGAATATGCGACATAAAACGCCTCATAACACCAAGATAAAACACAGCAGTAACCGTTTGGCGCGATGGAACGAATTCTTGGTGAATAACTCCGAATCCTAGAAACAATTCAACATTGTATTCGCTTTGGACTTTTCCAAACGGATTTTTTTTGGCTGGCACTGGTGCTTCCATTTGGGCACTTTGACGCTTAGTTTCGGGATCGCATTGAAAACACCACGATTCGTCACCACTCACAATGTTGTACAGAAAGTTTTTGTCTTTTTTAGCCTGTCTCTCGAATGTTAAATTCGAAGCAATTTTTGTTCGGAACAAACCGTGAACACACCTTTCTCACGCCCAAAATGCGATCGATTGAATCTTTACAGATTACCTTTTACTTTTTCTATGTATCTCAATTAAGATTTTGGATCATTTTTGATAAATTCACGCAATTTTTCGACGGTTTCTGGCGTAATCACAAATTTTGGCTGGCCAACATGTTCGTCGTCTTCTAACGACTCTTTGAACCGTGTAAACCACTTGTGAACTCGGCTAGAAGATAAACAATCACCACCATACACTTGCATCGACATCTGTAAATGTTTTACCAAGTTTAACAGAGCTTAATACCAATGCCAGAAGTAGTTCGAAAGATGTACCCGAGCAACGCTAGTCTCCTATAATAGATGGCGCTACTTGTACCGGGTATCTTTTAAAAATCCTGTTTACTATGCGACATTCCTTGTATACATATAAAACTAATAAACGTGCAAGAACTGCCCAAAAGATATTTCGACTCTAAACTCTATTCTACCTGAAGATAGCCAACCATAAAGCGCCCAAAAAGAGATCTTGGAGATACTAGCGCCACCTATGAGACAGTAGCAGATCCAAACATTTTTCAAAGTAAATTTATTTTTATACTCTGCTACTGTCTCATATATGGTACTAGAATCTTACAGATCGTTTTCGGGCGCCGGTATATGGTTGTCTATCAGTTTAATCAATGTTTTTGTATAAACTTCAAAACAGAATAAAAACCGACATTGATTATTATTTGGACAATTTTTGTACCGCTACAAATGTTGATTCTATTCCATTACTAACCTCAATTTTTTAGACCTAACTCTATCCGTTGGTTTTCAAATATCAGAATGAACACTCCAATTTTGGATACAGATCTTGATATTTCTAGGTAAGTAATCTGATTTTGGATTTTTTTTTAAATTAAAATTTTTTTTAAACCAAATTAAATAGGGTTGTCTCTCCTACATTATAAGTAGTCTGATCACATTAGAAAATTTCCATGAAATAATTATAAAGTTTGGAGTTATTGATGCAAGTTGTTCAAGGGAGTATTTTAAACATGGCTGCATGAAATGGATACACTGATTTCTGTGGGAAAACTTTTTATTCGACAACAAAGAATGAGAAATTGTGTTTTTTGGGATTAAATCAAAAGCGATCACAGGAACGAAAAAACTCTTCAAATAAGATTTTTAGGTATTTACGAGACCTACAAAATGAGACCGCACATTAAAAGATTCGACTAATACCAAAAAAGCTCAGCAAAATGCGGATTTTGGCACTGGATAATACGACGATAATGTCACGCAGCCACTTGAAATTCTGCTTCCTACAACAAAATTGAAGTAGATTGGCCAAGTAGTTTTTGAGAATTTCTAATTGTTTATACCAAAACACCTGTTTTCCGGCCATCACTGTATGTACATTGAGCAATATACAGGGTTCATTTAAAGGGAACAAACCATTCTGGAAGATAAATGTTATTTTTATCCGCAGAAAAAACGGTTACTTTTTTTCTTTTAAAAAAATTCAAACATTTCGTATTTGTGAGTGATTGAAGAGATGCGGTACGATATTCGAAAAACATACGATATTATACACATTTTAAAGCAACGCTGATGTGTTTATCACCTTTTGTTACGAAGAAAAACTTTTGGGTAGTATTCGAGATTATTCTAATTGTTTGTAGCAGATTCAATGTGCAGCCAAGGTTCTCTTGACAAATGTCAGTGACAAGTATAGTGGTATAAAGATTAAGTAAACCAAGAGGCGTCTTAGTGTAGTGGGAAGGTTGCGAATCCGCAGGTCGGAGGTTCGAAACCACAAAGCTCCCTTTTTTCAATTAATTGTATTTAAATTTTGTGAAATGTGAACATTATGTGTTCTTGTATTGTGACTGAGCTTACTATCTTACTGAACTTTGTTATGCGAGTCAGTATCTGTCAAGCATTGAATTAACAAAATAACGTTATTTATAGCACCACCCCACTGTCGATCATCATTCCCAAACAACCGATGTTGGGAGACATTCCTCCGGCACGTTTGGTCATAGACCCTCCCGTACTGTCCCCTGACAAAGACAGAGCAGAAGACATGGCGTTGAGCGGGGTCCCTCGGCCAGCACTTGAAGAAGCAACGGACCACCACATGGATTGTTCACCACCATGTGCTATGTTAGAGCTGGAACGCGCCAGTAACTGTGACACTGCATCAGTGGCATCAGACCTTACCAGGATGTGTGTTAGCGATGAGGATGAAAAGGTCACGCTGCTTAAGTCGGCCGACCACCAGATGGTGTAGATTTCATATTGGTAGGTAATGCGACATTTTACAAAGAATATATTAATATTCTGTTCATAAAATAGATTGCCATCAAGCGTGAAGACACTTTCCAAATGTAGTTTCGCAAAGAAAGTCAAGCAATTCGTTTTTGATAACATTGTTTCAATTTTTTAATAATCTTCAAGTGTCTTTTGTTTGTTGTATCAGGCTGTTAATATATATCTCGTGTTAACCTATTCTTATTTTTTGTTAGTGTGTGTTCGTGACGGTTTCTTTTTAATCTGCTTTTTAACTTGTTTTTCAAGAAAATTGTATTGCATTTTTTTGTGTAAACCTGGTTGGTGGTGAGAGCAGCTTTATAGCTGATACCCGCCAGGTAAAATGAAGGCCTATTATTATTAATACTATATATATATATAAACTATCCCCTCTGAGCGGGGAGGCGGCAAATGCTTGTTCCGGAAGTGGTCGTATCCAGTGTACAACTTCTTCCCGTTCAAGGATTGTACACGCGTTAAGGAATACCTCAGTACCGATTGCCGGGTGGCGGTACAAGTCCGCCAACGGGCCACTTTGGGTCTGTTTAATATCATTAACACGCAAAAAGACGGTGGACCAGTCGACCGAGGCGGTACCACCCGCTAGCTTTTCCCAGGGTGTCCGCAAGTTTCCACACCTAAGCTATGCAGTCGGTTGTCTTCCAAAACAAAGAAACTAATGATGATGGATCCCTCGAGTACTAAGAATTCCGAACGTAAACTCACTCCACTCTCGCAATGTCCGGGTAGAGGGTGGACTCGAGGAAACGACATCGAAGATAAAATTTGTTTTACCAACATCTGCGGGATTAACAGCAACACTGATGCTCTTCATCACTACCTGCAGTCCAATCGTCCCGCAGAGACCACTATCTCAGAGTCTGCACCGATTAACCATCTTAGCTTCCCAAATTACGAGGTGCACTCAAATCTGAGAAGGAATGGGGAAGTTGTAGCTTTTGTCCGCAGCAGTCTTTCCTGCTACAGAAATGTTTCTTTGGAATCAGACCGGAAGGACATTCTGTGGCTTCGCCTGAAATCCAAAACATCCCCCAAATTTATTTGCTGCCTCTATCGCTCTCCTTCGGACAACAACTAGTCACAAATTAGTAAAACGTGATTTAGATGGTAATAAACAAGTATCCAGAAAAAGATGCCAGTCTTGTAGCAAGAAAAGATGTACGAATGTAGAACATGCCCTGATGTTCCAGGATTCTGCTTGGAGTGCAGTGACATTATTCACAAATAAGTTTTTGCATTCACCACAAATTCATGTTTGTATAAAAAAGTTGTTTCATTTCTTATTTTTGATTAGATTTTATCACATGTGTGTTATTATATTAAGTTTTTGTTATACTTTTAACATATATGTTCTCTACTATTTTGAGTTACAACAATTATTTTAATATTTTATTTTTGTTAACGGTCGATAATAGATGTTTTTTTTGCTTTTAGTTTATTTCTATTATAAAAATTAAACAATTATCTTCCGACACTTATAAGCTCCAGCTGAAACACAGGAAACCGATTTGTAAGTCGGTGCCGTCGGCTCTTACAAGAGCCACAAAAAATCTTCTAATTAAAAAACATTTTACGAAAATACCTCAATAACTAATTTTACGAAGTTATACTACCAAAATAACAAATTAACCATTATACAGCTAAGTGGCTCCTGGGTAAAACCAACCGAAAAAAGGTGGCAGTCAACGTGTTAACGCTTCCAAAACACAGTACCTTGCCATTCATTTCGGCTGGTCGGAGTCCCGATCACCGAGGACCTGATCTGGCAAGAACACATCTCGTCAATAGCGGCAGCTGCTAGGAAAAAACTGGGCTATTTCTTTAGGGCTAAGAAGTACTGTTCTCTGCATGACCTCACTCTATACAAGGCCCAGATAAGGCCTAGCCTCGAGTATTGCTCACATGTTTGGGGTGCTGCCGCCTCGACTACATTATACATGCTCAACGCTGTCCAGAGGAGTGCGGTGCGACTTCTCTAACAGTCAGTCTCGGGAACCTTTCGCGTCGGCGATCTAGCTCTCTTCTAACGCTACACCAACGGGCTTTGCTTCTCAGATCTCTCTTCCATGATGCCGCCACGCGATGTGCCTGCCAGACAGTCCCGCCTGACTTTGGCCTCCCATTCTAACCGTGTCGACTTCGTACATCCAGAACTGGACGATACGACCGCTCCTTTGTCCCGAGGATTTCGAGATTATGGAACAATCTACATACAAGAGGAAGCTTTTTCCAGTTCTACTAACCTTAGGCAGTTCAAAAATCGAATTAACAAAATTTCTTTGGGATCGTCATAGAAGCCGCGGTGTCCCGGCATTTAGGCTTCTGCCTGCGCGGCTGCTTCGGTATATAAAAAAAATTTTTTTGTGGATATAACACTTCTAATGTGAATCTTACTGATTATTTTTTCTTTCAGATATTGAAGCCATCGCTAGTACTGATCCAGAGTAACAAACGACATCAACATATTATTCACCTCATTCGTCTGTCAGTAGCTCAATTTATTATATGATAGAGGGTAGATAATTTTTACTGTTGTGAAAAGATCCAAATATATAATTATTTTTGTGGTTAGACTATTATGTGATAGATGAATTTGTGTACCTACATTATATTATATGTATGTGCAAATCGTCAAGTTTGATTTATTAATTCACATTCCCTATACAAAGTATAAATAATCTAGGAACTGTCAGATAACACTGGTAAAACACAAAAAATCATTATATAATTTATTGACTATTGAAGATGTTTTTCAACTACAAAATGACGAGAAATAAAATGAAATGATACTATAATATGCACTTCAAATATAATATACAGGGTGTTCGAAAAATAGACGGGGGTATTTAAGAGGGTGATTCCTTGTTAAAAAATATGAAAAAAGTTTCTTTAAACATGGGTACGGATATGAAGAGTTTTCAAGATGCCGGGTGATAAATTTAAAAAAAAATGTATTGATATCTTAAAAAATATTTTCTTGATTCTGTCGGAATTTGGCGATATTACTTGTTGTATTAAGAAGCTAATTGAGTCCTAAACAGATTAAAGTTGTTAGGTCCAGCGGCGTCCCGGGGGCACCTTAGCGAATAATATTGGCAAGAAAAATGTACGCCACTGCCTTTTTTGTAGCTTTAATATTTGTTGTTTCATCAAGCATCTAAAAATACAACTTCTTTGACTCTTGTATTTTTTCAAAATCTCACTAAAAAAATAAAAACCGCTTTCTTGCATGCCACTGGTCAAAATTAGTTTACTATTTTTTGCTAAAAAAATCATAAGTGCATTGGAAAACAAAAAATCAAAAAAATGTCTGGGAAAGAGTGTTATTGCAACTTTTCCAATAGATACCATGACATAAATTTTGGAAATATCCACCATCCATTTCCAAGACCTCCTCAGTCGATGAATCATTGAACGACGAACTCTAGCTAAAATTCGAGGTCTTTTTCTTATTTTTTCGCACGCATTTACGATTTTATTTCTTAATTCTTCTATCGCTTTTATGTGAGTAGCGTAAACCATCGTCTTAAGGTGTCCCCATAAATAAAAATCAATTGGATTTGAGTCAGGGAGCGAGGTGATCAGTGAATTGGTCCACCTCTTCCAACCCAATTTTCACCAAAGGTGTTGTTCAGATGAGTTCTGTCAGGTGTACTAAAATTAGGAGGAGCTCCATCGTTCATAAAAGTTATTTGGCTACGTACATTTAGAGGAACTTTTTCTATCAGTACGGCCAATTCTTGTTGAATAAACTCTTAACATTCACCGTTTAAGCCTAAGGGTGGAAAGAAAGGACCACAAAAAGGCCCTGTAAGAAGGGTTTTGACAACATTGTTCCATTTGTGAGCTTAAAGAGGAAGCAGTACCACTGATAATGGGGAAGGAGCTCAAAAGCCTTTGACAATGTGAGGCAAGCGTGCCTCCTTTATAAACTAATCCAACAGGGTTTTCCTTTTTGGCTTCTAAAATTACGGAAACCCTTTCTTGAAGGAAGGAAGTTTCGGATCAAAATTAACAATGTTCTGTCAACAACACGGCCAGTACGGGCTGGTGTTCCTCAGAGTTCAGTCCTAGGACCAATCATTTATTCGCTTTTTATCCATGATGTCCCTTGCCCTAGCAACTGTAAAGTCTATCTCGATGCTGACGACACTGCACTTGTTGCCCAGTCACGTACTGGTGATCTGGTTCACGATGGGTTGCAGAGTGCGGTGGAAGAAGTACTAGAGTGGGCGGAACGGTGGCTGATTAAAATTAATCACTCGAAAACGCAGGCTATTTTATTTACCATGGACAAATTCTGCCAAGTACCTCGGTGTCACCCTTGATAAAGGCATGACCTGGCAGAAACATACAGCAGCCTTGAAAACAAAAATCCAAATTGCGTTTCGGCAACTATATCCTTTGTTATGTAGATCCTCCAAATTGAGTTTGATAAACAAAGTTCGCCTATATAAAATGATTACACCATTACTGCATGTGCGGCTTGGTGTTTTCTTGCCAAGACGCATATGCAAAGTCTTCAAGTTCTGCAAAGTAGAACTTTGCGAACAATTTGCAATATGCAATATCTCAAACGATACACTACAGAGAGACCTTGACAGTCCTTACTTGAGGGATTATGTCAAACTTCAGGCGCAGCGACGTTATAGTCAAGCGGAATCGCACAGCAGCCCTCTGCTGCGCGACTCAGTGGACTACACAGTGGAGCAAGTTCGTAAACATTCAAGGCCACGGCTCGCACTGTAATAAAAAATTAGCGCGAACTTTTAGTAAACTTAAAACTACACTCTAACAAAACCGAAACAAAATTTGTTTAGTTCACCTCAAAATTAATTCGTGTACCAAGTCAAAAAGCCTAGGTGTCTTAAACAAAAACTGTTTTTCTTTGCTCTTCTTCATGTTTCTTCTCTTTCCCTTTCTCTTTTTGCTTCACATTGTCTGGTTTCTGGGCAACCAGTACTGACAGATTCGACTAACGTACATTAGACAGTGACTAATGGGCAAAGATCCTACGGACCGCCCAGACAAACAAATGACGAATAGTATAAGAAACGACCAATTAAATTGTCACCAACAACACCCATCTACACATCTAATGAAAATTGTTCTTGGTGGCGACAATATTACGTGAATAATTATTTTCTAAAAGAACTGAAGCGCAAATGTCAAACCTCCATGCAAAAATGATCTTTTCCAAGGCAAAAATTAACAAACCAAATTTGTTCATTGACATGCAGTAAAATAGTTTTTTTTCGAAAACGAAGTGAGATACGAAAAAAATACAAAAGGCAAAGAAGTTGTAGATGCTTAATCAAACAACAAATATTATAGTTGCAAAAAAGTCAGTGACGTACATTTTTGCCAATAATATTCGCTAGGGTGCCCTCCGGGACGCCACTGGATCTAATAATTTAAATCTATTTAGGGCTAAATTAGCCTCTTAATACAACAAATAATAATGCCAAATGCCATAATCGGGTAAATATTTTATTTAATATATTAATATTTTGTTATCACCCTGTATCTTGAAAAGTCTGCATTTCCGGAACAATCTTTATAGAACCTTTTTTTTATATTTTTTAATAAGAAATCTCCCATTTTTGGAACACCCTATATGGGTGAATATACGGAATTTGGGATTTATCCACCAAAAAAGTCTTGCACAAACCGACAACTTGTGGAAATAAAATAAAAAAACACGTTTTTAGTGGTTTCAGAAAAGTTTTGATCTTGATCAATGCGTAGCAAATCAAGAAATGATAGGTTGATGCTAGAGCGATTTGGCCTCCAAATACCAGGGATGCGTCAGTTTCGTCAGATACCCTTTTGAAAGTGGTTTATTAAATCTGGACTGACAGTACAGTTCTGACCAACAGCTGCTCTATGCGCTCTCTTGAGCGGTTGATGCTGGCAATAGATGGCGCTTTATTTCAAGGACATGTACATTTCTATCACTACCATGGCATCACTTCTCTGGTAGCTTTCCGCGTCAATTGTTTTTTTTACTTTCTACTTTTTGTCGTTCCTTTAGAATAACAAATATTATAAATAATGAAAGCAAGGACTGCGACCCGCTATCAAAAAAAAAAGTCTAGCTTCAAAACAACTATGATCCTGAGGGACTTCGATTCCCTTATTTCAAGACGAAGAGCTGAAGACTTGTTATTTTTAATAAAGAACTATTGAAATTATTTAGCTAAATGTCTTTAATACCACGTTAGTAGTTTGAATGTCACCCCTCTGGCCACACATTTTCCCCTGGTACCTATCTATAAAAGCTATCGAAATCAAAATATTATCCCACCCTGTCAAACATGTATCACAAATCATATAGTCTGTTGACAAAAATAAGATAATTTTCTAAGTTGACACTGGAAACCCAAATACCGCATATTCACCTATATAATAATTTCATGTAACAATCAGTCTTGTTCTATCTTTGGGGGGCAGCTTTGGGTTTTGGCATTTTAGCTAGGAGACCTTGAATCTCCTTTTTTTCATCGTATGTTTTCCACAATTCAAACAGATTTATTATGTACCTGAAAAAAAAATGTCTTCCTATAGAAAAAGCAGTTTCGGATAGTCATCTGTGTCAATCACTTGGTTTATATAGATTTTTTCGAATTTTGGATTGACTTGCTCAACAAGCAACTATCAGTCATAAAGATAAGAGTATGATCTGTAATGTTGACAGAAATACCTTGCAATTTCTTGTATCTTCTCGATATCTACATTCAACTCGGCAAACCAACTTTTATGGTCTTTCTGTAAAATTACACAAGCTATCTGTAAACATCCTATGGCTATCTGATAAGGTGGATACAGTAAACAAACATCTGTCCTCAAGGAATCATTCACAATTCTCCATGCTAATGTCAACAGCTGTTCCTCATGACCTGAAGATAAAGCATAAAATTCCTTCTTTAGATTCCAAACGAGAATGTTATACAGGATGTTTTTTAAGTACGTGGCCAAACTTCAGGAGGTGATTCTTTGAAATAAAAGTATAAGTGTAGTTTAATTTCCACCGTCACCAACGTAAAGCGCCACTGACAAAACATTGCAACAATAAATAACATTACGTAAACATTTTATGTTTATTTATTTCATCGAAAGCAGGTATAATCTGAGCAAAATAATTCAAAAGACGACTATCGTGTAATTATCAAAAAGTAGTATGTACCTATTTTTAGCTGCTTAATTCTAAAAAAATCGAAATATTGAATAATACAGTAACGCACAACATTTTTTGTCAAAGATACTGGTTAGGATGTTTTTCGTGACCTCACACTTAGTAATGTCGATCTAATTGGAGCTGAAATAGCCTACTTACTGCCCTTAATACCACTGCTGAATTTGAACAAAATCGACTGAAAGTTTAAAATATTTATGAAAAACCGATTTATAGAAAGACTTTGACGCCATGTATCTTGAAAATGACGCATTTCTTTACATATGTATAAACTTTTCATCTTAAAACTACTCAAAGAATCACCTCCTAAAGTTTGGCCATGTACTTAAATAACACCCTCTATAGTACATCTATTAACATGGATTTTCCAATGTGATTTGCATCAAATAGATAGTTTTATTAAGCTTACCCAAATCCTGTACTAATTGTAGCAGAGGTCTATAAGGTTGATACACTATTAAGCAGCAGTCTAAGTTTTCTAGTAGGTAAAATTCACATTCAAGTATATGGTTCGTCCTATACGGAAACTCCTGCGTATATGCATAGCTAAACTTATTTTTTACTACAATAGAAAGAGGACTTATACTAATATTCATCTTAAGTAAAAAACACAGAACAGGAATTATGTGATAGTATTGTAATGCCCTAAATTTGATTCGAAAAAGTGAAAATCTGGCGTTTCAGAAAAAAAATGTAATAAGCGGGTTTATAACGGAGTATATTTTTAACGGCTCCTGATAGAGAAATACAAAACATTTTACTGGCTAGCATTTTTTTTATTAAAAGTCACATTTTTAGTTTATAAAGACATATTTTGGTACAAATCTTGAAGTGGGCCGACTGAAGTGGGAAGGGGCTCGTATTTTCATCTATGATTAGACTATTAGATCCATTACTTTAAAGATGCCTTCTTATTGGTTGAATATCAGCTTTTATGCACCCCAGCTTAGTACAATCAGGCTGTAGGTCTCATTTTAAACCTATTTTCAGCTCCAGAATTTTTTTTTTGGATCACACCAACAATTCATAACCGTATAGACATGAAAAAGTGGTTATTCCAATTTCAATGTTTAATAACAAAAAACAAGCCAGCAAATCTTTTTGCATCTCTCAGAGACATGGCTTTCCATATACTCTCAAGAACATAGTTCTGCTATAAAACAATTTTATTTGCTCACATTTTAGATATCTGATATCCTGTCTAACTGACATATTGAGATATGTACTCTTTCTCAATTTTTATATTTTAATTCAACTTCAAGGGAAACTACAGTTGATAACAGAATTTTCATGGTGCCATCTCAGATCTCAGGCCATTATAGGGTACCTTTCTCATGGTGATATTATATCAAAATATTAATGTGCAATACTTACTGACATTCTGGCACGTTGTGATCAGTCTAGAATTAGAAATAACACCAAATTCTTCAACTTTTGAAGCTAAGAAGATGCATGTAGGTGCTAATAATAAAGGATCTATAGTTTTCAAAGAATTTCTTGCATAGAATCTTTTAAAATACACTGTTGCAGTGGCTATTACTTGTTGTCTGAGTTTAAGCTGCTCACCAAGGGTTTGTATCACTAAAAATAATTAGACTATTTTCCTATTCATCAAATGCTTTGGACTATTTACTTAATGTTGTACACTTACCACTAGCAAAAAAGATGAATATTTTTTGATATTCATCTTCAGCAAGAATGGATAAATCATGTTGCCTTTCTCTAATCAAATCTTGTTTATCTAATAACCATTGTTGACTGAAAAAAAAAACAGTAGTAGCACAAGATTTTATTTAAAGCATAGTTGATACAGGTATTAATCTTGTTACTAAAAAGGAACTGTTAAGTAACTTGATACAATTATTATCTATTATCTCTAAAGGCCTCATAGTTGCCAGAACTGTGCACTTACTGATGAGAGCTTTGCCAAAAATTTCCAGACATCACAAAATCAAATAATCGGCAGCACCTTTACGCCCACAACTTTCCCTGCTCAGCCAGCCACCCAAAACACAAATAAAATAGAGGTTAAAGGTTAAGTAAAAATGACAACAATAAACCGTCATAGTTGTCAAAACCGCCATTTTTATTCTGGATGCCACAGTGTTGTCAAGTTGTTTCCCATTTTACCATGTTTCATTTTTTTAAGTGTTGTGCAACGATTTCGGAAATATTTCCGCTTCGGATAGTCTTATAGAGCCTAGTAGAGTTTATTTTAACAGTGGTCTTGCGTGACCTGTTATCTTTACTAGGGGCCAAAACGTCTTTCATCCTTCTTGCATAAGAGATTTTTTCTCGAGATCCCGTAGTGAACCGGAGCGGGAACAGATGGAATTTCCCCTTCCTCTCGAAGATTTGACAGTTTCAAGTTACACCGGGAGTGGTTAGATGGCGCAAGTTGACCAAAATGTTTGCTTTAAGCCCCTTGATAAACTTAGCAGAATTGTTTGAATCTGAAATAAAAAGAGCGATCGTTTTATGTGCAATGTATATATATATATATATATGCAAATTAGCAATACAGTTTGTTTAGACCATAAAATTCTGTTTGTCTCTGTTTAACATATCTGAAACTTCATTAAAAATATTTACAAATCGCTTTACTACAGATTAAAATGACGTTATCGTCATCTTTTCTTATTTCGACTATACTCCTGGAGTTGGGTAAATACCACAATTTTGCAGTGACAACTATGACATATAACAGCTGATTCATGACGTCACGGATCTTATAATCAAACTGATAACCACACTCGCTTGAACGAATTGTTAAATACAAATCTAAAACGGTGAATACCATTTTTATTTGGTTGTTCGCTTGAATTTGATTTAAGCTGGGGACGCTGGGAAGTAATAAAATTTGGTTTGTAACGAACCTAGTACGATTCCAACGGTGTCCCATCTCTAAGAAGGTAAATGACAGTTGACACTTAGGAATTTATAAATTGTCAAATCTAGTCTAGGCCGTGTTGATGTTTTGGTTTTTTTCTTGAACGATCGTTTTTAGTGAATAAAAATATGATGATTTTTCCCGATATTTAAAGCATAAAACATGCTCGGCTTTGAACTGCCGGTTGTGTGAACTTATATGTAGATCCTTTATTCGATCCTTCCTTTAGTAAGTATGCCCTCATTGTAGTATCTGAAGGTATAGGCCTAATTTTAATTTTCTGTAAAAAGCTTACGGCTTTGGATACAAGAAAATCTCCTAGCAGTTTGTCTTTCTCTAAACGATGCAGTCGCAGCTAGAAGCAGTATTATTAGGTCATTTTGTTTCCACTCATGACGAAGGCGACACTTTTCACGAAGACGAAAACGAAGATACTGAAGAATTTGATGAGGTTGCCTTTTTAGATCGATTGGAATGTCTGCCCTCTTTTTGTATTTTGCTTATTTCTGCATGGCACGTCAAAATTTGTCTGATTGCTAAGCCTGTAGTTTATTTTCAAAGTATGTTGGTAATGTTTGCTTGAATCATATATGACCGCTGTCTCAGTGAAGTTGCCCCAACGATCAAAACTACGTTTCTTTTCTGAATATCTGTCAGTAAGGGCTTATCTTTTGCCTAGAAATACTGAATTGACAAGTAATAAAAAAATTATTTAAGCCTACCTTGTAAGTTTTATATCCCACTTTTTGGGCAGCTCTCTCACAAGTTGCTATTACTACTTACTTACTTTTTTCTGGTTGCCTGACTCCATAATATTCAGCACGTAATCCGTTTTAACGCTCTTAAGTTGGTATTAGAATCATGCGAGTGATAGTTCTGTGTTTATGTACAATTTAATAATATTTCAAACTGTATACCTTAAATTGTTAACACTGTCAGCGATTTGGGAAGCATTACAGCTTTTTAAATGCAAATGAATGATCACCTTTCTTATTTCGTTCAAAACAGCTTTACCAGGTAATGGCTAACAACCGCACCAATGCATTGAAAGTTGATTTCAACATTAAAAATCAGCTTCTTAACAATTTAAAATGTTATCATTTGTCTTACAAAGCCTACCTGTATTTTATTGAAGCAAATAAACAGACCATTCAACATAAATCATTTAGCAATGAAGAGAATTTCGCAATATAAACGCTTTAAAAATAGCCGAATCGGTTTTGTTATATTTCCATAAACATTTAAAGAGACCAAAAATATATTTGAAATAAAATTTTAATTAGCCCTCAAATAAATTCACTAATATCATGTTTTGGAGCATTGGGTCAACTTCACTGAGACAGAGCTCGTACATACAGTATGTTGCTACACAAAATTATTATACTATTCTCACTTTTCAGTATACTTTATACTCTATTTTAGTATTCAATATTTGATATTAATACTTTTATTGCCTGATATTTAAAGATTTTAACATTCTACATACTTTTTTTACTAGCAAACTCTAATGTTATTAGGTTTTAGTTTGATATATGCTCATTACTAGTACTCATACATTAAAAGTAACACTAAAGCACTGGCAAATACAAAAACACATTTAGATAAACTTAAGGGAAAAACTTTGAAAGCATTTGATGTGTTGCTATAAGCAATAATGTATTCTATGTGAATACAGCCAACCAGATACTGTATACTGATGTTCCAAAAGGGTTTCTAAAACATATTAGCATCATCGTTGAAGCAGTAACAGAACACCAAAATGAATTCACTTTGATAAGAGTTGAGCTACTGTCTCATAAATGCCACTGGAGTTTTCATTTCAGTAATTGGGTATCACCTGGCAAAATATGTTAATCAATGCCAGGTGCCAGAAAGAAAAATTAAGATCCTGGACACCATCTATGAGACAATAACAATACCAAGCTTTCTAACTCTTTTTAAAGTTAGTTTCTAAATTCAATTTTGTGCTCCAATACTGTCTCATAGATGGCACTAGTATGTTTCAGATCCCTCTAAGAACAATAGGTAAAATGTTAGTAAATGGTATAATCCTTCATGTTTCTCTGTCCACTAAATGAAACCACATATGTTTGAATTACTCTTTATTGACACGTTTCGTCTTTTTCAAGCACAAATGATAAATCTGACTACAATATATTATAGGGTTAATATCTTTTAAGCACAGGATGTGAAATGATAATATCTTAGGAGCTATAGCCATTAGACTTTCAATGTTATAAATAATGAAGAAATGTAGCAACATTTTAAGTACTAGTATATATTGCTTTAGTTTTTGAGTATAGAAAGTTTTGTCTGGCTCATAGTTTTGTGTAGTTTGTTTTCTCAGTGTTCATTTTTCAGAAAATTGAATATAAAATAAGATGAAGATAGAAAATGACTTTTCAGGATACAGATGATCATGCTAAGAACAGTTCCAAACAGGCATCTGGGAAAGAATCAACCCATCGCAGTATTACGTTGCAGAATCTTCTATCTGCAGGTATCTTGGAACCTGGGCCTGGTGCTATGACAATTGAGTATCTGGTAAATTTATATTATATTTTCTTTGGGATAACGACAAATTATGCTAAGCGTACCCTTTTGACTTGCAATAGTCAAGCTTTGGACAGTCTATGCTGCCAGCATCAAAAGTCCATCAGTGATAGTGGTGCTAGTATTTGATGTTAAAAGATGTAGAAGAAGACACATGGCAAGCTGATCAAAAACCGGATCTACGTCAAAAAACGATGCACAACATGACTATGTTTTACTACTACACTGCAGAAGGATTTGGACAACAATTAATTAGATGAATGTTTTTCCGCGAAGGGTCATTTCACTGTATTTAATTCACAATCTTACAAATAGTTTTTATGAACAATTATATGTATAGGGCCAAAAGTTTGTGGGAGACCTTCTAGAAGATGGAAAAATAAGAAGCCAAGAGACTGACATAGTATTTGCCTCACCAAGTGCATGGGCAATTGCATGCAAGAGGTTTATCAATCCTGATAAAAAGTCTGGATGTGGATGGGCGTCTGTAAAGTATAAGGGAAAGAAATTGGACGCGTACAAGAACGTTTGGTATAAGAAGAAAAAGGAAGAGGAGGAACAGAAGCAAGAAAAGGAAACTAGTAAGTGAAGTTAAGTTCTTTATATTGTGATAAAGATTTAGTCATTATTTCTCTAAAATGCTGCGAAAGTCGAAAAACATACAGTAATGGACAAAAGTATATAGACGAATTAATATTGTGCTGTTTTTCTTTTTAACTTGTTTTATTAATACACCAACCTGTATACATAATTCGTTATAGCATAATACTCGCTTATACATAAATAAATTCATTAGACTCCCTTCAATAAAAAAATAATTGAAAAAAACTTTAACTATGAAGGACAAAAATATATAGACAAAGCTAAACAATTATAGAAAAAAGAAGCAAAGTTCATTGAATTATAGAATACCAACCAAGTTTGTGTTAATATTTTGTAGCATAACCATTATTATCAATCACCGCCTGGCATCGTCTCGGCATAGATTGTAGAAGTTTCTTGATATAAGATTCATCAATCTGTCTCCACTTTTGCTCTAAGGCGGCAAAAAGTTCATCATTGTTTGAATAATTTTTACCTCGTATTTGCTTATCTAAGTATTCTGATAGATTTTCAATGGGGTTTATATCGGGAGACTGTGAAGGCCATTTGAGAACTGGTATTTCTTCATCCAGAAAGAATTTCTTTCCGAAACTTGAAGTATGCTTCGGGTCATTATCTTGCTGGAAGATTGATCTTAAGGGCATATTGTCTTCCATATAGGGTAACATGACATGCTTTAGTATGTCTGTGTATACAAACTTATCCATAATGCCATCTATTCTATGTAAACGCCCCATCCCAAACCCCGAAAAGCACCCCCAAACCATAACAGACCCGCCTCCATGTTTGACAGGGGGCAAAGTGTACTTGGGGTTCAATCTTTGTCCACTAGGACGTCTAACGTAATGAATACCATCTGATCCAAACATATTTAACTTGGATTCGTCGCTGAAACATACCCTCTTCCAGTCTCGATTTCGGCTTTTATTTGTCTTAAGGTTTTAAACGGATCTTTGGACGAAATTACTTTTATTAATCTAACTTATCTAGCATTTAGTTTTCTAGACCGACCACTTCTCTTAGAGGCTTCCAAGATACCTTTTTGTTTATATTTGTTCAATATTGACCAAACTGCTTTACGCTTCAGCTTAAAATTTTTGGCAATTTCGACTTGTCGTTGACCATCTTTGTATAACTCAATGATCTTAGTTTTCACATCGAAAGAAATTTCTGGACCACGCGGCATGGTCTTAAAATCACTCAACTTAATCCACGATACTTGATGAACACAAACTAATCCTCTTCTGACACGAAACTGTACTAATGTTGAAAAGAATTTGTCTACATATTTTTTATCCCTCATAAAAAAGTGCTTACATTTAGACTTGTATTGTGTTCATTGCAGATAATGTAAAAACAAGGAATTTAATTTTTCTACTAATAACGATTTTGTTTATGGAGCAATTTAGTATGAATTCGTTTTCTAAAGGTATTTAGGTAAATATTCATATTCGTCTATATACTTTTGTCCATTACTGTACATAAATGAAGTCTTCACTTTTGGCTGAGCCATTCATGCATTTCTCTTTTGATCAAACCGTAATATCGTGTTTGTTTTTTTAAGAACTACTATTCAGGGCATCCTAATATTCCGTGAAAATAAAAGTAACCCGTATTTTTAGACACAAAATAAGTCGATTCGACATGATTTACCTCTGTGCAAAAGTGTTCCGGGTGTGCGATAGAGGGCGTCAAAGTTTTCTTTTTGAAGCACATTTTATCAGATATTTTTGGAACGGATAGTTTCAATTGAATGGGATTTCGATCACATGTGTTTTGCTAGATGTCTTAATATTTGACTTTTACAAAAAAAACAACCGAAACGATCCGAGAAAGGTGAATAAACTACCCCCTAAATTATAGCAGACTTTTTCTTAACTCAAAATTTTTAGAAACAAAGTTCGAAAAACTGCGAGTTCGACTGATTTTATGAGACAAAAAATGGAGTGAATGAAAAGATCTGCTAAATAAAGAAAGTTCCGAGTCGTGGGAAAACGGGTAGCGGTGGGGGTAGTTTTCACTCATTTCGAAACCTTTAGAGTTTTTCGTAAAAGTTAAATACAGGGTGGGGCAAAAGTCACGAAGGGATTTGAAAAATTAATAACTTTTTTAAATTTATTTTGTTTTCATTTTTTTTTTCAGGACCGTGTAAAATAAATCCTGGAGATTAATTATGGAGCGTTACAACCTCAATCAACGAACCAAACTTATAGAATTTTATTTTGAATATCACCATTCAATAATTCAAACTCAACGAGCATATCGTCGTCATTTCAATTTGCGGAATTCGCCCTCTGAATCAATGATTCGACGCTTAGTGGCACGATTTCAGCAACAAGGCACAGTTATGGATCTCCCACGAAGCGGAAGGCCACGTTCCGCAAGAAATGAAGGGAACATTCAACGCGTTCAGGAGAGTGAGTGTTCAGGAGAATCCGGAAACCTCAACCCGAAGACGTTCTGCTGAGCTGCAGATGTCTCAAAGGTCTTTACGCAGAATATTAAGAGGAAATTTACATCTGTTTCCATATAAAGTGCAGCTAGTGCAAGAACTAAAACCAGCAGATTTTCAAGAACGACTAACTTATGCAGTTCGCTTGCAAAGAATGGCTCGAGAAGATAATGAATTTATTCATTCTCTGATCATGAGCGATGAAGCCCATTTTCATTTGAATGGCTTCGTAAATAAGCAGAACTGCAGAATATGGGGTACCGAGAACCCAAGGGTGGTTCATCAAAGGCAATTACATCCGCTTAAATGTACAGTATGGTGCGCAGTTACGTCTCAACGAATTATTGGACCATTCTTCTTCGAAGGCCACGATGGGAATGCTGTATCTGTAGATGGCGACCGATATCGTGATATGATTCAAAATTTCTTAAGACCAGCTCTTGCTGACAATCAAACGATGACTTTCCAACAAGATGGAGCCACTGCGCATACTGCTCGAGCCACTATGCACCTTCTAAGGCAGATTTTTGGCGAACGTTTAATTTCGAGAAATTCAGGATTCAATTGGCCCGCCCGCTCGCCGGACTTAACAGCCCCTGATTATTTCCTTTGGGGATATCTGAAAGGAAAAGTGTATATTAATAAACCCACAACCCTGCAGCAACTAAAAGATAATATTCGAGCAGAAGTAAGTGCTTTGGGGCCAGATATTCTGACTCGGGTAATGGAAAATGCTCTTGCAAGAGCTGCACTTTGCGAGGCTGAAAATGGCGGTCATTTGCGTGATGTAATCTTTCACACTTAAATTGTAAACAAACTCCAAACATTGCATTTTAGTTTTGTGTTAGGGAAAAAAATTAAAATTAAAATTTAAAAAAGTTATTAATTTTTCAAATCCCTTCGCGACTTTTGCCCCACCCTGTATAAGAACTTCTAGCAAAACATATGTGTTCCAAATTTCATTCAAATGGTAGGTACTATCGGTTCTTGAGATATCTTAAAAAAAATATGTTTTAAAAAGAAAAATTTGACGCCTGCTAACGGGTAAACTGAGCACTTTTGCATAAATGTAAATTATTTGAGTGAAAATACGTGGTAATAATCGTATAGCCACTACAAAATGAAATGTTGCGCCACTATCACCATAACTATAGTAGTTTACCTGAGACCTTTTTTTTTTGTTACATGGTTATTTATCTTAAAACAGCTACAATCTTAAACTATTACAACTCCCATAGAACTCATCTATTGTATAAGGCTCTAACTGTACTAGAAATTGCTTAATACTCAATGTTTGACTTGTAAGTTTGACCTCCTTTAACAATTTCAACCTTCTGTTATCTATTATAGAGGTATGACTTGAACAACTTTAGCGCAGTTCCTCTTACACCATATCTTTGTAGCTTTAATAACAATATGTCTCTGTTGATGCAATCATAAGCTTCTGACAAGTCCAGGTAGAAACCAACCGCTAAGTTTCCCTCCTCTAATTGCTTAAGTACTGTTTGAACAAATTGAAAGATTGCAGTTTCTGTTGATCTCCCATGTAGGTAACCATGCTGATGTGTATTAAATAAATTACATTCATTCATAAATTCTAATAATCTCTTACTGATGCCTAACTCAAATAATTTTGAAAAACCTGTTAAAATATTGATTGGCCTATAATTTTCTAATTGCTCTGGATTACCTTTTTATAACAGCTATTTTCAAATTCTCTGGGAATGATCCTTGTCTAAAAGCATCATTAATAAGTAAGCACAAAACATGTTTTAAAACTGGAACGGAAAGTTTTACTATTGTTGTTGGAACTTCATTTATACCACAGCTGAATTTATTTTTTATCCTCCTTGACAGTTCACACACTTCATGGTACTTTTATGTCCACGGAATATTGGGACACCCTGTATGCTACTACAATATGAATTCTTCCAGGTGTACAGTTGAACTTGAATATTCCACAAAGGATTGTTAGCAGGATGATGTGTCAATACATTGTTGTAAAGCATAACACTATTGCCAACAGGATGTTAACACAGTAAGACCTCAACATTTTTTAATTAGCTGTCAGTATAATGATCGTGTTATTATTCCAGTGATGCTAATACAATGATAGACTGTGTACCCTTCTCCAATCTGGGGAAAATCCAACCATTTTTGGTTTCACTGTCAACAAATGCAGCTTTATTGATGGACTTCCATTGCCATCTAACTAGATCTGAAGTGTCAGGGTACTTAGCAGGCTATTGGGATGTTAATTCACATAGTAAGTTGAATAATTTTTCATTAAATTCACTTTCACATTTCTCTCACAAGCTTGGAATAATCTAGAGAAGTCATAATTTTGATACACGGAGACCTCGGTCGTTTTTAAAAGAAGCTTGTGTAAAAAACTTTCTGGACACGAGTTTTTCAGCAAAAGAAGCCTACTTGGAATCGTCTAGTTCTTCATCAAAGAAATCAAAATTTTGAGTAAACAAATTTCTAGACACAAGGTTTTCAGGAAAAGAAGCCTATAACTTGGAATAATCTCGTTCTTTACCAAAGAAATCACAATTTTGATACACGGAGGCTTCAGTTGTTTTTAAAAGAAGCTTGTGTAAAAAACTTTCAGGGCACGAGTTTTTCAGCAAAAGAAGCCTACTTGGAATGATCTAGTTCTTCATCAAAGAAATCACAATTTTGAGTAAAAAAATTGCTAGACACAAGGTTTTCAGGAAAAGAAACCTATAACTTGTAATAATCTCGTTCTTTACCAAAGAAATCACAATTTTGATGCACGGAGGCTCAGTTGTTTTTAAAAGAAGCTTGTGTAAAAAACTTACTGGACACGAGTTTTTCAGCAAAAGAAGCCTACTTGGAATGATTTAGTTCTTCATCAAAGAAATCACAATTTTGAGTAAACAAATTGCTAGACACAAGGTTTTCAGGAAAAGAAGCCTATAACTTGGAATAATCTCGTTCTTTACCAAAGAAATCACAATTTTGATGCACGGAGGCTTCAGTTGTTTTTAAAAGAAGCTTGTGTAAAAAACTTTCTGGACACGAGTTTTTCAGCAAAAGAAGCCTACTTGCAATGATCTAGTTCTTCATCAAAGAAATCACAATTTTGAGTAAAAAAATTGCTAGACACAAGGTTTTCAGGAAAAGAAGCCTATAACTTGGAATAATCTCGTTCTTTACCAAAGAAATCACAATTTTGATACACGGAGGCTTCAGTTGTGTTTAAAAGAAGCTTGTGTAAAAAACTTTCTGGACACGAGTTTTTCAGCAAAAGAAGCCTACTTGGAATGATCTAGCTCTTCATCAAAGAAATCACAATGTTGAGTAAACAAATTGCTAGACACAAGGCTTTCAGGAAAAGAAGCCTATAACTTGGAATAATCTCGTTCTTTACCAAAGAAATCACAATTTTGATACACGGAGGCTTCAGTTGTTTTTAAAAGAAGCTTGTGTAAAAAACTTTCCTGACACGAGTTTTTCAGCAAAAAAAGCCTACTTGGAATGATTTAGTTCTTCATCGAAGAAATCACAATTTTGAGTAAACAAATTGCTAGACACAAGGCTTTCAGGAAAAGAAGCCTATAACTTGGAATAATCTCGTTCTTTACCAAAGAAATCACAATTTTGATACACGGAGGCTTCAGTTGTTTTTAAAAGAAGCTTGTGTAAAAAACTTTCTGGACACGAGTTTTTCAGCAAAAGAAGCCTACTTGGAATGATCTAGTTCTTCATCGAAGAAATCACAATTTTGAGTAAACAAATTGCTAGACACAAGGCTTTCAGGAAAAGAAGCCTATAACTTGGAATAATCTCGTTCTTTACCAAAGAAATCACAATTTTGATACACGGAGGATTCAGTTGTGTTTAAAAGAAGCTTGTGTAAAAAACTTTCTGGACACGAGTTTTTCAGCAAAAGAAGCCTACTTGGAATGATCTAGCTCTTCATCAAAGAAATCACAATGTTGAGTAAACAAATTGCTAGACACAAGGCTTTCAGGAAAAGAAGCCTATAACTTGGAATAATCTCGTTCTTTACCAAAGAAATCACAATTTTGATACACGGAGGCTTCAGTTGTTTTTAAAAGAAGCTTGTGTAAAAAACTTTCTGGACACGAGTTTTTCAGCAAAAGAAGCCTACTTGGAATGATCTAGTTCTTCATCAAAGAAATCACAATTTTGAGTAAACAAATTGCTAGACACAAGGTTTTCAGGAAAAGAAGCCTATAACTTGGAATAATCTCGTTCTTTACCAAAGAAATCACAATTTTGATTCACGGAGTCTTCAGTTGTTTTTAAAAGAAGCTTGTGTAAAAAACTTTCTGGACACGAGTTTTTCAGCAAAAGAAGCCTACTTGGAATGATCTAGTTCTTCATCAAAGAAATCACAATTTTGAGTAAACAAATTGCTAGACACAAGGTTTTCAGGAAAAGAAGCCTATAACTTGGAATAATCTCGTTCTTTACCAAAGAAATCACAATTTTGATGCACGGAGGCTTCAGTTGTTTTTAAAAGAAGCTTGTGTAAAAAACTTTCTGGACACGAGTTTTTCAGCAAAAGAAGCCTACTTGCAATGATCTAGTTCTTCATCAAAGAAATCACAATTTTGAGTAAAAAAATTGCTAGACACAAGGTTTTCAGGAAAAGAAGCCTATAACTTGGAATAATCTCGTTCTTTACCAAAGAAATCACAATTTTGATACACGGAGGCTTCAGTTGTGTTTAAAAGAAGCTTGTGTAAAAAACTTTCTGGACACGAGTTTTTCAGCAAAAGAAGCCTACTTGGAATGATCTAGCTCTTCATCAAAGAAATCACAATGTTGAGTAAACAAATTGCTAGACACAAGGCTTTCAGGAAAAGAAGCCTATAACTTGGAATAATCTCGTTCTTTACCAAAGAAATCACAATTTTGATACACGGAGGCTTCAGTTGTTTTTAAAAGAAGCTTGTGTAAAAAACTTTCCTGACACGAGTTTTTCAGCAAAAAAAGCCTACTTGGAATGATTTAGTTCTTCATCGAAGAAATCACAATTTTGAGTAAACAAATTGCTAGACACAAGGCTTTCAGGAAAAGAAGCCTATAACTTGGAATAATCTCGTTCTTTACCAAAGAAATCACAATTTTGATACACGGAGGCTTCAGTTGTTTTTAAAAGAAGCTTGTGTAAAAAACTTTCTGGACACGAGTTTTTCAGCAAAAGAAGCCTACTTGGAATGATCTAGTTCTTCATCAAAGAAATCACAATTTTGAGTAAACAAATTGCTAGACACAAGGTTTTCAGGAAAAGAAGCCTATAACTTGGAATAATCTCGTTCTTTACCAAAGAAATCACAATTTTGATTCACGGAGTCTTCAGTTGTTTTTAAAAGAAGCTTGTGTAAAAAACTTTCTGGACACGAGTTTTTCAGCAAAAGAAGCCTACTTGGAATGATCTAGTTCTTCATCAAAGAAATCACAATTTTGAGTAAACAAATTGCTAGACACAAGGTTTTCAGGAAAAGAAGCCTATAACTTGGAATAATCTCGTTCTTTACCAAAGAAATCACAATTTTGATACACGGAGGCTTCAGTTGTGTTTAAAAGAAGCTTGTGTAAAAAACTTTCTGGACACGAGTTTTTCAGCAAAAGAAGCCTACTTGGAATGATCTAGTTCTTCATCAAAGAAATCACAATTTTGAGTAAACAAATTGCTAGACACAAGGTTTTCAGGAAAAGAAGCCTATAACTTGGAATAATCTCGTTCTTTACCAAAGAAATCACAATTTTGATTCACGGAGTCTTCAGTTGTTTTTAAAAGAAGCTTGTGTAAAAAACTTTCTGGACACGAGTTTTTCAGCAAAAGAAGCCTACTTGGAATGATCTAGTTCTTCATCAAAGAAATCACAATTTTGAGTAAACAAATTGCTAGACACAAGGTTTTCAGGAAAAGAAGCCTATAACTTGGAATAATCTCGTTCTTTACCAAAGAAATCACAATTTTGATGCACGGAGGCTTCAGTTGTTTTTAAAAGAAGCTTGTGTAAAAAACTTTCTGGACACGAGTTTTTCAGCAAAAGAAGCCTACTTGCAATGATCTAGTTCTTCATCAAAGAAATCACAATTTTGAGTAAAAAAATTGCTAGACACAAGGTTTTCAGGAAAAGAAGCCTATAACTTGGAATAATCTCGTTCTTTACCAAAGAAATCACAATTTTGATACACGGAGGCTTCAGTTGTGTTTAAAAGAAGCTTGTGTAAAAAACTTTCTGGACACGAGTTTTTCAGCAAAAGAAGCCTACTTGGAATGATCTAGCTCTTCATCAAAGAAATCACAATGTTGAGTAAACAAATTGCTAGACACAAGGCTTTCAGGAAAAGAAGCCTATAACTTGGAATAATCTCGTTCTTTACCAAAGAAATCACAATTTTGATACACGGAGGCTTCAGTTGTTTTTAAAAGAAGCTTGTGTAAAAAACTTTCCTGACACGAGTTTTTCAGCAAAAAAAGCCTACTTGGAATGATTTAGTTCTTCATCGAAGAAATCACAATTTTGAGTAAACAAATTGCTAGACACAAGGCTTTCAGGAAAAGAAGCCTATAACTTGGAATAATCTCGTTCTTTACCAAAGAAATCACAATTTTGATACACGGAGGCTTCAGTTGTTTTTAAAAGAAGCTTGTGTAAAAAACTTTCTGGACACGAGTTTTTCAGCAAAAGAAGCCTACTTGGAATGATCTAGTTCTTCATCAAAGAAATCACAATTTTGAGTAAACAAATTGCTAGACACAAGGTTTTCAGGAAAAGAAGCCTATAACTTGGAATAATCTCGTTCTTTACCAAAGAAATCACAATTTTGATTCACGGAGTCTTCAGTTGTTTTTAAAAGAAGCTTGTGTAAAAAACTTTCTGGACACGAGTTTTTCAGCAAAAGAAGCCTACTTGGAATGATCTAGTTCTTCATCAAAGAAATCACAATTTTGAGTAAACAAATTGCTAGACACAAGGTTTTCAGGAAAAGAAGCCTATAACTTGGAATAATCTCGTTCTTTACCAAAGAAATCACAATTTTGATACACGGAGTCTTCAGTTGTTTTTAAAAGAAGCTTGTGTAAAAAACTTTCTGGACACGAGTTTTTCAGCAAAAGAAGCCTACTTGGAATGATCTAGTTCTTCATCAAAGAAATCACAATTTTGAGTAAACAAATTGCTAGACACAAGGTTTTCAGGAAAAGAAGCCTATAACTTGGAATAATCTCGTTCTTTACCAAAGAAATCACAATTTTGATACACGGAGGCTTCAGTTGTGTTTAAAAGAAGCTTGTGTAAAAAACTTTCTGGACACGAGTTTTTCAGCAAAAGAAGCCTACTTGGAATGATCTAGCTCTTCATCAAAGAAATCACAATGTTGAGTAAACAAATTGCTAGACACAAGGCTTTCAGGAAAAGAAGCCTATAACTTGGAATAATCTCGTTCTTTACCAAAGAAATCACAATTTTGATACACGGAGGCTTCAGTTGTTTTTAAAAGAAGCTTGTGTAAAAAACTTTCCTGACACGAGTTTTTCAGCAAAAAAAGCCTACTTGGAATGATTTAGTTCTTCATCGAAGAAATCACAATTTTGAGTAAACAAATTGCTAGACACAAGGCTTTCAGGAAAAGAAGCCTATAACTTGGAATAATCTCGTTCTTTACCAAAGAAATCACAATTTTGATACACGGAGGATTCAGTTGTGTTTAAAAGAAGCTTGTGTAAAAAACTTTCTGGACACGAGTTTTTCAGCAAAAGAAGCCTACTTGGAATGATCTAGCTCTTCATCAAAGAAATCACAATGTTGAGTAAACAAATTGCTAGACACAAGGCTTTCAGGAAAAGAAGCCTATAACTTGGAATAATCTCGTTCTTTACCAAAGAAATCACAATTTTGATACACGGAGGCTTCAGTTGTTTTTAAAAGAAGCTTGTGTAAAAAACTTTCTGGACACGAGTTTTTCAGCAAAAGAAGCCTACTTGGAATGATCTAGTTCTTCATCAAAGAAATCACAATTTTGAGTAAACAAATTGCTAGACACAAGGTTTTCAGGAAAAGAAGCCTATAACTTGGAATAATCTCGTTCTTTACCAAAGAAATCACAATTTTGATTCACGGAGTCTTCAGTTGTTTTTAAAAGAAGCTTGTGTAAAAAACTTTCTGGACACGAGTTTTTCAGCAAAAGAAGCCTACTTGGAATGATCTAGTTCTTCATCAAAGAAATCACAATTTTGAGTAAACAAATTGCTAGACACAAGGTTTTCAGGAAAAGAAGCCTATAACTTGGAATAATCTCGTTCTTTACCAAAGAAATCACAATTTTGATACACGGAGTCTTCAGTTGTTTTTAAAAGAAGCTTGTGTAAAAAACTTTCTGGACACGAGTTTTTCAGCAAAAGAAGCCTACTTGGAATGATCTAGTTCTTCATCAAAGAAATCACAATTTTGAGTAAACAAATTGCTAGACACAAGGTTTTCAGGAAAAGAAGCCTATAACTTGGAATAATCTCGTTCTTTACCAAAGAAATCACAATTTTGATACACGGAGGCTTCAGTTGTGTTTAAAAGAAGCTTGTGTAAAAAACTTTCTGGACACGAGTTTTTCAGCAAAAGAAGCCTACTTGGAATGATCTAGTTCTTCATCAAAGAAATCACAATTTTGAGTAAACAAATTGCTAGACACAAGGTTTTCAGGAAAAGAAGCCTATAACTTGGAATAATCTCGTTCTTTACCAAAGAAATCACAATTTTGATACACGGAGGCTTCAGTTGTGTTTAAAAGAAGCTTGTGTAAAAAACTTTCTGGACACGAGTTTTTCAGCAAAAGAAGCCTACTTGGAATGATCTAGCTCTTCATCAAAGAAATCACAATGTTGAGTAAACAAATTGCTAGACACAAGGCTTTCAGGAAAAGAAGCCTATAACTTGGAATAATCTCGTTCTTTACCAAAGAAATCACAATTTTGATACACGGAGGCTTCAGTTGTTTTTAAAAGAAGCTTGTGTAAAAAACTTTCCTGACACGAGTTTTTCAGCAAAAAAAGCCTACTTGGAATGATTTAGTTCTTCATCGAAGAAATCACAATTTTGAGTAAACAAATTGCTAGACACAAGGTTTTCAGGAAAAGAAGCCTATAACTTGGAATAATCTCGTTCTTTACCAAAGAAATCACAATTTTGATACACGGAGGCTTCAGTTGTGTTTAAAAGAAGCTTGTGTAAAAAACTTTCTGGACACGAGTTTTTCAGCAAAAGAAGCCTACTTGGAATGATCTAGTTCTTCATCGAAGAAATCACAATTTTGAGTAAACAAATTGCTAGACACAAGGTTTTCAGGAAAAGAAGCCTATAACTTGGAATAATCTCGTTCTTTACCAAAGAAATCACAATTTTGATACACGGAGTCTTCAGTTGTTTTTAAAAGAAGCTTGTGTAAAAAACTTTCTGGACACGAGTTTTTCAGCAAAAGAAGCCTACTTGGAATGATCTAGTTCTTCATCAAAGAAATCACAATTTTGAGTAAACAAATTGCTAGACACAAGGTTTTCAGGAAAAGAAGCCTATAACTTGGAATAATCTCGTTCTTTACCAAAGAAATCACAATTTTGATACACGGAGTCTTCAGTTGTTTTTAAAAGAAGCTTGTGTAAAAAACTTTCTGGACACGAGTTTTTCAGCAAAAGAAGCCTACTTGGAATGATCTAGTTCTTCATCAAAGAAATCACAATTTTGAGTAAACAAATTGCTAGACACAAGGTTTTCAGGAAAAGAAGCCTATAACTTGGAATAATCTCGTTCTTTACCAAAGAAATCACAATTTTGATACACGGAGTCTTCAGTTGTTTTTAAAAGAAGCTTGTGTAAAAAACTTTCTGGACACGAGTTTTTCAGCAAAAGAAGCCTACTTGGAATGATCTAGTTCTTCATCAAAGAAATCACAATTTTGAGTAAACAAATTGCTAGACACAAGGTTTTCAGGAAAAGAAGCCTATAACTTGGAATAATCTCGTTCTTTACCAAAGAAATCACAATTTTGATACACGGAGTCTTCAGTTGTTTTTAAAAGAAGCTTGTGTAAAAAACTTTCTGGACACGAGTTTTTCAGCAAAAGAAGCCTACTTGGAATGATCTAGTTCTTCATCAAAGAAATCACAATTTTGAGTAAACAAATTGCTAGACACAAGGTTTTCAGGAAAAGAAGCCTATAACTTGGAATAATCTCGTTCTTTACCAAAGAAATCACAATTTTGATACACGGAGGCTTCAGTTGTGTTTAAAAGAAGCTTGTGTAAAAAACTTTCTGGACACGAGTTTTTCAGCAAAAGAAGCCTACTTGGAATGATCTAGCTCTTCATCAAAGAAATCACAATGTTGAGTAAACAAATTGCTAGACACAAGGCTTTCAGGAAAAGAAGCCTATAACTTGGAATAATCTCGTTCTTTACCAAAGAAATCACAATTTTGATACACGGAGGCTTCAGTTGTTTTTAAAAGAAGCTTGTGTAAAAAACTTTCCTGACACGAGTTTTTCAGCAAAAAAAGCCTACTTGGAATGATTTAGTTCTTCATCGAAGAAATCACAATTTTGAGTAAACAAATTGCTAGACACAAGGCTTTCAGGAAAAGAAGCCTATAACTTGGAATAATCTCGTTCTTTACCAAAGAAATCACAATTTTGATACACGGAGGATTCAGTTGTGTTTAAAAGAAGCTTGTGTAAAAAACTTTCTGGACACGAGTTTTTCAGCAAAAGAAGCCTACTTGGAATGATCTAGCTCTTCATCAAAGAAATCACAATGTTGAGTAAACAAATTGCTAGACACAAGGCTTTCAGGAAAAGAAGCCTATAACTTGGAATAATCTCGTTCTTTACCAAAGAAATCACAATTTTGATACACGGAGGCTTCAGTTGTTTTTAAAAGAAGCTTGTGTAAAAAACTTTCTGGACACGAGTTTTTCAGCAAAAGAAGCCTACTTGGAATGATCTAGTTCTTCATCAAAGAAATCACAATTTTGAGTAAACAAATTGCTAGACACAAGGTTTTCAGGAAAAGAAGCCTATAACTTGGAATAATCTCGTTCTTTACCAAAGAAATCACAATTTTGATTCACGGAGTCTTCAGTTGTTTTTAAAAGAAGCTTGTGTAAAAAACTTTCTGGACACGAGTTTTTCAGCAAAAGAAGCCTACTTGGAATGATCTAGTTCTTCATCAAAGAAATCACAATTTTGAGTAAACAAATTGCTAGACACAAGGTTTTCAGGAAAAGAAGCCTATAACTTGGAATAATCTCGTTCTTTACCAAAGAAATCACAATTTTGATACACGGAGTCTTCAGTTGTTTTTAAAAGAAGCTTGTGTAAAAAACTTTCTGGACACGAGTTTTTCAGCAAAAGAAGCCTACTTGGAATGATCTAGTTCTTCATCAAAGAAATCACAATTTTGAGTAAACAAATTGCTAGACACAAGGTTTTCAGGAAAAGAAGCCTATAACTTGGAATAATCTCGTTCTTTACCAAAGAAATCACAATTTTGATACACGGAGGCTTCAGTTGTGTTTAAAAGAAGCTTGTGTAAAAAACTTTCTGGACACGAGTTTTTCAGCAAAAGAAGCCTACTTGGAATGATCTAGCTCTTCATCAAAGAAATCACAATGTTGAGTAAACAAATTGCTAGACACAAGGCTTTCAGGAAAAGAAGCCTATAACTTGGAATAATCTCGTTCTTTACCAAAGAAATCACAATTTTGATACACGGAGGCTTCAGTTGTTTTTAAAAGAAGCTTGTGTAAAAAACTTTCCTGACACGAGTTTTTCAGCAAAAAAAGCCTACTTGGAATGATTTAGTTCTTCATCGAAGAAATCACAATTTTGAGTAAACAAATTGCTAGACACAAGGTTTTCAGGAAAAGAAGCCTATAACTTGGAATAATCTCGTTCTTTACCAAAGAAATCACAATTTTGATACACGGAGGCTTCAGTTGTGTTTAAAAGAAGCTTGTGTAAAAAACTTTCTGGACACGAGTTTTTCAGCAAAAGAAGCCTACTTGGAATGATCTAGTTCTTCATCGAAGAAATCACAATTTTGAGTAAACAAATTGCTAGACACAAGGTTTTCAGGAAAAGAAGCCTATAACTTGGAATAATCTCGTTCTTTACCAAAGAAATCACAATTTTGATACACGGAGTCTTCAGTTGTTTTTAAAAGAAGCTTGTGTAAAAAACTTTCTGGACACGAGTTTTTCAGCAAAAGAAGCCTACTTGGAATGATCTAGTTCTTCATCAAAGAAATCACAATTTTGAGTAAACAAATTGCTAGACACAAGGTTTTCAGGAAAAGAAGCCTATAACTTGGAATAATCTCGTTCTTTACCAAAGAAATCACAATTTTGATACACGGAGTCTTCAGTTGTTTTTAAAAGAAGCTTGTGTAAAAAACTTTCTGGACACGAGTTTTTCAGCAAAAGAAGCCTACTTGGAATGATCTAGTTCTTCATCAAAGAAATCACAATTTTGAGTAAACAAATTGCTAGACACAAGGTTTTCAGGAAAAGAAGCCTATAACTTGGAATAATCTCGTTCTTTACCAAAGAAATCACAATTTTGATACACGGAGTCTTCAGTTGTTTTTAAAAGAAGCTTGTGTAAAAAACTTTCTGGACACGAGTTTTTCAGCAAAAGAAGCCTACTTGGAATGATCTAGTTCTTCATCAAAGAAATCACAATTTTGAGTAAACAAATTGCTAGACACAAGGTTTTCAGGAAAAGAAGCCTATAACTTGGAATAATCTCGTTCTTTACCAAAGAAATCACAATTTTGATACACGGAGGCTTCAGTTGTGTTTAAAAGAAGCTTGTGTAAAAAACTTTCTGGACACGAGTTTTTCAGCAAAAGAAGCCTACTTGGAATGATCTAGCTCTTCATCAAAGAAATCACAATGTTGAGTAAACAAATTGCTAGACACAAGGCTTTCAGGAAAAGAAGCCTATAACTTGGAATAATCTCGTTCTTTACCAAAGAAATCACAATTTTGATACACGGAGGCTTCAGTTGTTTTTAAAAGAAGCTTGTGTAAAAAACTTTCCTGACACGAGTTTTTCAGCAAAAAAAGCCTACTTGGAATGATTTAGTTCTTCATCGAAGAAATCACAATTTTGAGTAAACAAATTGCTAGACACAAGGCTTTCAGGAAAAGAAGCCTATAACTTGGAATAATCTCGTTCTTTACCAAAGAAATCACAATTTTGATACACGGAGGATTCAGTTGTGTTTAAAAGAAGCTTGTGTAAAAAACTTTCTGGACACGAGTTTTTCAGCAAAAGAAGCCTACTTGGAATGATCTAGCTCTTCATCAAAGAAATCACAATGTTGAGTAAACAAATTGCTAGACACAAGGCTTTCAGGAAAAGAAGCCTATAACTTGGAATAATCTCGTTCTTTACCAAAGAAATCACAATTTTGATACACGGAGGCTTCAGTTGTTTTTAAAAGAAGCTTGTGTAAAAAACTTTCTGGACACGAGTTTTTCAGCAAAAGAAGCCTACTTGGAATGATCTAGTTCTTCATCAAAGAAATCACAATTTTGAGTAAACAAATTGCTAGACACAAGGTTTTCAGGAAAAGAAGCCTATAACTTGGAATAATCTCGTTCTTTACCAAAGAAATCACAATTTTGATTCACGGAGTCTTCAGTTGTTTTTAAAAGAAGCTTGTGTAAAAAACTTTCTGGACACGAGTTTTTCAGCAAAAGAAGCCTACTTGGAATGATCTAGTTCTTCATCAAAGAAATCACAATTTTGAGTAAACAAATTGCTAGACACAAGGTTTTCAGGAAAAGAAGCCTATAACTTGGAATAATCTCGTTCTTTACCAAAGAAATCACAATTTTGATACACGGAGTCTTCAGTTGTTTTTAAAAGAAGCTTGTGTAAAAAACTTTCTGGACACGAGTTTTTCAGCAAAAGAAGCCTACTTGGAATGATCTAGTTCTTCATCAAAGAAATCACAATTTTGAGTAAACAAATTGCTAGACACAAGGTTTTCAGGAAAAGAAGCCTATAACTTGGAATAATCTCGTTCTTTACCAAAGAAATCACAATTTTGATACACGGAGGCTTCAGTTGTGTTTAAAAGAAGCTTGTGTAAAAAACTTTCTGGACACGAGTTTTTCAGCAAAAGAAGCCTACTTGGAATGATCTAGCTCTTCATCAAAGAAATCACAATGTTGAGTAAACAAATTGCTAGACACAAGGCTTTCAGGAAAAGAAGCCTATAACTTGGAATAATCTCGTTCTTTACCAAAGAAATCACAATTTTGATACACGGAGGCTTCAGTTGTTTTTAAAAGAAGCTTGTGTAAAAAACTTTCCTGACACGAGTTTTTCAGCAAAAAAAGCCTACTTGGAATGATTTAGTTCTTCATCGAAGAAATCACAATTTTGAGTAAACAAATTGCTAGACACAAGGCTTTCAGGAAAAGAAGCCTATAACTTGGAATAATCTCGTTCTTTACCAAAGAAATCACAATTTTGATACACGGAGGATTCAGTTGTGTTTAAAAGAAGCTTGTGTAAAAAACTTTCTGGACACGAGTTTTTCAGCAAAAGAAGCCTACTTGGAATGATCTAGCTCTTCATCAAAGAAATCACAATGTTGAGTAAACAAATTGCTAGACACAAGGCTTTCAGGAAAAGAAGCCTATAACTTGGAATAATCTCGTTCTTTACCAAAGAAATCACAATTTTGATACACGGAGGCTTCAGTTGTTTTTAAAAGAAGCTTGTGTAAAAAACTTTCTGGACACGAGTTTTTCAGCAAAAGAAGCCTACTTGGAATGATCTAGTTCTTCATCAAAGAAATCACAATTTTGAGTAAACAAATTGCTAGACACAAGGTTTTCAGGAAAAGAAGCCTATAACTTGGAATAATCTCGTTCTTTACCAAAGAAATCACAATTTTGATTCACGGAGTCTTCAGTTGTTTTTAAAAGAAGCTTGTGTAAAAAACTTTCTGGACACGAGTTTTTCAGCAAAAGAAGCCTACTTGGAATGATCTAGTTCTTCATCAAAGAAATCACAATTTTGAGTAAACAAATTGCTAGACACAAGGTTTTCAGGAAAAGAAGCCTATAACTTGGAATAATCTCGTTCTTTACCAAAGAAATCACAATTTTGATACACGGAGTCTTCAGTTGTTTTTAAAAGAAGCTTGTGTAAAAAACTTTCTGGACACGAGTTTTTCAGCAAAAGAAGCCTACTTGGAATGATCTAGTTCTTCATCAAAGAAATCACAATTTTGAGTAAACAAATTGCTAGACACAAGGTTTTCAGGAAAAGAAGCCTATAACTTGGAATAATCTCGTTCTTTACCAAAGAAATCACAATTTTGATACACGGAGTCTTCAGTTGTTTTTAAAAGAAGCTTGTGTAAAAAACTTTCTGGACACGAGTTTTTCAGCAAAAGAAGCCTATAACTTTTGGACTCTTCCAAATCGGAATTTCGGATGTATGCGGTCCAAGGCGACAAAACTATTGGTATGATTCTGTAAAATTGGCATTGATAAAACAGAACATTATAGGGATGCACCTAGTACTCGGTTTGTACATGTACGTTTCCCGCATTTATAAGAATTTGTTACATTTTTGTTTCTTTTATGCATCGTACGCATTTAATCTTAAAATATGCATACATATTCAAATTCAAAATATTTATTTCGTCATGAATAAACATCATAAATAAAGGAAATTCTACAATATAGAGCAATGACGAAAAAGGGCAGTCTCTCGATTATAAAACCGATACATTGGACCCTTTAATACAAAGAGTCCATGGGAGAAAGCCCTGAACACCCTAAAAATCCTCAAACAAAATAAAAAAAAACAATAAAGAGGCAAATGAAAAGGCGGTGAAACACAAAAAGGCAAAAATGAAGAAAGAACCCCGAGGAGCTGGCAACGGACGCGAAAACAAATCTATACAACTGGTCATCGAGTAGGAATGTAAAAACGATATTTTTGCTCACACAAACAGTTACTATATTTTTATTAAAGACTTCTATTTTTTGGTCGATTTGGTTTAAATAGTAAATATCCTCCCACGCAAGTAGAAACCCTTCATTTAAGAAAGACTCTATATTATTGTAGTCTTTTGTGATTTATTTATTTTTGACTTTCGAAAGGCTGAGTAAATTAAATTATGATCCGAGATATTTTGAGAAACCGCCAATGATTTAGTATCAATAGAGATAAGATCCTCACTACCACAGATTATATCAATGAGGCTAGCCTCTCTTGTGGAAAAATTGAATCTTGTTGGCTCACTGATCCTTTGTGGTAAGTTAAAACTGTGAATTATATTTTTGAGACGATTTGTGTATGCAAAACTATTTGAAATGTTAATATTTAGATCTCCTATCAATAATAAATAATCATATTTGAGACTGACAAAACCTAAAAAATAAGTGACACTCAGAAGGCGAACGATAACTATTAACTAAAAGATAAGTTTTCCACCTATCTTAAATTCTATACCTATGTTTTCTGCACAGTTAATTTCCACATTTACCCTTGAATATTTCAACCCGCTTTTTATGTATAAAGCTACCCCTCCTCTCCGCCACTGCCTATCATTCCTTATAAATTTGTACCCAGGCAGGCAAAAGTTCTCGCTTCTTAAAGTTGGATTGAGCCATGTTTCAGAAACTCCAAAAATATCAAAATTGTATTGTGTCATCAATTACAGAACTCGTCAAATCCAGAATTTATGGATCTGATATTTAGATGTCCGACTGTGAAATGGTTTTGATGTGGACTATCAAATATTAATTCATCATTATCACTCTCCACTCGCTGACATATGAATAATTATTTTTGCTGACGTCAATAAAACAGTAACAAAAACCTAAAGTGAGTTATTCTCGTTTGTTTCATACATTCTTATTTATATTATCTGTTTAAATTTGGAATTGTGATATTCAACTTATCAGAAAATGTTTCTTTTTACAATTCAATTGTAATCCCATTTTTTTACAGATCTGCAGATAACTCACGCCTTTCCGTGCTGTAGCACAAAAGCAGATCGCGAGAACGCTCCCCGAGTCGAAGCGGAGATCGCGAGAACCATCGAAAAGGAACGACTGACATTAGTCGGATGGTACCACTCGCATCCATTTGCGGCGGCAGCACCGACATTGAGAGATGTGGATGCACAGTTGGACTATCAGATTAAGATGAAGGGTGTCTCCGATAATAGTTATACGCCCTGCGTGGGAGTTATTGTTTGTAAGTACGAGGTTTTTGCATTAGATGATCCTGAAAGATATTTTCCATATTGCTCTTTTACTTCCTACGTTCTCTTGATATGGCACCGTGTGACTATTTTCTCTTCGGTAAACTACATTATTTATCCATTCATGAATAGCGGTATGCCGACGTAGAGGCCATCGACGACCATTTTGAAGGAAGCTCAATGAGCTAAAATCATCATTCGAAAATCTTTTGGCCCGTGCAAATCGCTGTATTAACTTTGAATAAAAGAAATTCGAATTTCCGAAACAAAAAATGTTTGTTCATCTTTTCTTTGTCCTGTTTTCTTTTCTAAACTGTACATTTTTTTTTTCAGCGCCGTACAACTTCGAAAACACATCGTTAGAATCTAGCATTATCGCGTACTGGGTGATCCCACCGCCAGAAACGAGACCCAACGAGTACGGCAGACCCATGCTCATGTCGTACAGTGTTATACATGACTCTGTATTGCACCCTTACATTAAAAAAGAAATGGAAAAGTGCATAAATTACTACAAGAAGGAAAACGATTTTGTCAATTTCAATGACAAGTTTATCAACAACACTTGCTTCATTGATAAGTTGAAAACAACGTTGATTTCGAAATTTCCCAGAGACGAGAGTGAGACAGCTCTGTGGAAATTCATACGAGAAAGGTTGGGTATTTCCATAGAGGAAAAGGATTTATTGTCCATCCCTAGCATTAGTAAAGCAAGTCAGTTGTTGCCACCTATGACACTATCTTCGAATTTGATGCTCCAAACGGATATTTCCAATTTGTTGTTCAATTCTGCTAAATTTTCCAGCGCTGGGAATCTCTTAGGTCTACCGGATCCTATGGCTCACAGTACTTTAGCTGCTAACAATATGTTTTTGCAGTCAAATTTGTTTAAAATGCAAGAATTGTTGCAACCACTTTCTACTAGTAGTCCGTTGAGTGGTAAAGGGAAGTCGGACCATAAAAGTGGCCAAAAAGGTTCCTTAGATACCAAAGGTGGAAAAACGGATCTTACTCAAGGGAAAATGGACTTCTCCATGCCAGATTTGAACTACTCGAAGTATATGAAAGACTTCTCGGCTAGCGATTATATAAGTTCTTTGAATAAACTTGCTAAGCAAGATTTTCCAACACCTTATACCAGCAAGACTGATTTCGGTTTGAATTTTAGTAAACAAAGTGAGATAGGTGAGAAAACGCCGAAGGTTCCGAAGATGGATTATGCATCGTCTGGAATGTTGGATTTGAGTTTTTCGAAAATGACTGCAAATGAGTCTGATACGCCGACTGATTTAAGCGTGGGAGTCATTGAGAGTAGTTCAAATGCTGGGGCTGAGGATAAGCCGCTCAATTTGGCAGGAGAATAATCATCCCTAATTATGGTTTTCGGAAAATTTTTAAATTGATACTTATGTGAATTTGGAAATATAGATTTCTATTCTGCATATATCAATATTTAGATCCTTCCACACTAGTATTAAGAGATGAAGAAACGTTCAAATTTGCTTAAGAAACTCACGTTTCAAAGCAAATTTCTTTGATAAAACATCTTCAGCGACTCGAAATATATGCAAAAACAAAGCTTGGATAGGTGCAGGTACTGTACTGAGTTATTATTTTTTTACAACTCCGGCACACATTTTAAAAAAATGATCAAGATTTCCCAGCAGTTTTGAGAATATATGGTGAAAAATAAAATGGTCTTTAATCAATAGACAATCTTTAAGAAAATGAGTGAAATGATTTTTGCAAAGATACTATTATCCAATATCAAAACAGATAATTAAAAAAAGCAAAATATGAGGTTTTCCTTCGGTTTTATGGATTGTATATTTTGTAACTCTGGCAAAATAACCATAAAATAATAATCATATACCGTATTCCTGCTCCCAACAAGGGGCCTGAAAGATCCTAGCAGCTATGAGACAGTAGCAGAGCATACAAATGATTTTTTCTAAAGTCTTTTTTAATTGCTTGAAGAAACCCACTTAGAATAGGTATCACAGAGGCAACAACAGGAAATAGCATGACCTAGCGCCATCTATGAGACAGTAGCAGAAACAATTTTTTTTTTGGTTATTAGCCGAGCAGAAAGTATTTTTTAGATTTTTAAATTCATTTTTGTGTTCTTTTACCGTCTCATGGATGGCGTTAGTATCTTTCAGGTCCCTTTTTAGGTACCAGAATGTAGTATTTGGTTTCAGGTAGATAACGATGACCACTACTTTTTGGTTATTTTCAACTGGCGGAGAGGGGAGCTTAAGGATAAATCATCAATCCGCAGACTTCTACAGTCATGTTTAGTGTCGTTCAACGATACAGGGTGTTCATTTGAAAAGTTCCCTCCACGGATTAATCGAACACCATTGATTAAAAGAAAAAACGGCGAGACACATCAAAAGATTTGTCAAGCGGGACAACTTTTTAACAAACTACTTCACCCCCTTTCACCCTCTCCCCCCAGGGTCATCCCCTTAAAAAATTTAAACGACAAGGGGTATTCAGTAATAGCTTGTTTGAAAGGTCTTTCGACGTCCTTTATTTTGACGTGTCATTTTTACGAACCGGTCGATTCGTTTTCCAGGAAATTAGAAAAATCTTTGTTTATCTTAATTTGTTCAGATGGAAAACAAAAACACACGAAAATATCACTTTTTATTTCAATAAGTGTTCAAATTGTTGCCCGTTATTGGCCAAACAATGATATGAGCTATGTTAAAATTCCTTAAGGACATTTTCAAAAACATGATGTGGGATGTCATGGCAGCTTTCGATGATGCGTTGACGAAGTTCATCCAAACGCTCAGGTTAGGTAGTAAACACAATAGATTTCAAATGACCCCATTGAAGTCTAATGGCGTCAAATCAGGAGATCTAGGAGGCCATTCTATAGGCCCTCTTCGCCCTATCCATTTATCTGGAAACTCGTCGTCTAGCCATTGCCGAACCGGAAGAACATAGTGAGGAGGAGCGCCGTCTTGCTGGACATATATTTCAGCCTCAAGTATAGGGTTTCCATCCTTTTCGATTTGGTTTTCAATGGGTTCAGAGATAAGCGAATTGAAAGTATTTTCCAACAGTGGCCCAATCACTTTGTTTCCTAAAATGCGTGCCTATACATTAATTTTTTGGAGGTACTGGGTGTGCCCTTCTACAAAATAATGATGATTTCAATTGCTCCAATACGTGCAGTTATGTTTGTTAACAAATCCATTTAGATAAAATGTGCGTACATCCTTGAAGCAGATATTCTTTACATGAATGGTATTATCATTAATCGTTGCAGTCATTTGTTCACAAAACTCGAAATCATCTTCGGTAAACCCTTGCAATATTTTCATTTTGAATGGATTAAAATTATATAGTTTAGTGACCGCGTGTTCAGAGCCGGTCGCAGCAACAATTTTGAGCAATGAAGTATTAAGATTTATTAAAAAATCACCCACTTGGGCGGCTTCTTCCAAAACTCTCTGATTATCACGTTTTTTATTTGCAACAGAAAGGTCCAAAACATACCTATGCGAGGTTATATTCACCGGATGTATAGGGTTAAACGTGATGACAGTTTGCCGAGCACATTGATTTTGGGCACCATAAATTAGAATCATTTCTACTCTTTCGGGTAGTGTGTAAACTATTTCAGAATCGGAAACAAAAAATTTATTTTTACTATCCCAAGATTGTCACAAAGGTAAGTTACAGCAAATTAAATTCTTTCTTTCCCTTAGCAACAAAAAACTGAACAGCTATAACAATAAATACAGTTCGCCCAGGATGTCTGTGCTGATGAAAAGAATGCGGAAAAAATTCGGTTTGTAGATTTGGCAAACCCTGACGGACAACATTTTGAACACTGTGATATTTTCGTGTGTCATTAAGATGAATATGGATTTTTCTAATTTTCTCTAAAACGAATCGACTGATTTAAAAAATGAAACGTCAAAATAGAGGACTACGAAATACCATTCAAACAAGCTATTACGATGATTTAAAATTTTTAAAGGAATGACCCTGGAGGACCCAGGGTGAAGTAGTTTTTGCTTAAAAAGTTGTATCTCTTGACAAATCTTTTGCCGTGTCTCGGAGTTTTTCCTTTCAAGCAGTGGTTTTCGATAAATCTGTTTTCAAACCCTTTATATAGGATAGACAAATTGCATCTTCATATTCATATCATATGGTGTTTTAACACATATTTTGCTCATGTATATGTTGCTCTAGATTAGGGCTCCTTTGATAGTTCAATTTTTCTGTATATAACCTGTATTTTATACATTCAAGGATTCTACATATGCTATAATTTTATTTTCTGTACTTTTTGTGCTAGTATACCTATGTTATACTTATTTTAACTCGTCTAGCATATTTCTTATTTTTACATGTTTGGTGTATAATGAAAGTGGGTATTTATTATAATTTTTATATGACAGGTATGTGCTTTATGTTGAATCAATAAAATGCTTGAATATAAACAGCGTATCGTTTTATTCTGTAACAACGAAAGAACGGTGGTTCCAACCTGTTATAACTCTACTTTTGAAGCTGATCATCAACGCATCTTGAAAACTAAATCCGCATGGTGGCAATACAAGTACCAAATGCTCTAATAAATTGAAAGCCACTATTCTCCGAACACGTCTATCCATCATGATGCAGTGCAGCATTACTAGAACGACGTACGTTTGTGCTGGCAAACATATTCAGCCAATGCATTCTTCATTTAATAATATACAGGGTGTTCCTTAAGGATATGCGAATATTTAAGGGTGTGAATCTACATGAAAAATTAATGTTAGTTTGCTTTATAAACTATGGTCCAAAAATGTTTCCTTACAAAAACTCGGGGTAAAATGGAAATTAATTAATATTTTCAGTTTCAGATATTTCACTGATATTTAGTACGTAGTGAAAGTTAATAAAGATGCATATTTTTTCATGCAAAAATAATGTTTAGCTTTAACAGTGGCGTGCGTACGAGTATTGACTTCGATATTTTATAGGAAAAAATGGTACGCCAATGGTTTTTTGCTAAATAAAAATTATTTTTTAATTCCCCGTTCAATTTAAAACAAATGATCTCTCTTGAGTTGCTTTCCTTCGATGGGTCATTTTTGAGTAAAAAAATAAAAGCCGTTCTATGGTCCAGAAAATTAATTTAATAATTGAAGAATGCAATTTAGCAAAAAATATTCAAATTTGTTCGTTGCGACATCTTTTTCATTATTTAGTTTTTACAATCTTGTTAATAATGATGAATTATTCAAATGCGGAAATGCATTACGTATATGGCCTTGCCGACGGTTATGGTGGGCAAGCCAGACCGATTTATCACCAGAGATATCACGATCGTGCTTTGCCAGATAGTCGAACATTTCCTAATATTCATCATCGTCTTGTTTAAACTGCTTCTATCCAAAAAGGAATATCTGAAGGTAGACCTCTAAGTGTGAGAACACCTGAAATTGAGGAAGCAGTGCTGCACGAAGTCGAAGAACATCGAGTACGAGGAAGATCGCTAGACACTTAAATATTTGCCATCAAATTGTTTGGAGAATTTTAGTGGATCTTTTGTTATATCCTTACCATATTTTAAGAGTACATTCATTACTTCCCATTGATTTTCCAAGGCGTTGTGACTTTTTGTCAGTGGTATCTTCAAAAAATTACACAAAATCCGCAATTTGAAATCAATGCTTCTGTTCACGGACGAAGCTATTTTTTCTCGAAATGCCATTCAGAATTTCCACAATAATCATTTATGGGCAGAAGAAAATCCCCATGCCGTAACCGTAACCCATTTCCAACACCAATTTTCGGTTAACGTATGGGCAGGAATTATAGGCAAACACTTTATTGGCCCATTCTACTTGACGGACAGACTTACCTCGATTTTCTTCAACAACAGCCTTTGCTGCTTGATGATGTTCCGTTAGTAGTGAGAAACAATATGTGGTACATTCATGTTGGTGCACCAGCGCATTTCAGTGTAGCAGTTCGTAATTATTTACAAACTGTTTATCCAAATCGTTGGATTGGCCGCGGTGGGCCCCAAGAATGGCCAACAACACCCCCAGACCTCAACAGCTTAGATTTATTTTTGTGGGGCTATCTTAAAGTGTACACAAGTCCCATTAACACTGTAGAGGAATTAAGAGAAAGAATATTTGCAGCTTGTGATAGAACAAAAAACACTCCATGGATATTTCAACGAGTCCGCAATTTCATGAGGAGGGCGGAAGCATGCATACTAAGTGAAGGGGGCCATTTTCAACAATTTTTGTAATCATTTCGTTGGTTTTAATGTCATGTTTATGTTGTCAGTTGTTGTTCATTACCCATTATGTGTTTAATTTTTCCAATTAAGTTAATAATAATTTGGCAAGATAGACAATAGAACGTTTTTTATTTTTTTACTCAAAAATGGCGCATCGAAGGAAAGCAACTCAACAGAGATCATTCGTTTTTAATTGAACGGCGAATTCAAAAATAATTTTTATTTGGCAAAAAACTATTGGCGTACCAGTTTTTTCTTAAAAATATCGAAGTCAATATCCGTACGCACGCCAGTGATGGCGGTGTAGTGATGGGAAATTATCAGAAATAAAAGAAATGACTACTTAATAATCATCTATTTTCATCATTAAAATGATGCAAAATTGCATTATTGCGATTAATATTGTCACAGTAATATACAGTGTATGTTATATTATTATTTAGAGCATTCTTTCGTGTATACAAGAAAAAACCAGCTTATGAAGCAGTATTCTATTCTACTACAGAAATACCACCCAAAATGCAACTTTGAAGTACTTACTATAAAATACCAAGCGGGGTTTTCCAAGAAAAAATGATATTTTCGTACTAGTAAAGCCTAGTACTCACTAGTAGTCATGTCTCGCGATTTTGGTCTCAGAGACATGTCTAAAGTTGTCTCAGTATGTCTCTTTAGACATGTCTATAGACCAAATCCGGTCTACGGGGCGGTTGCGAAACTAAAAATCGCAGGTCTCAAGTCTCCCGATTGAAATGGGAGACTTGATGCAACGTTGGGATACATTGCGCAACAAGGTGATAGTGAGTATCTTGCGTCTATAGACGAGACATTTCCCAGTCCCTCTCTCGCTTTGTAAACAAGCGCATGCGGTCTCTGCTGTTTTTTACGTTTTCGCGCTTTTTTACTGGAAAGTATTACTAAACAGGCACTCATTGCGCACAAAGCAAGGTCCGCCATGGTGGTTGGCGAAGATGAGACTAGAAAAATTCACATCACAGTGTGGACGCTAGACGACGCAAAGAGCGGTGTCTCTACACCATGTCTATGTCTCAAGTCTAGACGGTCTCTAGACCACCTAAAGAAAATCGCGCAACGTGGTCTCCAAGTGAGTACTTACCTTTAGATCATAATCTTGCATTTTAAAATAAGAAATGAAATATTTGCAATATGCGCTAAAGTATAGATCAGCCCTGAGACGTTCCAGTCTCTTTTTTTTTAACAAGACATCATGCTGAAACTGATCGACGCCCTAAAATTGTAACGTTTTCATTCCGTCTTAAGAGTGCGCAGACAAAAGGTTATCCAAAACGTAGCGTCTGGACCAGCCTTTACGCAGCTATTGAAGGCACCAAAATTCGCACCACATCCACCATATTTTTACATACGGGCTTTGTGTTTTAGTGCACCCATACTAGGGATATTCTGATCCACGAAAAGTATCGATACCATGAATCGATTCGTATCATTTTAGGAAGTATCGATACTCAGAAAATACCCGAATAAAAATATCGATACCACAAGTATCGAAACCTTGCGATACGAAACAGACTGCCGAAAATCATCACTATCACAATAATGTTTTGTTTCAAGTTATAATATCATTAAAGACTGGCACTGTGTGTCGTGTGTGTGTAATTCCCCCAAAACCGAATCTAACATAGTTGCCAGGTCGTTTAGCTCAGTTTTCCCAGTCGAAATGTAAAAATCCCATAAAAATTCTTCAAAAATAATCCCCATTTTTGTTACCATTGGCATAGTATTTGTTAGGTATTCTTGAATCTTAAAATATTTTTTTGAGCGACATATTTTTCGTATGTTCCCAAAAGGTAAAGGTATTTGTTTCGAATCGAAAGACAAATAAATACATAACAAGTACATTATGTAAAGCCATTAATAGAATTTTACATAATAATATCTCCCCAGTGAAATGTTTCCCCAAAAGAAATTCCCAGAAAAAAATATCCCCAAAATCTTCCCCATTCAAACAATAGTTCTCTGATTTTTGGAGTAAATCCCCTAATATGGTAACCCTAAAATACATATGTGAGGTCGTGAAGTTGACTAGCACCAGCGGAGAGAAACAAAGAAGAAAAGTAATATGAAGTATCGTATATAAGAATATCGATCCAAAATATCGGACATCGGAAGCAAAAGTATCGATATTTCTGAAGATCGGCACGGGTATTACGTATCTTGAAAAGTGGATGGATTTTTTTGACATTATGTAGGTCTTTCTACAAGATGTTAATTTAGCACTTAGTTGTACGTGTTGCCTAAACGTCATGAGGCTTCAGTTATCAATGTTTGGCTCTGATGTGATGTTAAATCTGCTTCAGAGATGGCATTACTGGAGGTCTAAGCTGTAAGTTGTATGTGTCGATGATAATTCCATTGGATTCTTGTCTCAAATACACTTAATTGTGATTCAAAGCTAGAAATTAGTTGCGCATCCCCTTTTTCTTATCCATTCTGGAAATTACATATGCAAATTTGCTGATTGTTATCAAAAAAGAGAGAGATAAGATATAATTATACTTATTCACTGTCGAATTACAAGCTATATACATGCTAACAGTAATTACACACAACGCGGGCGCGGTGATGATTATCCGCAATTCTCCTAAAAGTTTTTAGTAATTTATAACTTTGAACATAACCCGTCTTCAGAAAGGACAACATATAAATAACCCGTCGGGCACAGCTAATAGAAAAACTTCATTAGCAGCATATTCAGTAATAATAATAATAATTCATTATTGCCCAACAGAAGCATCCATTTATAGACAATATAAGTGGAATAAAAGTGTTCATAAAACATACCAAAAAAAAAAAAATATTTAAATGTAAATAATTGTAAAAAAAATATTTAGAAAAGGACGACTACCATTTAGACTACCATTAAAGTATGCACATTAAAAGTTTTATATTAGATAGTAATATTCATTGGATTTAGTCGTTACCTCAACGATGCTGTCATTAAAGTTGGAACACACAAAGTAAATGGGAGACCTGATCAAAACATTTGATCTTGGCGTATTCAAATAAAAAGCCGGACATCTACGTGGAGCGCGAGATGGCACATGAAAACTGAGTTTGGATAGCAAGGCCGGAGAGTCAATTTGATTATGGACGAGCTTATAAAGAAATCTTAAACTGCTATTAATTCTGCTTAACTGTAGCGGCTGCATCTGAAATGTAAACAGCATAGTCATTTGATCACTGAATTATGTAGTCGGAACTTCAACAGGACAAAGGGCACTTGTGGTCCAAATTCTTTCTTCTTTCTTCAGTCGTACCGGCTCGTCACGGAGGTTCGTGATTCCCAATTAAGAGTTCGGACTCAAGGGATAATCGGCGAAAATCCCTTTGGGAATCCTACTGCGGGCTGCGCCAATTATGTAGTCGGAACTTCAAACTTCGTTTTTAAAAAACTTTATTTGATTCCAACAATAGTTTACATGGACCGAACCGGAATTACAGTGTGTGTGTTCGCTGTGACTAAGATTGAATGACTGACTCATAATTAAGATACAATCGTTAATATAAACCAAAAGTGATGAGCTAGTAAAAAGGAATACAATGCAATTATTATATTAATTAATAAAGTGCTAAATGACGGCAACATAACTACTGCCTCGCATCGGATAGATACCATCCAATTTGAATGTCAAGTACTTCAAAAAACGGCGCTGTACGCCCGCAATTGTATTAATATGAGTTTGGTAGTACATTTTGTGACATTCAGAAATAACTCATTATTTCTGAACCAATCTGAGAAACGATCGAGATTATTTTGTAAAATTGAGCAGTCTGCAGCAACATTTATTCGTAGATAGATCTTTAGATCATCAGCAAAGAGCAAGCTAGGACAAGTGAGACAGTCAATCAGATCGTTGATAAAATACAGGAGAGGCCCAAGATTTGCCCCCTGAGGCACCCCAGATGATAAAGACGTTTTCCTAGCACCCTTTGTTGTGTACGTGGCAGATTCACGAATCAAAAAAGAATTGCTAAAAATCTCGCCAAAATAAAACCATCGATAATTTTATTGATCTTTCCTTTACCGAAAAGGTTTTAATGAATGTAGTTCCTCGGTAGCCTGACACCCCCTGATACATTTCGAGATTAATTGTTGCTTCACGGAAGTTTAGCAATTTTATATATTATCCGGCATGGGGTCCAAATTTTGGTCAGGAATCTGCTCCAGTCTTACAGGGGTACTAGGAGAAGAAAAAATCCAACTCCGAAGCCTCGATAATTCATTCCGATGGTCTCGATTCCTGAATCCTCAAACCGAACTCGATGGTTTCGATACCAGCACCTGCAAAAAGTCCACCTGGTTGATTCTTTATGAAGTGTTTGAAAATCATGTTTTTAATATAACACTTATCCTGTGGTTTTCATGCTGATAATCCTCCATGTTTGTCTTGCCGCTAAACGAAACCACATATGCTTACAAATGACAATTCTGATGACAACATATACTAAATGACACGACTAGGAGTGCTGCAATTTTGAGTATACTGATAAATAAAAATTGATTTGAAATTTAGCTAAATAGTTGAGATATCCCACCTTAATGTTAATAATGTGTTGAAGCTCCTCTATTCGCTACACATTCGTTAAGCCGTCGCGGCATTGATTAGAATATTTGATTGATGTCTTGTTGGTGTATTGTATCCCAGACCATCTGAATTTGGTTTCGTAGAGTCTCCAATGTTTGTGGACGGTGCGGTGAATTTTGCAACCTTCTTCCCATCATGTCCCATACATGTTCCGAAGCAGATTTAATCCGTCATGAGGTCGTGCTACTTTTTGCTAGAAAAGATCTTCCATTTTTTCCAAAAAGGGAAGCAGATTTGGTTGTAAAACATGGATATAGCGCTGGACAGTCATGTTACCTAGAATAAACATTAATCGTGACCTGCTGCCGTAAGCAATGCCACCGCATACCATAACACCCACAGTGCGACGAATATTCCGTTCGACATCTTTCACCACATCTCCTCCTTACTCTTGCACGGACATCATGTGTGCCCAAACAGAATCTGGACTCACCGCTGAACACGACTGAGTTTCATTCTGTATTCCATTCAAGTCTCTTCCTACTCCATACCAATAGCTGCCGACGATGCTGTGGGATCAGAGGTAGCAGAAGAAAGGGAACACAAGACATGCCCTGACTGACTCTAAAATGTAAAACGCAAGGTCGCGTGGGGTACAGGGGATCCTTAATAATCGTTTCCTCCCCGTATGCACGGACACCATCACCATGTGGTCCTCCAGGAAGTCGTCTTTCGATCCGTCTGCCTCTAATTTGGTTGATGGTATCCCATTATGCGAGCAACGGAGGACAATCCATTACCGTCATGTTGCCGGCGGATGATGGATGTGCTCCCAGAAAGACACACAACAGGACTGACGGACAGACAAACACGGCCGCGCTAAATGCTCGCCAAGCCAGCGGTCGCATTGTTCTTATGGACAGTGCGAGTTGGTGCGGTACCGCTTGTCGGATAACGGATAGGAGTTCCTTGACTAGGATGCAGACAGACGAAGCGAAAACCCCATATTCGTGTTGGAAATTTTGCGGACGTCCTTTATATTTACTGGCGAGAAAGTGTTTCAGTCGCGAAAAATTTTAAAATGGATAAATATACTCAGTGACATTAGGAATGTTACACCCAGAAAGAATAATTAAACTTGATTTTTGAGCAGTGAGGTAGTCAAGAATGATACGATAACATTCTCCCGAAATTTGATAATAAGGAAAAAATAATAACGTGTTGGGCGACCCCGCAGCTGTATACGTCTAGGCATCGACAAAATGAGATGATCGACGTCTGGTTGTGGCAACTCGTTCCAAGCAACTCGAATTTTGTGGTTTAGCTGTGGAAGACTCTGTGGTGAATGATGCAAAGTGGATAGTCTCCTCCCATCATATCCCACACGTGTTCTATGGGACTTAAATCCGGTGAACGGGGTGGCGACGGCAAAACATTAACGCCTGCTTCTTGAAGAAAATCCGTAGTACAACGAGCAATATAGGGACGTGCGTTGTCTTGCTGAAAAAGGACGTGTCTACGGCCCTTTAGATACGGCAGGTTTGTACGACACCATCAACATAACGCGCAGCAGTCATATTGCCTTGGACAAAGAGAAGGGGTGATCGGCTACCATAGGCAATAGCCACCCCAACCATTACTCCAACAGTCAACAGCAAATCCAATATCAACCAGTTCTCCACGGGGGCGTCTTACCATTCTACAACCATCGTGCGTATCTAGATTGAATCGCGATTCGCCGCTGAAGTTGACATTTTGCCATTCTGCCTCCCAGTGTTGCTGTTCTCTGCTCCAGTTCAATCGTTGACGACAGATGTCCGCAGTCAGCGGAAGCACTAACCGTGGACGGTATGAAAAAAGTCCAAAGGCTTCAATACGACGATAGAGTGCACGCATAGTCTACATTCTTCTCCAAACCATTCTGACACCGATCTGACACGTAGCGGCAAATCGGTCTCGCAGGGCTAGTTGTCTGAAGCGCCTATGTTGACGCTTGGATGCTCTGTTCAATGGCAAGTGGACCACTTCTACATTCAGCCAGAATCACCAGCCATCTAGCGTCACGGCTATTAAACGGGAACTGAGATCCATGACAGCTCCGACTAATAAGTAGCAGCGGTGCGCGTCAGTGTACATTAATTGTCTACGTCACGATGTATACAATGCGTATACAATGTATACATTACGTATACAATGTATACATTACGTATACAATGAATACAATGAATACAATGTATACAATGAAGAAAGCAATGACAGGGTTGCCAGGTTTTCAGTCAAGTTTTGATGAGAAAATCGGCAGAAATCGCCAATCTTTGAAATGACTAGGAGTCAACCATAAAACGCCAGGTTAGAGATTGGAACGAATTTGTGGGAGGGGCGGAGAGGAGGTGGTGGTGGTAGTAGACTGCCTGTTAACTGAAGAGCGGATGTGATGGAGGTTAGGCATAATAATAATATATGATAATAAACAATTCGTTGAAAAGGGAGGGTCGATCAGGATGGGGGGAGGTTGTTAGACACGTTTAATCTGAACGAAACTATAAGTTCATTCACAGGAGGCGGATCCATTGTGCTTAGAGCACAGAACTTCCGCTGGTTCTCGTTTAATGCTTCATTATTCTATACAATTATTTTTTTACAATGCTATACCTCGATCGACAAACTTTCTATCATATGATGAATTTCAAAGACATGGAGAAATTCATTTTTAATACCTAGAAGTATATAAATTAGTTGATAAAATTTATATGTCACCTCACACAAATATATCTCCAATATAGCATTCCTTTGTTTCTATAACTGTTACGATTTTATACTTTTAATTCATGAAATATATTCATTTATATATGTTATATACATTATATTTTTATACTCCTACATTTTTAAACTTGTAACCTATCGAATGTACTTATGTTTTTTGTATTGTTTCATTTTTTGTGTGGGGGGGGTTAAGTGGCAGAGTAGCATTATGCTAAACTTTTACCCCTAAATAAAGACGATTTATTATTATTACTATTATTATTATTTTTTTTTTTTTTTTCATGCTCATAGTCCTCACGTATGGTGGTGTACTATCTTTGAGGGGGAGTTCACCCCAACCAAGGATAATTTTTACAGAGACAGTACCTTTCTCACAATATGACACGTTTGTAAGATAACGGCTTTTTGGAATAGTATGTGAAGGCCGTTTGGAAGGTCCAAGGTCTTTAAGCTTGAGGAGACTTGTTTGGTAACAGCCCCTTCCACGGAGATAACAATGGGTACAATCTGCACTTCCCTTAGCTTCCAAATCCTCTTCATTTCAATAGCCAGGTTCTGGTATTTAACAGATTTTTCACGCTCTACCTTGAGGATGTTGTGTGTAAGCGGAATTCCAACCTCAATTATCTGTGCATATTGGTTGCTTTTGTCTATCAGGACAATATCGGGACGGTTAAAGTCTACAGTTTTGTCGGTTAGAAATGGCCGATCCCAATAGAGTATTACATCTTTTGATTCCAGAACTGGCTCAGGCGTGTACTTGTAATATGGCGGAGGAGATTGTACCAAGTTAAGTTTACGAGCTAGCTGTGAATGGATTATTTTTGCAACCTGGTTGTGTCTTCCCAAATAATCGCCAGCTGCCAACGCAGGGCAAGCTCCAGTAATATGTTCGATGGTTTCGCCCGCCTGGTTGCACTTCCTACATTCATCTGGGACGTTGGATTTGAGAATATGTTTTTCATAGTTTTTTGTTTTTATTACTTTGTCCTGGATGGCAGTTATGAACCCTTCCGTTGTTGGATGGAGATATCCCTTTCTCAAATAGGTGAATGACAAAGCTTTATCTATGTTGTCACCTCTCAGTTGGCATGGGTAACGGCCATGGAGAATTTTCTCCTCCCAGCATTCTCTCCTCCTAGTATTCGATTCCGAGGCCGTATTTGATTGAGGTTGTCGAAAGCTCAAAGGGGTAAATTATTATTATTATTATTGTTATTATTATTATTATTATTATTATTATCATATCGGTAAAAATGGATTACAAATTAAGTGGCGTCAGGAATACTAAATATCGCCACTTATAGCCAATTTGCTGGATACTGGGCGACACTAAAGTAGCCAATCGCCAAGCTATCCATTTTAGTCGCCATTTGAAGCCGTCAAATCGCGACTTTGTCGAAAAAATCGCCAAGCCTGGCAACCCTGGACAATGTATAGAATAGCATAAGTGAGGTTAGGTGTATTCACATACGTCAGAAAGTTGGTAAACAGTGAACCGACAACTTGAAAAAATACGGCTGGACGCTTCAAGAACAAAGAAATGGATGAAATAGGGTTCATTTGTTGTTCTTAATTTATTTAAAACTGCAACTTTGTATACATATATAAATAAATATTATATATTTTTCATTATTTATAAACTGCTTCCACTGTCAAGCCAATAATGCAATGTTGCAGAATTTGTATCTATTCTGAACTTTCAGTTCCAGCTAAAATCGGAGAACCATTAGGATCGATCTGGAACTGATCCCAAACAGATTCGACAGAAATGTGTATTTGAGCGTAGAAAACAAGGCGTTGCAGCAAGTTACAGTCGTGTCCTGTGATGTTCATCACTGTTGTGCCAGGCAACGTTGTGTGTGGCGCACTCTTTCTACACAAGTGGTGCCTGCTTGTCTCACTCTCTCTCTCTTCCTAGTACCTACAAATGGAAATATAAAATAGAAAGGGACTTCCACCAGTACTATATGCAAGTAGTTGAACTATGATTCGCTATTGTATACATTATATACATTGTATACGTGAATATTGAGACGTATATATTCACCATTGTATACGCGTATACAATGGTGTATATTATACATGGTGTATACAATGCGCCCATCACTGTGCGCGATTATTCACAATGGTTCGATTCTGGTGCGATGGGTGGAGCTTCGCGCTATCTCATGCCAAGAAATATTTTTTTCCGGGTGTAAACACTTCTAATGTCACTGAGTATGTTAACGTAAATAATCAACCGAAAAAATGCATATTCACCTTAGCGGTGCGACGTACCGTCAATGATCGCTTTGCTTGTCGGCGGTTCCTCGCCATTTTCTTCTGAGAAAAAGAAGAAGCATCCCGGCGTTGCCGCTTTCCCGCATCGCGTCACGTCTACCGACCAGCAAGCATTCAGAGGACAGAGGCAGCCAACTCGCAAGCATCCGATGAATTCTGTTTTTGGTCGCTAATTAACAAACATAAACGCATTGTTTCGGCGGGTTAGCATAGGATGATGCTGGCTATGCGGACGGACAACTTTATGCATCTGTTCATGCGAATTTCGATGCAGCTCTTGAGCTGAGCGACGCGACAGAAATTGAAGGGCGCGGGGCAATAGGGTACTTAAGCAACATCGTATGTATAGGATTCGTCAGAATTAAAACTATTAAAACAACACAGAATAAATATATGTATAAAACAAACACACAAATAAATCATAAAATAACAAACTCGGAGACGGTATAATAACATTTACTTATAAGCGATTCGGTCAGTTTAGCCTTAAGAGCATGCATATCTCCACACTCTTTAATATGGTTTGGTTGCCTATTGAAAATTCGTGGACCCAGTATTTCCGGAGATCCGACGTCGATCTTATACTTGGTAAAACACATTTAAGTCTCCCACCTTGCCTGGTCGAGTACGAGCTGAAATTGTTTAAAAACCTATTTCTGTGAATAAAAGTGCACACAGCCATTTTTTATAAAAATATAGATGGTAAAATCTTAAGGCGCTTAAAAATATCATCACAAGAAAGCCTACTACTGACTTCTATCATGCATTTAACCACTCTTTTCTCGCCAAAAATGCTTGCTGAACATCACTTGTGGACAAACCCCAGAAGCATAGTACATACCTCAGTCGTATCTCAACTTGAGCGTAGTAAACATTAACTATCTATGCCTTGGTAAGGACCGTTCGCAAATTTTTCATAAGAAAGGATTGGGAGGTTATCTTTGAAGCAATACACCTATGTATATACTCAGTGGTCTTCAAAATTTAAACCTGTATCTGTGGGCCAAAAGAAGCTGACCTATTTTAAACTTTAATAACTCTTTTATTTATTATTTTTTAATGTAGTTTTTACAAAAATAAAATATATTTATTGGAGTTTTTTTTCGTGTTAAGTATGAAAAATAATGTCGCGTAAGTGACGGCCATTTTCTCTTTCACACACAACATTCCTTTCCAAGAGGTTGTCCATAACTGCCTCCAATGTTTCCCGATATATAATGAATTCCCATTATGATATTGTCCATAAGTTGACTTAAGATTCGAGGTTTATTGCGGTAAACTCTTTCTTTCAAATATCCCCATAGATAAGAATCTGGCGCGGTTCAATCAGGGGAACGTGGGGGATATTCAATTGCCGATCTTTTTGAAATAAGACGTTCTCCAAAGAAGCCTCTTGGCAATGCCATTGTGGTTCCAGCTGTATGAGCTGTGGCTCCATCCTGTTGGAACTACATATCAGGTCTATTTTCAAGCGCTGAAATCAAAAAATCAGGAACTTTTGGCCCACCCTGTACATATAAGCCCAAGAATTTTACCTGCGTGTCAAGGGACATTCTTGAGCCATTAAAAGTGATATTCAACACCATAGGCTTCTTCTGGATGTTGTAAAATTTCACAACTGATGTTTTTCCAGAATTTAAATAGAGCTGATTGCTGCTAAGCTACTTGAGAATATTTGTAGTAAAACTCCACAATCTCCCTATAAGGTAGCCTCACACGTATTCTATATGACCACTGAAGTATCATCTGCGTATAAAATGAATCTAGCTTCAGAGGAACAGAATTCAAGGTTATTTAAGTATGGACTGAATAGCACAGGCCCAGACGGACGCCTATGGAGATGTGAGCCTTGTCGGACTTAATAGGTGCATTCAGACCACTATCGACTATACTCACAAACTAATACCTGTTCCCTAAAAAAGACCGTATCCAATGCCATGGTGGATCACTTATATATAAATGGCTTTAAATCATTATCTAGTGCTATGTGTATTTTTGCAAATGCGGCTTAGGTGCCTTACTACCCCAAGCCCACCAATTGCCCGAAATGATACCACCTATGAAGAAGACCGCTGCAGCCCAGGTATTCCAGATACTTCTCTAATACCCTCTCCAGACTCACGCGCGAATCACGGCGTGAAATCGCGGCTCGGATCGCGGTGCGAATCCCGAAATTTCTTCCTACAGTTCCACACTCGCAGATGTTCGCGCCTGCTTCACAGTATAGTTCGCGGTCTTGACGAGTATGGATGGTGAAATTGCTACTGCTGCTGCAGTGCTACTTTGCGCTTTGGCATTTTATAATTACGCATATATAAGTAAAACTAGAGCAATTGAAAATAAGTGGAAAAAACACAACCACTCCCGACACTCGCTATGAGGCAACTGAACCACCAGCGAATGTGGAGCCTAGTCATGTTCGCGCTTTGCGAACCCTTTGTCGCGGGACAAAAAACCGACAACAAACGGGAACAACGCGCGAACGCGACGTGAAGCCGCGAAGAATACGCGAATGGAATCCACACTCATGGATCGCGGGTAGTTCGCGGCTTCGCGCGCGAATCGCGCGTGAGTCTGGAGAGGGCATAATGGCACGGCGATTATTGGTGCAACAAAAGAGGTTAAAACGTTTTATTCCAATGTGGAGTTCTTTCTGTTTTCCTACTTCTCACGATAACAACGCATGTGACTAAGGTTTTGGAAAAAGCTTGCCCTAAACTTTATACTCGATTTTGATTTAGATACCACCAAGCAGGTAAGCAAATCACAGTTTGTTGTCAGTCAAATTGCTTCTATAATTGAGTTCAGTATGCTGCACAAGTCAGCTAAAGTAATACATAAAAGAGTAAGTGAAAACAACAAACAATACGTAAATAAGACAAAGATAAAACACAAGAGGCAATAAAAGCTAGAGAGTTGATTAAATTTAAAGTTAAAATTTAGATGAATGATAAATCAATTCGGTTGAAAAATTATGTTCTAAGCGCCGATTTCACCAACATTAATATTATGGACAAATGGGAAAATACCTTATCGAAATGCAATTTGACAGAAGCTGTCAAAGGTCTCAGAATATCAGTGATTTCTATTAAAATATTGAATAAAATCGTGAAAATTCGACTGTATTATAAACAAGACCACTTTTTGATTCCAACATGATGCTTTTGTACAGAAAAAACAGAACAACTTTCATGTATTTTGATATATGTTATAGGTTTACATTTAACAATCCGTTATCCCCCTCAGCGAATGGGAATGCGGCAAATAATAGGTCGATTTTCTAGCTGATAAATTTGGCAGCAGATTTGGACATTTGTTAATGCATGGCAATCTCGAATTTAAGTTCAATATACTGTTATCATTACATACCTGTTGAATAGTGTGGATTTGTTCTGTATTTTGCAAGAAAATAGAATATAAAATACATACAGACAGATAGGTTGCCATTTCTGGGTCTCGTACAAAACGGTGCAGAGGACTTGTAAAGTGCCAAAATCACGTAACTTTTTTTCACAGTTCTGAACACTCACCAGTAATTTGAATTTCTCTTTATTATTGATAGAGTACCGACTCCTAGGCCAGACCCTTTTCAATGATTTTCTTTTGACAAATTCCATAGTTTATTGATCTATTGAGCTGGAAACCACCTAATTGTGAAAGTATGATCTCACACATATGAAATCTCTCTTTCGTACCGACTCAGTATTGTGTTGAAGACTTATGAACACTATTATATTTTCTTAACGATTATCTCAGAAATTTCTTCATAAAATACCGTTGATGTAAAGTTGGTTGTCTATCGACTGCCCATAGGAAATCAGCGCCATCTTACTTCTGACATTGATTGACATTCAACTGACAGTCCGTCATTTGCTGTTAAAGCGTAGGCTAAAGTGTGTGGGTCCTTCGTTTGATTTCCAGCTTTTGGATATTGGACCCCAATCACCAGTTAGAGGAATAGCTCCATTTTTGTACATACCTTACGTTTAGTTGTTTCGGTTGTTGTTTGGGTGCTACTCTTTCTATTTTTATTTTTAGAAGAAGTTTGCTCAATATATGCTTGCATTGAGTTATTGATTTTATTTACCGTGTTTTATTAATTTATTAATTAATTACAAACAAAAGGCGTGGTACCGCCTCAAGGTCTCGTATAAAACGGTGCAGACGACTTTGTTCAGAAATTGCGTGCATTTTCGAGAAAGGAGGCACTTTCCCAAATACACTCAGGCATAACTCGTAAAAATACACGTTTGCACGTATCTAAGGCAGAGGCATTTTGTGAGAAACCGCGTGATTATAACGAATGATGGAACTGGAGTGCTATCTAGATTTGGATCCTGTTCAAACTGTGAAGGGCATAATCCTTATTACGATTGCTATAATTTTTAATCGCCCATCGCTAGTCGCTGCAATAATAAAAAAGAACTGATTGTTTTAGACATGCCTTCGTCGATTGTCGAGCTTACAGCAGAAGATAACGGATCTATAAGAAGGAATAATGATCTGTGTCCGTGTTGTTGAGTGAAGACTAGCAACACCGTTCAGCAGTTCTCGGTACTAAGCGGCGAGGTTCGAAAATTCCCGCTATCCCTCTAGCTTCAGGCGAACAGGCAGTATCGGAACTCTCTGCAGGTACTGCCTGATGACTGCATTTTAAATCGGGCACTGCGATCCTACCCGATGTCCAGGTTATATAGGGTGGACCAGAAAGGCGTACCAATTTCAAAACCGCATTGCTCGTGTCAGGCACGCGGGAGCGGGACACGGGTAGTGGGGATAAGTAGCTTGGTGATCGGAAATTTAGTCGCCATGGAGCGTTTAACCGGTGAGCACCGTGCGTTCTGTGTTAAGGCTTATTACAACGGTATAGATTCGTGCGCTATTGCGCAGCATCTGTTTCGCTCTGAGTTTAGTTTAGATGATCTAAATTAAATCAATGTCCTAGTGAAAATGTAATCAGGTCGTGGGTCAGAAAGATGAAGTCTACCGGTTTGACATGAATTTGTTGTTGGATAAATATTATAAGGAAATAAAAGGGTATGGTGACATCTGAACACAAAATACATAGTTTATTCTTAGTAATAATAATAACAAATGAGCAGAGGTGAATCATAGCAGATGTTAAAAATATTGTCCGTTATTTTGTGCCTTCTCACGCCGAGGAGGTTAAAATCCCAGAAAAAATGGAGGGGGTAGCACCCAAACCAAAACAACTAAACGTAAGGTGGGCACAAGCCAGGGTGCTACTCCATAAACTGGTGATTGGGGCCAAATATCCCAGAATCTGAAAATCAATTGAATGGCCGACAATACATCTTCCAACCAACGCTTTAACCGGAAGTGATCACCCACGCGAATTTGATGAAAATCTACACAAAGTACATCACTGGATGCTATGGGTAGATCTCAGAACCGTTTTATTTCCCAAAATAATGTTGCGGGTGAAGGGGTCTACGAGGGACCAACGATATTTTATAAGGGAATTTCTGAGATAGTCGTTAATAAAATATTATAACAATAGAGTGTCCAAAAGACTTCATCAAAATACTGAGTCGCTAAGAAAGAAAGAAAGATATAATATGTGTAAAATCATACTTTCAGGATTAGGTGGTTTCGAGCTCAATAGATCAATATCTTATAATCTACAAATAAAGTCAGGAAAACATTAAAACCCATTTTGGGAAAATTCGTTTTTTTCCGTATCTCTCCGCAAGGTCTTTTTGAAACTTTCTAAGCGGCATTTTGTTGATTACCTAAATACGCAACTCTGTCCCATTTAAGCGAATTCGTTTCCGAGATCCCAATGGCGAGGCTGGAATTTGAAACACCTTGTTAACTGTAAATAAAAATAGTTATCTGATATTTTAATCACATGCATATTCCCTATTATCGTGGGAAGTAACAATCTCGATTTAGAACAACACATTACCGCTTAGTCCGGGTGCCCACTACACCGTTTTATTTCTTAACTCGGAAACCCTGCGAGTTTATGCGATGCGTTTGGACAAAGCCTTTTCCTACCTATTATCGCTTTCCCAGAACCATCCTGTGTCCCAATTGTAAGTCGCTATGTAAATGGTTGGGTGTATGAATCCACGTTAACGACAGCCTTTTCGACTTGGTTTTATGTGTTCGCACTTCGTGACTTGGCAAATGAAAACTGTGTTATGATATTATGCGACCGACCAGCGAACGATAAGCGAGAGAAAGGCCGGACGGAGGGATGTCTTTTTTTGTTTTTTGCTCAACGTTCTTATGGATAAAAATAATACGAAACTGTTTGGTTTTGTATAAAAGCGGATGCAATTTTCACACTTGCTAGTGTTGTAGGTAATGTTGTCAGCCAGTCACATACTGTGTCTCGGCCTCCGAAAAGAGATCTGAAAGATACTAGCGTCAACTACGTGTAAGCCTTCCTTTCCGCAAAAAGTCCAGAAAAGTTGGAATGCAATGAAGATTCCAACTTTTCTGCACAATCACAGAAAGGGGGTTAACATAAGCTTCCGGTAGCTCAGTCGGTGGCATGAAGACATCTACAGGCGTGTAGCTGTGTGTCGACCATGGCATGGCTAGAGGATAGAAGAACAAACAGAACACAAAAATTTAACAGATTTTATTTAACAAAAAAGCATTTTCATTACATTTGAAATTGGAATTTTAAACAACAAAATAAGTTTTAAATCTTTGGCGCTGCTATAAAACTATACGCTTATCTTTCGCTGGTCCATTTTGACTGGACTGAAGCGAGGATGGCCAGGTGCTTGAAGTGGAGGTCCCAATTATGAGGGGTGACCTCACATTTAGTGGCTTCAAAACCAGTTGTAGGCGAAGTTGAACTTAAAGGTGATAGCGCTGCCAAGGCACATGCATGGGTGAAGTGATAGGGCAAGCAAAAGCAAAGTCAAAGACAAAGGCAAAAGTCAAAGACAAAGTCAAAGGGAAAGGGAAAGGGGGTGGCCCCAATCTGAAAAAGAACCGTATGCATTAGCAACGTGCCTTAATGGCCAAGGCATTTCCAATCTCAGTCTGCCTCAAAAGAGAACCAACGATTTTCTAGGTTAGAATTACATTACATAGTATGATAAAATCAAACCGAAAATTGGAAATGCCTTTCATAAAACAAAATCATGAAACAGCAAAAAAAAAGCGTAAAACAAGATGGTGGTCATCAAAAATTTCTCCACATGCTTCTGATATAAAAACACAAATATCGAATATTCATAATCAACGTACTCATAATTTCACTGAACTATGAATATATATACGCACACAGAGGTAAAATCGATGTGGATCGATTTCTACCTCGATTTGATTAAAGTTATGGCGAATGATCGAAGTAGTCGAAAATGACGTTCGATGGATATTTTAAAATCGTACAAGAAATAAACCACTTACATATCGATTATCTATAAACTTCAGGCAGATCCAGCAATAAAACTGTATAGTATTATAAAACTCACCATTTTGTCCTATTCGGACACACATTCTACAAATCGCTAGCACATGGCGCTATATGATCTCATGCTACAGAGAACAAAATTCTTAGCTCTTGCTAGATCGGCGGCTCAAGTGAAAAGGAAGCGCGAGGAAGATCGCAGATCAGGAACTCCGCATCAAGCGCGCTCCAAGCGGAAATTTTTCCAAGCAAAAAAGCTAGAGATGGGATTAATGAAATGATAATCGCGAAGTGATTTAATAAATACGATCGGACGGTGAAACCGTTACATACGAGACAGTGGCAAAACAAAAACATGAATTTAGAAATCTACGTTGAAAAGAGTGAGAGTGTTTGGTTCTGATACTGTCTCAAATATTTCTAAAATCACGTAACCTTTTTTTACTATTTAGATCACTTCACTGTAATTTGAATTTCTCTTGATTAATGATAGAGTATCGATTCCTAGACCAAACCCTTTCCAATGAGTTTCTTTTGGCAAATTTCAGTATTGTGTTGAGACCTTTTGGATACTAATGTTATATTTTATTAATTACTACCTTAGAAATCTTCTCATAAAATATCGTTAGTCCCTTGTTTTCCAGGGTCCGCCCAAAGGCAACCAGCGTCCTTCTACTTTTGACATTGATTAAGAATGCACTGACTGACTGACGGAAGGTCGGAAATTCGGTGACGGTCGTTTTTTCCTTTTTTTTTCTTGGGGGGAAATCTGCAAGAGATACCTGAGACCGGATATCTAGTATCCGCATTCAGGTTATACCACCTGGGCTAAAATCCCCTCCCCCACCATCATGCTGGGATTCGCCTGCGCTTACTACCAGCATAACTGTGTCTCACACATGTCATTGTTTCCTCGGCGGTTTCTGCAGTACCATTCCCATGCATATGTCCTAGGAGTCTGCGCTGTACGTTCTTCTTTCATCCTTGTCTTTAATGGACAGTATTTCCCTGATAAATCTTTGTACTTGTACCGACGATTGGTTGTTCGCCATCATGGTGCCGGTCAGATTGCATTCCGTCAGGTCGTGTCCTAGGTTAACAACGACTTGTGCCCTTTGTTGCTCCCATCTGTTGCACTCGAAGAGAGTGTGTGCAACTGTGTCTTCTTTTTGACAATATATGCATCCATCGCTACCTGATTTTTGTATTCTCTTCGTGAATACTCGAAAACAACCATGCTGCGTCAGCGTCTGCGTTAAGTGGTCCAGTCGTCTGTGCTTGCAAGCAATCCACTTCCCGATGTCAGGTATTAGCTTTTTCGTCCACTGAGCCACGTCCTCCGATAAGTGCCACTCGTCCTGCCATTTACTGATGGTGACCTCGCGCTCCTCCCTTCTGGTCCTCGCGGTTTTTCCATCTTCCCTGCGGTGCAGCATCACTCTTTCTTCCACAAGCACGTGGATCGGTGCTATCCCTATAATAATTTGTAAGACCTTGGTGGAGACGGTCTTATAAGCACTCGCCACCCACAGCAGCAACTTCGTTTGCACTCTGGCGAACATGTGACTGTATCTTGTATCATTATGTAACGAGCGCCGTAAAGTAATGTTGAAAGCACCACGCTGTTTATAACCTCCCCCAATGAATAGCGACTGCAACATTTAGGCGGCTGCCGCTTTGCCGCGCTACATCTTTGTTGTGTCGGAGCGTAACTGGACTACGAATAGGGTATAGTCATGTATATTTGTCTTTTGTTTATGTAAATCTAACCTTTTTCCTGTTGACGTTTCATATCCGCAAAGCGATTTGAATAAAAGCTATGATGATGATGATTATTATTATTATTATAAGTATTCGACTTTAATTTGGATTGGGAATCTTCTGGTGAAATATCAATGGAACTAGTCAAAAAGTGCTCGAACAAGTACAAAGATGGCTATCCATCATGATGATTTTTTAAAGTCAGATGCATAGTAGCACTAAGTAGTTCTATTTCGTATGTCCCGCCAACACAATAATTCCAAACAGGCAGGCCGATACAGAGTATAGTGGTGTAATGTACCGTAAGGACCATTAGCATTACTGCTCCACTTTATTATACGCATATTATATTTTTTTCTCAACGTATGAGCAACAATTAGAACCGCGTTTATATCACTATCACTGGCTGTGTTGATATGCTGGTTATAGATCAGTCCATAAAGCCATGTTTATTTACTGGAATAGTTGCAAAGGCCTCAGTTCCTTCCCTTAAGCCTTTGTTTCTAGGCATTAAGGGTAAAATGGAATAAAGTTCTAGTGTTGCACAAAGAAATTAACAATAAGACAAGGAATGTACGAGAATCACCCTATACAGGGTGGCCCAACGAAAAGGTCGCTCCCTTATTTGTGACTCTCCTGGTAAATTTTGGGAAAAACGCTCCGACACGTCAATTCTGATTTATAGGGGGGCGTCTTTTCATCTATAGTCATACAATACAGGATAAAATAAGATGTTGCGTTATGCTTTTAGGTCCCCAGAAGTTCGTCGAGCTTGAGAGTGTTAGGCAAGGTGGTGCTCATTTTGAACAATTTTTGTAGTTATTATTTCCATATATTAGTTTTGTTGCCATCCTCATTTGTTATTGTTAAAAACCATAGCAACGCTAGTCAGATATTATCCAAAGCAACTTGAAAATGTCTTATCATCATGGTACAAATAATGCGTTGGAACCTTTAAAAACAAATATCTCGAAAAATATTAGCTTTAGACACTAATAAGTAAACCTTTTTTGTTGACGAAATACGAAAAAATAGGATTTTTTGATCAGTTGTTGTATAAAGGGTAGCACAAAAAAGTTATGATAAGTTATTTACCGAAATAGTGCTGTAAGTGGCGCCCTGTAGAAGTTTGGCCATAAAAAAACGGATTCTTGTTTCGCATACGAGAGAACCTACCTATACTGAGTTTCATGTAAAAATCTAAAATACTTCTCAAGCAATAAGGAAAAATAGAAAATAAAATTGTAACCTTGACCTGTATCTCGCAAACTATCAACTTTTGGACTAAGGTTTGTTTAGGTGAATTCACATATTTTGGTCTGTAGTATCTCCAGTTTCTAGATTTACCAACCTTTCGCAGACACCCTCTATATGAATTGGCTGTGTTAACGTATGTGAATTTAGAAAACTATTTAAAAAATAAATATGATCATGGACTAAATACAAGATAATGACCAATTATATATATACAGGGTGACTTTGAAGTTGAGTCATTAATTTTCAGATAATGATTGTAGAAGGAAGATAAACCAAAATATGTGTGTAAAAATAAAAAAAAAATAAAAAAAATTTTACCTTGTTTTATAAAGTATCCTCCCGACAAGTATTTCAGTGCGGACCTGTATTTGATCGTGCGGTCTTGGAGCACCGGCATGCCCTCCCCTGTGAGGTCTTAAGTCACCTGATTCACGAGCCCTTTGTACTACATTAACAAAGGCACGAGGGGTTGGTTGCACTCGATTGGGAAACCGATCCGCATAAATCCGTGATGCCGCGTAAATAAGAATCATGTCCACAAGTTTAGCATTTTCGTAAACATGTGCCATTTTTGATTTCGTTTGAGCCACGCAACAGACACCACTATTCACTCACGCGTTACCGACTGACACTGACTGTATGCAACTGAATAAAATAATTGTAGAAACATCGTTCCAAATTCTTTCGCTTTTTTGTTTCCGATGCGATGAACCGATAAGGCGGATTATATCCGTTGTTGCCAAACACGAGCACATAATATTATTATTGAGACAGGGCGGTACTCAAACTTCCAAAGGGCTATAATTTTGTTACTTTAATTTTACCAGAAAAATGGTAAAGGAAAAAAACATTTCTTTTGATCAGATCTACTCACTGTTAAAATAAATGACTCAATTTCGAAGTCACCCTGTATGTGCCTCTTGTGAAATACAATGTATCCAGGAAGTCTCCAAGGTGTTTAGAGCCAAAAATGTTGAACAGTTTGCTAACAAATATAAGAAATGCCAAGTATGTGCTTTTTTAGAATAAGACTTAAGCAGTTCCTCATAAAAAAATATTGTTACGCCGTCTCTAATATGTCTTGTAAGGTTTCTAGCGTTTGTAGATTATTTGTTTGTTTTTCATATTTTGCATTTTATATTCATTTTGACGAGTTCTATGCATTGTATCTGACGGAAAGAACAATCAACTATTACCATTACAATTGCGATTCTCCCTCGCACAAAGAAAAAGAGAACTATTATAGTCTCGCTCTAATGGTACTTGCAATGAATATTCTGTTGTTCTTAATGCGATTGTTTGAAATACTTATTTTTTTGTACCATCATTAGGTTTGTTATCTGGCGGCCATCAAGCAGTCGCCTGACATCTAATTATTTCAATAAATGGTTCTATTGTTTTTCGGCGAACATGACGGTTTCGAGATCTGAGCGGTAATCTTAGAAATGTGCGAAACGCTGAACAGATTAATGGAGAGATCGGAAATTAGAAAAATGAAAAATCTTGCATTCTAGGGAGATAATTTCTGACTCACAGGGCTATTATGTAAAAAACATAAAGAATGTCGAAGAAAAACGGACGAAATGTCATCTTGCAGATTATTTTTATATTATTATATTTTTAAGGGTGCTAGTTCATTTCACATTTGCCTGCTATGATCGCTGTTCGCTGACATTTAATTAAGCAACACGTACAAAAATTAGCCATCGAAGTTGCACATACCTCCTTCATCTTCTGGCCTCCCAAAATACTGAACTGCAACGTCGCATTAGTGCCTAAGGTGGTTAAGCAAGTAGTGGCGAAATGATATGGACTATGGAAGAATAGCGTCACTTAAATCAGTTTTTGGCGAAGTGTCTGAAGTTACATTGTGGTATACCAAATCCTACATGCAGTACTGTGATGTCTGTGATATAGCAGCTAGTCAGGAGGAAGGTAAACATCCAGAAATGAAGGTCACCTGAAGGTAGTTGACCGCAGAACACTGGATTGTTTTACGTGTTGCGAAACTAGCAGGAAGTGGGGTGCTAATATTTCGATGCTCCGCTAGTGATGTAAAGGCGACTATTGTTATTCTAACATATTTGGAATTTTAGACATCGTCACTTAAGTTGTAACACCACTAAACGCAAAGAATAACTTATGTATTTGCTTAAAAAGGCCACCGTGATTGCAGGAATGTCATCAGTAGGCACTATTAGCTTATGAGGTTTCATTTGCGACTAGACAAACATGGAGGCTTATAAGATCATTCGATAGCGACTCCAATGGCCCACCGTTCTTTTATGCTCTCCTAAAAAGTTGTTAGTTTCAAGCTACATCGTGCTGGAACTCTCTTTACTGAACAACTAAATTTTTGTCATGACTGGGTAATACCAAATAGAAGAAAATACGATACAAATTTGTTATTTAGTTTTGCATTCTACGTCAATGATTATTGCCAAACATTTCCAAAGTAGATCGTTCAAGTATATTGCGAGAAAATACGTATAGATGTGATGTTCCATTTCTTTATTTAATTTTATACTCTTCAGTCTACATTATTCGTGTTCCCTGAAAAATAAATACGAACATTCAAAAAACAAAGTGATTGTTTTCATCTACAATGAAAAAGCTTTTAGGATGTAAGCACACAGTTTGGAAAATCTGCTTTCTTTTCTGGTTACTAAGTTTAGCGCTCTTACACTCATTTTCAAACTTGTGACCGAACAATAATCCATTCCAACCTCTGTTAGAATCAGTTTAGTAGTTACTGATACTGCACAATGTCAAGGAAACCAGAACGACAGGTGGGTTATCGCCAATGGGTGGAACGCTAAAGCACCCCATTTTTCAAGCCTATTTTCCAGAAAATGCTATTTATCATATATCGTCTAGACAGAAAACATAATAATATGTATTACCCTGTATAAACTCAATTACTCTATGACATGCCAATCTATGCATTACTCTGTTGAAATCAATAAAATTATAAGTAGGGAACCCATTCAATTCAGGTGAACCATCCGCCTGTAACCTTTCTTCCCTTTATTTGGATATCTTGGTCGCCTCCAGGCAGTAAATCATAAACTAAAAAAACCTATTGTATACCGGCATGTGTGTGGGTGTATCTATCCAGTTGAAGGGTGGATATAAAGCTGGACATACACGCTAATAATATGCTTAGCAGCCTGGTTAACTAACTATTATGGATATTCAAATCAAAATGAATCAAACAACCTGCTTCTCTCTGAATATTGAAATTTGAAAGAAATATTTTGCTTATCACAAGCCCGGAGATATATTACAAATAAATATGTAATCTGCTTTGAAAATCACACCATATTGGGAATTTAATTAAGCCTACACCTGATCAACAGCAATAGGCCACCGCCACTGGAGACAACCAAGCCACGCGCCTCTATAGAATGCAGTACCTTTTATCTATAATTTATTGCTTGGACATTACCTTCCAGTATCAATCATGCTTTTTAGACTGTCTTCGGTGCTAAAACAATTCTGCAATTCCGTATTTTTGGAGGCCAGAAGATGCAAGAGGTATGTGCAAGTTGGATGGCTCATCTTTGTACATCTACAACACGAGTTCAGAACAAGTTTACAACAGCTTGTGCTAAACTGACCACTTTTAGAAAAACCTACGTTATGTCATAAAAAAACGAAGAAATGTCACTTTAATGATACGTAATACCCGTGCCGATGTCTGATACAATTTATTATGAATCAGAAGGTTTCCTGATTGGCACAGTTGTAACCTCATGTATAAATTTCATCCAAATCTGAGCAGTACGTTCCTAGTTATAGAGGGGACAATGATTAGCGGACAGCCCGAAAGATCGAGAGTTCGATTACAATACTTCCTCGTCAGTATGCGTGGTAAGTAAAACACACCGTGAAAAAGGTATTATTTACGCTCAACCGCTGCGCAACTCCTTCAAAAGCACCACTGACCGATCGACAAACATTCTCTGTGATGTTTCGTTATGACGGATTCCTCTCGCGGCAATTAAGGGTAAGTTTTTTTTTGGCTAATAAACATCTAGTTAACCGTGGCTGGACAGCGGCGGTTGGAATATTTGTCAACGTTCGTTTGTTTCAAGCCTGTCCGAACATTAGTATGCGAACGCATAGTTGCGGCCTCATTTGGGCCAACAAAAAAGGCCAAAGGACCGCGAATACGAGGGTTGATCCGATATGCTTATATTTGTAGAATATTGCTTACAGTAAGACAAGTTATCTAAGTAGACATTGTTTCTAGTGGTGTACTTTCTAGTTCATTTCGGTGAACCAGTTCAATAGGTCGAGCTCACTAAAATGAACTAGTTCTTGCAACTAGTTCCAGAACGAACTATTTTACACAACAACACCATATATTAAAATGCATTATCGTGGCTTTTTTTCTATTAAGATGGATGTTTTGAATTTAAACAGTCCATGTAAACTGTCGCTCACATAGTAGACGTAGCTATTAGATATACACTCGTTATCTAACAATCTGAAATAATGTGGGATACACCTTTTGTTTTCAACGGTTCAAAAGATACTTAATAAATATACTAAGTGTTTGTAAAGGCTTTTTTGTCAGATTAGGATTCAAACAATACATACATCTTTACTTGATATTAAGTGATTTTTCTGTATTGGTTCCATTTGTTTCATTGTTGTTTCATTGCATTGTCATGCTTAGAGTTCGTGGGATGTCAAATACAGACTACAAAGCGACAGGATCGTTAATTGAGGCAACTAGCACTTAGAGATCGATTTTCGACGACAACCAGTGTTTTGATGCTGTCGGATGGGCAATATCAATGAGAATAGTGCATCGCCGAATGAGGTCTTTTGAACCGTTTTCATACCGTCCTCATCTTGTACTACCTCTGACCCCACAGCATCGTCGGCAACGGCTGGTATGGAGTAAAGAGAGTCTGGAATGGAATACGGAATGGAACTCAGTCGTGTTCAGCGATGAGTCCAGATTCTGTTTGGGTACACATGTTGGCCGTGTAAGAGTAAGGAGGAGACGTGGTGAAAGACGAAACGTCCAATATTCCATCGAGCGGCACATTCATCGCACTGTAGGTGTTATTGCTTACGGCAGCAGGTCACGATTAGTGTTCATTCGAGGTAGCATGACTGCCCAGCGAATTATGTAGTCGGAACTTCAAACTTCGTTTTCGAAAAAATCTATTTGGTTCCAATAATAGTGTACATGGACCGAACCGGAATTACAGTGTGTGCGTTCTCTGTGACTGAGATTGAATGACTGACTCATAATTAAGATAAAGTCGTTAATATAAACCAAAAGTGATGCGCTAGTAAAAAGGAATATAATGCAATTATTATATCAATTAATAAAGTGTTAAATGACAGCAACATAACTCCTCCACCCTTAAGATGAAGTTTTTGACGGCACAAACAAAACTTCGTGCCTCTGGGGTTGAATTTCGATTTCTTCTAAGTGCTGGATTCTTCTTGATCCTTTTCTTCTCTGGTAATACTTTTTCACGAAAATGCATGCAATTCCAATTAACACAACTCCATTTGTGGAGGTGCTTCACTGTTTCGTGAAGATCTACCTGGATTTGGTCGACCGTTGTTGCAAGTTTATCTAAGGAAATATCTATTAACTTGGTTTCCTTTGGATTTTCTGTTTTTGGTGAAATGTGGACCTCTGGAAGCAACAGCAGCTTTTCCATGGTTGCCCCTTTTTTATTTTTGTAAATGTAGTTCTTCGTTTGGACGCTGCACTGGTAGGGTTTCAAGTAGGTAAACGCCCTTTAACTCTATGACGTCATCTGGTTCACACTTGATTACCAGCTTTTCAGGTTTCGGAAAACTAGCAATGTAGTTGGACTCTGAAACTTCTTCAATTAAGGCCATCTTAAGAGTTACGGGAATTTTGTTATAATTTGGCTGCTTTTTGTTTACTGGTAAAATAGCAAATAGACAATCGTCTTCTTCTTCTGCTACATGGAACAATTTGTTTTCGTGGCAGATAAACATATCTTCTATCATTTGACATGGTTCAGAATCATATTGGTACATTTTGGTACTCATTGTGAAATAGGAGTTTTTGGGAATAACAGTAGTTTGGTTAACAGCAGGAATGGAATAAAGATGATAATGCTTAAATTTGTCTACGTGTAAAAGTGGAACATGTAAGCCAAAAACTAATCGATTATGCCGTAAAGCTTATATGTATCTTTGATATCTGAATACATCAACGGAGCTTTATTATCATTTTTGACTAATATTTGAAATATTGATTTTAATTCATCTATCGAAATAATAGTGTGGTGCAATGACCCAATTTTGGCAAATGCGTTGGCATTTTCCAAATTACTAGTTATAGAGAGCAGTGTATCTAAATTGAACTTTATTTGTAATAGTGTATCCAAAATAGTAAAATAAGCATGTATTGTTCCTTTTGCATCTCTACCAAAGTTTGTTCTATTACAGCTTGATTGTGAACCATAAGGCTAAATGTCTTATTGTTATTTGTGAGAATTTCGTGGGTCAATGAAATTTGCTGATTAACTGTATTTATTACTTGATTCTGATTTTTCTGTAATTGTTCAATGGCCTGGTCATAGTTTTTAGCATCGTCATCATCTAGGTTCCCTGAAATCATTTTGATAATTGATCCTAAACCATTTATTAAGCCTCGTTTTGGGGAATCCTACTGCGGGCTGCGCCAATTATGTAGTCGGAACTTCAAACTTCGTTTTTAAAAAACTTTATTTGGTTCCAACAATAGTTTACATGGACCGAACCGGAATTACAGTGTGTGTGTTCGCTGTGACTGACTCATAATTAAGATAAAATCGTTAATATAAACCAAAAGTGATGAGCTAGTGAAAAGAAATACAATGTAATTATTATATCAATTGATAAAGTGTTTATCTATCTATCCTCCTTTTTGATCACGCAGTGCAGACCTCAAATTTATATAATTATGTATAGGTAGGTGTAGCTTCCCTGTAAGTGGGGGATCGATAAGGAGCAACCCTCGTAAGATAGAGATCATTTGGGCCAACAAAAACGCCAGTGGACTGCAGGCGAGACAAAGATGGAAGACCAGTCGTGAATGCCTGTCTGGCTTGGTCGGGATGCTTTCCGCAAATCACGTGGTCTATGGTACCGTGGTACCACGCTCGTTTTTGTCAACGCGCACCGCCGAGGAATTTTTTAAACGGTCCGATTTTGCGTCTTCGCTTGTTTTACTCCGTGTAAGCAACTGTTATATGATAGCACTCCATTAATTTTATCTGGCCAGCGGATGAGTACGGAGACGGTTTTCGAGAAAACTGGATTTTTTTGTCACCGAAATATCTCCTTCAACTTTCAGTATGAGGTGATCTACTCGAAGTATTTTTTATAGGACTCCACTGTCTGTCCGATTCAAAACCACATATACAGGCTGTAACAAAAGTTTGAAAAGCATCGAATATCTGACGAATGACCCATCTAATGTTTTTAAAAATTGGTAGGTTTAGGTTCGAAACCACGGTCGATCCTTTGAAGATGTATCATGTTGCCAAATCTACAGTTTTTCAGAAACTGATAGCAACTTTTGTTTCTCTTATAAAATACATTCTTTACGATATTTGTATTCTGCGAGAATTTCTGAATACTTTTTATTAAACATACTTTGACGTAGACCTCAGAGTTTAGAAATATTCGCGGTCAAACATTAATATTCAAAACAATAATAGGTGTGTTTTTCACCTGAGCAATACCCGCACGGGGATCATGAAAAAAAACTATAAAACGTCAAAAAAAACCTATAAGATGTCATCTTGCAGACTAGGTAGTTTTTAGGTTGCAACCAGTCATTCCACGTTTGCTCACTAGGATCGTTGTGAACGTCCATCTATGGAGGAACCACTCAACTAAACTACGCATTATTGGTTGCATAATTTTGTGAGGCTGTGTGATCCGGGTCTGTAGTTTTTATCTCTGAGAAGAAAGTTGGTTGAATAGCAAGATCGCATCTGGCTGATTATGTGTATTGGTCTGCATATGTATAAAATCAGTGATATTTGCTGTGTGAGTAAATCATTACTGAATATGCCGAATATGACTGGTTATTTATGTTGTGCTTTCAGAAGAGAGGTTATGTTCAAAGTTATAAATTACGAAAAATTCAGGAGAATTACGGGAAATCATCACCGCGCCCGCGTTGTGTGTAATTACTCTTAGCATGTATATGGCTTGTAATTCGACAGTGTACAGTGAATATAATTATATGTAATTTCTAGAATGGATCAGAAAAAAGTGGATGCGCAACTAATTTCTAGCTTTGAATCTCAATTAAGTGTATTTGAGGCAAGAACCTAATGTAATTATCATCAACACATACAACTTACAGCTTAGACCTCCAGTAATGCCATATCAGAAGCAGATTTTACATCACATCAGAGCCAAAGATTGATAACAAGCTTCATGACTTTTAGGCAACACGTACAACTAAGAGCTAAGTTAACATCTTGTAGAATAACCTACATAATGTAAAAAAACACCAGCATAATGTCAAAAAAATCGGCATAATGTCACTTTTCAAGATACGTGATACCCATGCCGGTATCGAAAGTAATATTCTGTCGTTTCTGACATTCTAAGGTCCATTGAGTTTAGTTAGTAGAGTTATTGAGAAAGCTTTTACCATGGAAGCAATCTGTCAGGTACCTTATAGTCAACATTGACAAGGAGTTGACCTGGCAGAAATATACTCATATTTTTCAAACAGAATTCCAAATTACCTTTCGGCAGCTTTATCCTTTGTTGTGCAGAGCTTCAAAATTAAGTTTGATTAACAAAATTCGGTTATATGAAATGGTCGCATATGCAGCAAAACAGAACCTTACGCACAATCACTAACGCTCCTTGGTACGCGTCAAATGAGATCATTCACATAGATCTTGATATCCCATATCCAAGGGATTATGTAAAACAACAGGCACAGCGGCGTTATAATCAAGCCGAATCGCACAGCAACCCTCTGTTGCGTGATTCAGTACTGTGATCAAAATTAAATTGTGAATTCAGACCAGCCAAAATTATTTCAGTATACAAAACCGATCAAAATAATTTTTTGGAGTCACAAAATTATTCGAGTAGTCAAAGCACTAATGCTTAAGCTATTTCAAATTATTTACTTCTTTTTTTGTTCTATTTCTTTGTTCCTGTCTTTCCTTCTTTCCTTTTTCCCCTTAAACATGTTTGGTATCTGGTTAGCGAGACCTGACAGACCAACAGACCGACGAGCAAAGGTCCACCGGACCACTGACGAACAATGACGAATTGTAGTAGTATAAAAGCTTGTAACAAAAATCGATATATTGTTACGTCTGTCGGTAGTACCGTGATAGACAAGATTTTCATAGATAATAGGTTCACCTCTTCGCATACCTCACCCCGTATATACTGCAATTAAGATTAGCATACGTTTTACTGCATTATATCTGTCACTTCATCTAGTCTGTGAGCCCACACTGACATATAAACTGCATACAAACCATATGCCAACCAAATAGCTTTGCGAGTCACAACTGATTCCAAAGCTTTTATTCAGTACGATCACACGACGTTAGGCAAGGCGAAAACCTCGCTTGTAAGGGAGAAATTTTCTATTTTTCTCTCATTATCCCATGTTTCGGTAGATTTGTGCGAAATTTTTCGGTAGATTTCAGTAGACATCGGAAAGGATGGTCGACTGATTTTTGAGGGATGGCCCACTGCAGAGGTGTGTCATTCATTCAAATCAGTTTGCATACTAAACTGGGAAATCGACTGATCTGGCCTCAAATCTTGTCATTATGCTCTAGATTAGCAAGAAGTGGCACTCGTGGCCTTTTTGAACATTGAAGGTGCATTTAATTGCAGTACAAGCGACTCTATCAGACCTGTCTTGGTTAGGCCCGGGGTTGGATCAATCCTAGTAGAATTATGTCCTATCCACTCTAGAGGGTCGGTTAGCAACAGCTATGCTGAATGTCGTATGCTGCAGCGGCAGTATAGCTTGGGCTGGGCGGAGTTCTGTCACTCCTACTGTGGCGCCTCGTGGTAGACCTCACCTCGTTAGGCGCAGCAGTTCGGGTTGTTTAGGTGCAAGCCTATGCTGACGACTTAAGCATAGTAGTCAGGGGTCGTTTTTGTAGGCCTCCGAGATTATGCAGGGCGCTGTGCGCACCATGGGGTCGTAGTGTAGGGAGGTCGATCTTTCTGTCAACGTTGGAAAGACCGAGCTAATTCTATTCACTAGGAGAAGGAGGCTTGACGGGCTTGTCTTGCCGACCTTTTTTGGACTAGACTAGTTCTATCATAATCAGTAAAATATCTACGAATTATCCTGGACTGCAAACTTAACTGGAGAGAGCATGCTTAATAGAAGGTTAACAAGACTAATCCACAGCGGTACACGACGATAACACCTCCATCTCTCTTGTACGGCTCCCTGGTTTGGTGGCCAGCGTTTCTTCTTATTTTTTTATATTTTTAATCTTTTACTATTTCTTTTATTATGCAACTTTTATAAAGGTGATTTTAGGTATATCAACTCCTATTGATGAGCAGTTAAAATAAATGATTCAACTTTGTAAATACCCTGCTTAAGTAGGTATCAAGGGTTAATATAATCAGGTATGAAGCATTGTTAGAGCTCCAAAGAAATTAGGCTACCGTGTACCGGCACGCTCATAGCTGCAATTCAAGGATGCTTTTTCCATGAAAAGCCCAAATACGAGGTATTTCCGGAAAATACGTATACAACATTCGGGGCGTCGCGTCAAGGCGTTGAGGAGGGGTAGCCCGGTGGTTCCCTCTCTCTAGGCAATCCCCTCTATACTCAGTTCTAGCCGGAGAGCTCTGCGAGTATCTAGGATTTACGTGTTGTTCAAATTAACCCTTTTTTACCTGCCATCTGCATGAAGCTTTCTATGATCGCTGAACAGCGCATTAACATCAAGTTTGTTGCAAAGCTAGGCAAGAATGGTCGTGAGATTTTTTAGTGTTTGGAACAAGCTTATGGGGACAATTCTCTGAAGGGACCAACCGTCAAGAAGTGGTTGAAAATGTTTCGGGAAGGCCTAGAAGATGTGAAAGATGACCAACGCACATCGATCTCTGAGGGAAATGTTGAACGAATTCGGGGCTGTGTTTTTAAAGACCGTCGATTGATAGCTAGTATGATAGCTGAGGAAATGTCAATCCCTAAAACAATAGTCCAAGAAGTTCTGACAGAAGAAGTTGAAATGAAAAAATTGTGCGCGAAAATCCGGAACGATCCGAGCTCTTGACTTCAGAAAGCAAGGAGGGTTGCTTGTTGTGAGGACTGGTGGGAAGCAAAGGACAGGGGGACTTTCTCAACCGGGTCATCACTGGAGACGAGTCTTGGTTCTACGAATTCGATGTGGAGCTGAAATTTCAAAGCATGGAGTGGAATCAAGCAGTGGAAACCAGAACAAAAAACAATGTTGTTTGTTTTCTTTGATTCTCCGTATTTTCCTTATAACACACTAATGGTTGTCACAAAGCTTACGTCTATTTGATGCCGCTGCGAGTTGTACTCGAAGGCGTGGGAAGTGTAGAGTCAATCTACTTGCCATTTCTTATATGCACGTGCTGAGTCTTAGTTTATTAAAATGCTAAGCTAAACATTCGAAAATGGATGAATTTTGGTCTATTACAGAGCAATAAAGTACTAAAATAAAAAAAGAATGTTGATGGACGTTTGAAATAAATATGTTCTAAAATACTTCAATGCAAGAATTTCATAGATGCGTCAACTTGAAATTAGAGTTATTTTCAAACCCAAAAAATTATGGTAATAGATCCTTCATCTCACAAACGCGAGGTTTTCGATCCGTCCAACTGGCTACATGCCAGTACACCACCGCAACATTGATTTACGGCTTCTAAGATGTGCGCATTTAAAACCTTTAAAATACCTCAACTTCTTTACGATCTGCCTTAGAATATTTTTGCATACCGCAAATGGCCTGGTCTAGTATTCTCGCTCGAACACAAAACCAAACTGTTGCGTATTTTATTTAGTTTAACGCTTTGCATCGAGGTGATAGACTTATTTTTCCGGTAGAGAACTCGCGAAGTGTAAAAGTAGATAGAGATGCTTTGGATTGCATTAGACTGAATATTGTCTCGGTACTTCTAAATGTGGAAGCTTCAGTATCAAAACAGCATATGGCGAGTATAATCATTCTGGCTAATATACTCAGTGATATTAGAAGTATTACACCCAGAAAAAATAATTTCTTCAACTTGTTATTTTGGCAACTATATTAACTTAAAGTATGCTCTGGGAACAATGTCACCGTTTTATATTTGTTTTTATTTATCTTTGATAAAACGTTGTCTTTGTGAAGAAAACGGTTTCTGAGAGCTAAGTAATACAGATATTTTTAGTTAACGTCCTTTCATTTATTCGTTATTAAGCAAAACAAAATGATTTCCATTTCGAAAACGTCCAAATTATCACTATGTTAGCGACTTTGACAAGGATAGAACTATTGCCTATCGAGATGTTGGTTTGTCCTATCGCGAAATTGGCCGCCGTGTTAATTGTACTGCGATGACGGTAATGCGTGTGTGTGTCATGTGTGGATAGAAGAAGGTAGAGGAACACGAAGAAGGCCAACCACAGAGCGTAAAAATAGGCGCTTCAGACAACTAGCCCTGCGAGACCGTTTTGCTACTATGCGTCACATCGCTGACCAATGGTTTGGAGAAGAAGGCCTGTTACTATGCGTAGACTCTATCGTCGCATTCGAGCCTTTGGACTTTTTTCATACTGTCCACGGTTAGTGCTTCCTCTGACTGCGGACCACTGTCGTCAACGTTTCAACTGGAGCAGAGAACGGCAACATTGGAAAGCAGAATGGCATAATTTGTTCTTCAGCAACGAATCGGCGTTCTGTCTAGGAACGCACGATAGTCGTAGAACGGTAAGACGCCGTGATGGAGAACGGCGTGATATGGTAGCCGATCACCCCTTCTCTTTGTTCAAGGCAATATGACTGCTGCGCGTTATGTTGATGATGTTCTACAAACCACTTTACTGTCGTATCCAGAGGGCCATCCACACGTCCTTTTTCAACAAGACAACCCACGTCCCCATATTGCTTGTCGAACTACGGACTTTCTTCAAGAAGCAGGCGTAAATGTTTTGCCGTCGCCACCGAAGTCCCATCGAACATGTGTGGGATATTATGGGGAGGACACTATCCACTTTGCACCATCCGCTACAGACTCCGTTGTTTGAAGTAATGTGATACAACCAGACCTCGATCATCTTATTGGCTTACAACGCATGTTTATCTACAACACCAAAATGGATTATGTCAGTTACATATTACGGTTTTCTTTTTACGTTTATTAATCTTTGTTTGTCTCACCAGCAAATTGTTAAATGTTTTCGTTGAAATAGATATTTAAGTGTAGTTTTAAAAAGAAGTTTTTCCGGATCGATTTTTTTTTAATTTCTAGCGCTGCAACAATAAATAACGTTGTGTAAATATTTTTGAGGCTTATTTGTTTTATCGAAATCAGGTATAATCTGAGCAAAAATTTCAAAAGAGGACTTTCGTGTAAATTATCAAAAACATGCAATAAAGTGCTTTTTATTTTTTATCTCGTTAACGAAAGATATGAAAGAAACTTAGGAAAAAAACGATTTTAAAAAAAGTTTGACACCCTGTACCTTGTAAATGATGCATTACTGGACATATGTTTGTATGAACTTTTCATCTTAAAGTACTTCTAAAGGTTGGCCACGTACTTAAATAATATCCCCTGTATATATCGCACTGTCTATCAAGAAAATGAGGCAACTCGTAAATCCCTAAATATTGAGGCTTATAGATATCTATGGTAAAGGTAAGCAGTGGCGAACCTGTCGAATTTACGATATCAGCGCATCATCTCTTTGTATTCAAATCGCAGAATTCTAGCATGCTACATTATATAGAAGTTAGGTTTCTGTTTCACCATAGTCTTTTGAATAATCTTTGAATCACGTCTGTTAAGCCAAATCAAGGCAAGTCTGACATACTTTGATCGATTTTTTTATCATAGTTCATAATATGGCGTTAAGCCTGAAAATAAACCGAATATAATCTAATTGATGAGAAAATTAAGTGGAAAGTACAGTGTCAGCCTACTTGACTTCTATATACACAGCTTACAAATTCAAAACTTTTCGGGAGGTGGCGATCCTACTTTCATTTTTTATATATAATATTCAATGCGGTCCTGTAGGCTACACTGTCCGTGAACGTTCATTACAAATCAGTTGAATTTATTTTATCACCTATTCTCAAAATTGAATATAAGCGAGCGATGAACAATTATTTAAGTTTAAAGCCAGTAAATTCGGTTAAACCAACATTGCAGTAAAGATGATGAATCGTAAAGTTCAGTTTCGATGCATTAAACACCGTCATCGTGTGATACCATCATAGGCCAGTCATTTTACAAGAAAGAAACAGAAATTAACACAATCAAAGTCTCTTCCTGATTTGTAATATGAACATTAAACTAAACACATATATTATATACCCAGCAAGATAATTCAAGGCAAAGGTTTACAGGCAGGAAGTTGGGGTTTTCCTTTTCAGAAAGAACTACCCTTGAAATAACAAAGTTAATGTGTAGTGAAACGAGGGCGACCAAGTAAAAAAAAATAAAGGAAAAAGTACTCACTCTCCAGTTGACGAGAAGGGCTAAGTACGCCTCTGCCCGAAATCATACCGCTCCAACAAAAAATGAAATCAGCTGATGCGCTACAGAGCAGACGCAGGCAAACAAGGAAGGTAAAATGTTGCGTAAATAGTCTAGGTATTGCATCCCGTCCAATCGATTTGGGAGAATAAATGGTCCAATGAGCATACCGTTCACCATGCCAGCCCAAACATTCACCGAAAATGTTTGTTGAAAATGTGCCCGACGGACAGCGTGCGGATTTTCTACTGACCAAACATGAGTGTTGCGAAAGTTATTCACCCCATTACGCGTGAACGTAGATTCGTCTGTCACCAATATGCACTTCAAAAAGTCCGGATTATTGTCATGTTGATGCAACAACCACTCACAAAACCGCACTCTTGCTGGAAAATCGTCAGGTTGAAGGGCTTGTACACGTTGGACGTGAAACGGATACAGCCCCTCTTCACGCAGCGTTCGCCAGACTTTAGTTTTTGATACTTGCACTTCTCTAGCCACGTCTCTAGTGCTTGTTGAGGGATTCTCGTCTACGCGATTATCTCTACAGGCGTGACCGTAACCGTCGGTTGAAGGTTGCATACTGACCTGACACATTGACCCCGACCCAGTTCTGTCGTCGGGTTGAGCTAGTGTCCTAGTACCATTCGGGGATGTCGCGGCTACAGGACGGTATTCAGATACTTTTGATGTTGCAGAGCCCTTTATCTCGGTTCCCTTAAGACATTGGTGTATATGGTATTAAGAAAAATTGCTTATGTTTTCAAGATCTACACGTCGTGTAAAGGAAAACCCCAACTTTGCGGACACCCTGTATATAGGGTGCTTTCAAAGTTGAGTCATTTATTTTAACTGCTTGTGGGACTTGTCAAAAGGAGTTGATATACCAAAAATAACCTATATAAAAGTTGCATTATAAAAGAAATGGTAAACGATTAAACATTTCTAAAAATAATATTACACAGATTTTTTGATATTCTCGACCACTGCCGTGTAAAATCTTAGCGTTTTTTGTTTACTACTCTTATCGCTTGTCTAAATTTGGCAAACTGTTTGTGTTATTGTATGGTTTTCATTAGATTCTTTGGTTCGATCAGTTGTCAGTCTTTTAATAGTGCGTATACTTTCATTTGTCTGATTATTTTGTGGAAAACATGGCCCATCTTTACGAAAACAATGAACTAGTGGACATAATACTAACGAGAGTACCAACAAAATACAGCCGCAGCATGCAGGTTGTATGCGGAAAGCTTTCCTTTAAGAAATCATCTGGCCCCAGGGATATCTGTCTATTTAGTTATTAGACTTCTTGGCGCAGAATATTTAAAAGTACAACGAAGAGGTCACGCTGGAAGACCTGTTCAACCTGAAGATCATCCTAGAAGAGTTGCATTTTGCCAGTAGCTTTTAGAATAGTTCGGCAGAAATAAAGATTTTACGAAATTAATTTTCTAAACAATCATGTTTGGGCAGTAGAAAATCCGCATGCTGTAAAAGAAATTCATTTTCAAGATAGATTATCATTAAATGTTTGGGCTGGCGCTGTCAATGGCATGCTTATTGGTCCCTACTTTTTTCCTCCTGGACTGACCGGTGAAAAAAACGATCTGGCGCAGTTATTAGAATATACTCGTATTCCTCTAAATGTGAGACAGAATTTGTGGTTTCTACATGCTCCACCACATTTTAGACGAGCAATTTCCGAATAGGTGGATAGGACGTAATGGATTCATTTATTGGTCTTCTCGCTCAAAGGATTTAACGGTCTTGTTTCATTTTTGGTCACGACTTGTGAATCACCCTGTATATACTTATTATTGAGACAATTCAGACCGAATGACGATAGGATTACATAGTAAGTCATGTGTCTACATGCATTATATAGCCTTGTTGATGTGTTGTGCCTCATGCATTCTATACGTACAAACTGCTTGACTTCCACCGGCAGCGTGTCGATCCTTTAACTAATTTTTATGTCCTAACCTGTACGAAGTACGCGTCGATTTACCGCCGCTCAAAACGGTGGTGCGCGCGACCCGCTGTCGTTGGCTGGAAATTACACTGAGGAATTTGCGGAGTATAGCTTTTGGGCTACTAATTCTGAGCGATTTTTCCTGTGCTATTCGATGTTTGTTGGTGCATTTTATTCCCGCGATTTTCTCATGCGAATAATATAAATCCGCCAATCGCATTACCCGCCAGTGCCAGTGAAATAATTGCGATGATTAAAAAGCCACACATGCGCTGCAAAAAGAATAAAGAGCGGAGAAATCATAAAAACCAGTCAAAATTATATGACGTGTTTTATGGGGTTGGATGGTTGAGAGCATCGAGTGGAACGCGGTACGGCCGTGACAGCCGCGGTGGTGCCAACATAGATTTTTTAGGTACCACCTTTTTTGCTGCGCTGGATTGTCTCACTCAAGGCCGCGTAGCGTCGCCGTCGGTGCGTATGGCATTGCTGCGTGTTGTTTGAAATGTAAATTCAGAGCTCAAAGATGTCATGTAAAATCCAGCGTATTTTTCCTTGAAGTGCTACTAAAAAAAAATTGACTACATAGGGTCCCTCACAAAACACAAACTAGTAATATAACTGTGATTCTGTTCTCTTGTTTGTTGTTTATATTGAGGTGCCGCCGACTGTACCATACGTCAACTCCTTGGCACGAACGTAGGGTTCCAATAGTGATTCTGGTGCAGGTGAAGCGGAATATTAACAGGTCATTACTACCTTTTTAAATTGGGATTTAAGGAACTGCTTGAGTTGGTTTAAATGGCCAGAAATTATGGTGGTCGTCGTCATTCAATTGTTTTAAATGGCCTAGGGAATTACGACGCGCCGCGTGAATGCACCGCAATCAGATGGATGGAGGTGCGTGCAAGCTACATCGAATATTATACAGGGTAAGATGGTGTTTTTTCACATGAGTTAAAGGACGATGCATCGAGATCGCCTTTTAGAAAGTTTATCTTTCGAATATACAAAACTCAAATGTACTTTTTCAATTTACAATCTCGTTACGTTGTTAACAGTGCAAAGGGGTTAAATCTGACTGACTGTAAAATGTGTTGAGAACAATGAAATAAACAATGAGCTATATATCTTCTAGGAAATTAGTGGCGTGGACAGAATTATTCCTAGCATATCAGCAAGAACGGTTGATATAACTCTTTTCCCCCGAGACTCAACTTCGGGGAAGAACTTTTCACAGAAGCAGAATAGGGCGAACTTCGACTTCTGGTTGCTGGCTACTTCTATTTCTGAGCTTCCTCCTCTTCAAAATGGTCTTCCAAAATGCGTAGATACATACATTCATATGCATATCATCAGTATCTGGGTACTGGGTAGAAAAATGTCTGCAGGTCTGAGTTTCTTTCCAAGATTCTTGCGTTTGAGTCTTTGTTCCATCAAATGTATTTGGACCACATAGACAGGCCGCTCGGTATGGTGGTTCACTACAGCTGCAGCACATCTTCCATGGTATGACCTCTTCTTGCAATAATTAATTCGCTTACCCCAATGTATTTTGCGATTATAGAGTTGAACAGCTACACACTATTGTTGTCCTCATCATGAATTAAAGTCACTGAATTCGTAATTAAAATTGTCGCATATGACCTTTTATTGTCCATTATCAACCTCGATAAAAAATTCACTCAAGAACAATCACACCAACACAACAATTCAACAACACAATATCGACGAACCAGTAACAAGGGTAGAACAATACTAAATGATCACTAGCTGAGTACCAAAATAGTAAACGATTTACAGGCTAGATCGTTAATCGAAATCTGACTGTTATTATAAAAATTTACCTCGGTAGGCACCTTTTTTTTTTTTTTTTTGGTGAGGGGGGAATGCGTTCCCGAGCTACGGCGTGTGTGGGACTCCAGGTTGTCCACCTAATACCCACTAAACCCTAAACCTCCGCGTGGCCCGACTCATCAGCGTCTCGGTAGGCCATGTGTTGTGCGTGACCTGCGGTCTGCTACAATGTCTCCTCATGTGTTTCAGTCTCTGGGAACGCCGTGTTGGTTCCCTTTACCTCGCACATTCTATCGATGTCGTTAAGCGATCATCGATAGAGGGTCTGCTAGGTTCTCTTGAAACTCTTGTTTTCGAAAAATCAAGAGTTTCAAGTCCTCTTACCAATATGTTGTTCCTGGTCCTGGTCCTGGTGGGTCCTGGTCGTGGCGGGTTCTGGTCCTGGTTGGTCCTGGTCCCGGTGGGTCCTGGTCCCGGTGGTTCCTGGTCCTCTGCGTCCAAGGCACCCGCAGTCATCCTTTCCTCTTTTAAAGTAGCGCCGACCACCGTCTAAGACCAGCCCAGAATCGTTTGCTTTTCACCCGCCCCCCGTTACCTGAGCAAATGGTGATCGTGATTGAAGGAGCCCCGTTAAATGTTGTGGAGGCTGGTATTACGGCACCAGACTTGTGTATTGATCTGTGAAATACATTTTAACCTGATTTGCATAAAATTTGAAAGCAATTTCTGGGTCTATGCTACTACTACTACTACTTCTACTACTATTACACACTTGGTGAACCAAATTTATTTTTTATTGCCCTTGGCCCCACTACTTCCCACCCTTACTGGCGAGGAAGAACTGTAATCGAAAACATTCCGAAAATATGATATTGTTTTTGGATGTTATATGATATAACGAAAAACCCGTCACCCATTTCCGTCAGTCTATCTGTCTATCCGCTAGTCCTTGGCCTGCCTATAACTTACAAAGAGCTGCTCATATTTCGATCAAATTCTGACACAAGATTACTATTATTTCAAGGAGGAAAAAGTTTTGTAGTTGAAATTAATTTCGATTGCGCCTCGTGACGATATACTTCATTCGCTATGATAATTTTGACACTGCCACGATAATTTGAATATAGAAGATCGACATAATCAGATGTCAACATTATCATAGCGAATTAAATATATCGTCACAAGTCGTTGTCGAAATTAATTTCAACGGTTGAAACTCATTTTGGAATCAAGCCCGAGGTGGTGTTCAGATGGGCTACTAAGTCATATTACGGACAATAATGACAAAAAAAATATATAAAAAATGACACAGTTGCATGACACACGACGAATTGCAGAGATGCAAGAAAGTATAACCACCTATATTTCTCGGTACATACATTATATCAACTCACGTGTGTCGCATTTATATTGCATGGTAATTGATATCCTTTACGACACGTCACAAAATGGCGCGTCATAATCCTAGACGCGCATACGTCTCTCAGCCCACAGTCCTAGACGCGGTGAAAACCTCGTATTTGTCTGAGTAACTTTCCAACAATTTTTTTTTCATGGTCAAGTTTGTTGGACAAAAAATGTCATTGCAAAGTTGATTCTAGATTGAGGAGAGCCGCGTGACTGTAAGCGCGTTCAGATATAATTAAGGCAATAAAGCAATCGATACCCGAGTCGTACAAAGACAATTTAGCATTGGCACGTACCTGGGTGTTCTTGTCGTCTGGTCTGGAGGAGCTCCTCTCTCTTCACAACTTCTTCTTAGGTTCACCACACTTGCCTTAGCGATATTGTTCCCGGTTTAACTAGGATTCTTTGTCGAGGTATCGAAGACGACCGTTGCCTTTGGCGATCTTTTACGAATTGAGAGATTGCTGGACTGTGAACCGGTTCAAATTTGTTCAAACAGTTTTTTAAGCAAGGTACAAGATATTGCTTTTCTTCCCACGCCTACCTTTTTGGATTTCGTATGACATGTGCATCACGAAAAACCCTGTAATTCCTATTTCATAGGCTATAGCTTAAATGGTTTCTAGCTCCACAATAGAGCGTATCGTCTCTTCACTGTAAAAACAAGTTAACTCCATTTTTCTACATTACCTATATTTTAGTATGTTCTATGGAGCAGGATTAACATGTTCATGTCATAATACTGTACTACATTTATCCTTATTCCACAGAACATCCTAAGTACATGTAAGTGTGAAAATAGAAAAATGGAGTTATCTCCTTTTTGCAGTAAGGTGGAGGTATAACAATAAATGAAAATGGCTTAAACTTAGCAACAATTTTTTTCCATTTCGTTTTACGATTTTTCTGGTGTTTCAAACTATTCTTTAGTTCTTTGTTCCGGAAGAACATCCGTGAAAAGTTTTCTATCACATCTTGATTAAGACGTCTTGTTAACAGGTATTGGACGCTGAAGCGTCGTTTCAGACCCTCTAGAGCATTTTCTAGCGCTTTTTACATTGACTTTGTCTTATCTTTTTGTGAGATGTAGCCATTTTTTTTTGCTAAAGTTTGGGTCTTGAGGAAAACTGTGGAACTTCATGTCTTTGCAAAGATTCCGTTTAGATTGATTGTCGGAATTACATCCCACAACAACTCACCGCATTTTTATCAATTTATCAACCACACAGGGTATATAAGGTATGTATAACTAATACAAGTCACAAATCCACCAAAAAACACCAACAAATCGCACTATATAGTATTATCCACGATACACGTGAACTGCAGTAACGTTACGATAATCCTGTCGCTGGTAACCAGGAGCCGATAACTCTCCGGGTGACGTCACGAAGCTCCGCTTACGTGCGCATTATCCTATTTTAAGTGTATGTGTATCGTGGTTGGTATTCGTGAAGCATTTTCCTCAAAGGCGTAATGTTTTCTTCTGTTACGTACGTTCGCGGCCTTCCTTCCCTCTCAGCGTCCTCCAGAGTGAAATTGCTTCTTTGGAATTCTCTGTTCGACCTGAATATAGTCGTACGATGACGACAATCATTCTTTAATGCAAGTGTCCTTTCGTCTAAGCACTGGTTTATGCTTAAATCACGCGTAAAGTTATACCGTAAGACTGCCCTTATCTCACTACGTGACCACGATGCCATAGTACACACTTTACACTGTCAATACGAATGAACAACTGAATCAACAGACGTGCTGCTGGTGGCTACTATGCATTCATGGACATGTCCCAACATGCAGCAACATGCAGGCTCCTGCGTCCGTTTGTTAAGTCATATTGCAAAACTTTTATAGTACCGTTACTTGGAACTTTAATCAACATTTATCTTCTTGCTATGATTATTCTCTAAAAAAAAAAAAACAAAAGGTCAAGACTCATTGTAATTGTGTATTGTCTTCTTCCAATCGTTGTTTTTCATGTGCAAAAAGTTCTGCATCTGCATTTTATTATATACTAAGTGACATATAAATCCGAACACCCAGTTTAAATGGTTTTATTTTAATAAAAGTTTGTGAATGTATTTATCTTACTGCAAATAACAAGTGAAAAAATGTTCAGCCTTATCAGTTGGACATTCCGTTTTTTATACTGCTTTTTTTTAATTCACTAATTCTAAAAATGAATATTTCAGCCGCAGTAAAGAATCAACGTTGGCGGATTTTGGTTCTTGACATCCTTTACGATCGATTACGATGCCTACAGTACGGAGACCTGATTTCGTCAACTTAGTGAGTTTGATAGGGGCCGTATAGTGGGATTTCGGGAAGCTGGACTTTCTTTTCGAGCAATTGCAGTTAGAGTGCAAAGAAGTGTAGACACTGTGGTTAGGTGTTGTCAGGCATGGCTTCGAGAAGGCCGTACGCAAAGAGCAAGGGGCACTGGACGCCGCTGTAGAACAACAGACCGTGAAGATCGCCGCCTAAGATTATTGCCTTAAGGGACCGTTTCTCCACTACCAGGTCCATTGCAAATGAATGGTTTGCAGAACACGGAAGACCTATTGGCATGCGAAGTGTTTACCGACGAATGAGAAGTTTTGGCTTGTTTTCATATCGGCCACACTAGGTCCTCCCTTTAACTCGAGAACACCAACGTAATCGCCTGGAATGGTGCAGACAACGGTCACTTTGGGATCAGGAATGGAACAGTATTGTCTTTAGTGACAAGTTTTGATTTTGTTTAGGCATGCACGATGGTCGTGCCAGGGTTAGAAGGCGACGTGGTGAAAGGAGGAATCCACAGTTTTTTGTTGAAAGACATGTTCATCACACTGTTGGAGTTATGGTTTGGGGTGCTATAGCTTATGGTTCCAGGTCACCTTTAATCTTCATCAGAAGTAACATGAACGCGCAGCGTTATATCCACGAAGTTCTTCAACCCCATCTTTTACCCTATCTTGACACCCTGGCAAATCCAACTTTCCAACAAGATAATGCCCGACCACATGTTGCAAGAGTCACAATAGACTTCTTTCAACATAATGATGTCACATTGTTACCATGGCCGCCAAGATCTCCCGACTTATCCCCAATTGAGCACGTGTGGGATATGATGGGTAGGAGATTGCTCAATTTGAAACGTCCTCCTCAGACTCTAGAAGCACTTCGAGAGGAGTTGGTGGTTGCCTGGAATGAGATACCACAGGAGGACATTGACCACCTGATCAGAAGCATGCCTAGGCGCGTTGGAGAATGCGTGCATCCACACATTATTAAAGGTCAAAGTGCAATCATTTTGAAATTTTTATCATTTACTTATTATGCTTCATTAAGTACTTATACAAAATTTTATTAAAATAAAACCATTTAAACTGGGTGTTCGGATTTATATGTCACTTAGTACAGATTTGAAGAACGGGGTGTTGCGACCATAAGCTCATATGAAAATATTCATGTCAGATATTAAAAAAAAGGGTAAATTATGGGAAAATTGCTAGCTTTGGCCTTTTAGAAAAGAATCAAGTACCAAGGTGCGAAAAAGAAAAATATCGATAAAAGCTAAAAAAGCATGTTCTAAAATAATTAAACGCAAAAAAATCTTAGATGCGACCAACTTGAAATTTGAGTTTTCTTATAGCCGTAAACCCGACTTATAGACCCAGTTCCTTTTTCCTAATAGATGCGACGTTTTCGCCTAGTCTAACAGTCTAGCACGCGGCGGCAAATAAAGGCCGGTAAACCTATTATTCAATAAAGTACTTATTGGCTATTCGTAAAAAGGTTATTTATGGCTTTGCCGCAAAGATTTATCATGATAAAAGATGTATATGTAAACGTCAGGAAAGTCGTGTCGCGCATTGCGCGCCATACAGCCATACTCAGAGTTCTGACTAGTCGAGGTTTGCTTTCAGGCTGGGACATTTTTCAACGAGAAAAGAAATCTATTTTGATCCGGCGTGGTTTGTTGTAGGCGAGACGTAGACGGGTTTGTCATAGGTTGCTGTACCGGGTGATTCTCCAAGGTATATCCCCTATAGGTGTTCTATTATTGAAAATAGAACAACGAAATTTGAGGTTGCATATTATAGATGAGTTTTGACATATTCATCACTTGCTTTGACGTACTTCCGGTTTAACATTTCCGTACCTATTCTTATTCGATCATTGAAAGACAAATTCGAGGTCTATTACTTATTTCTATGCAAGCATTCAAGATTTTATTTCCTAATTCTTCTATCATTTCAATGGGAATAGCGTAAACCATCGTCTTAAGGTGTTCTCAAAAATAAACGTCTATTGGATTTAAATCAGAGGAGCGAGATGGCCAGTGAATTGGTCCACCTCCTCCAACCCAATTTTCACCAAAGGTGTTATTCCGGTGAGTTCTGACAGATATACTTAAATAACGTTACATAAAAGTTATTTAGTTACGTACATTAACAGAAGCTTCTCCTGGCAGTACGGGCAAATCTTGTTGCAGAAACTCTAAGTAAGATTTGCCGTTTAATCTTAAGGGTAAAAAGGAAGGACCAACTAAATTGTTACCAACAATACCGATCCACACATTTGAAGAAAAATTGTTCCTGGTGGCGACATTGTACGTAAGCATGAGGATTTTCGTTAATCCATATATGAGTGTTATGGCAAAAAAGTTGCATTTTTAGATGCTTGATCAAACATCAAATAATAAAGTTACAAAAAGGACAGTGACGCAATTTTTTTTGCCGATAGTTTGCCTCTTATTACAACAAATAGTGTTGCTAAATTTCAACAGAATCGAGTAAATATTTTTTAAGATAATTATCTCCAACTTTTCAAACACCCTGTTTATTTCCAATCGAAAAAGATGTTTTTAAATCTTTAGCTAATTTTATTAATAGCTAAATAAAAACTTAAATTGAAAATGTTTTTTCCACTTTATTTATTCGATTCCTTTCACCGAATCTTTGTTTCGCAAAATGTAAACCTACATTGCATTGGAAATTAAGTAATACAGGACTTACATTACTTTAGATTGCTCGAAGTAAAGTCAATGTGACTTAGGTACCTTATTGCCCCAAGTCCGTCAGTTGTGTCATATAGAATCAGTTCGCTTGGTGCCATTTTTCCAATGAAGGTTATACAGGGTGGCGCATCGAAAACGAGACAGACGCATTTACTGACAGCTCAGTTTTTTTTTTGGAATAACACTCAGACCCGTCGATTTTGTTTTCGAAGGGGACACAAGTTTGGCAAAAAATCACGTTAACACGTGCAGCCCCCTGGGCGGGGGTGACACCAATCCTAAAATCTTAAATGGAAAGGGGGGTCGAGTGATACCGGATTCTTTTAATTACCTTTATAATGATGTAAAATACATGAGCTTCAGTTCAGTACGTTTGAAGATTCATTGATTTAAAGCTTAAAGTAGACTTTAATAGGTACCTACATCAGATTAGTTTGTACTACTTTCAGGAGAAATTTAACTAAAAGAATTTACTTAATGAATAAATGCTTTTCTACACTACGCCCATGGTTTGTTTATCATTTTGTTGTTGAAAATAGCTATTGGAGCGTTTTTTAGTGGCAAAAAAGTTATTTCTTGAAGAAAGATAAGAAAATATCTCGTACTTATTTTAAATAGGAATTTAGTACATATTTTGCGATTGATTTGACCAAACTTTGTTGATAAAATAACTTGTAACGCTTTATTACATAAATTAGCCATGGTATATTCCACAGCAGAAAAATTATCGAAATATTTTTCAGAAATAAATAATCAGTGCGCTAATAGAACAGCAGAAATATTTAATGAACGACATGAGAACAGTAACGTGCATCGAAAATATGTTCTAGAACTTGTAGCTAAATTTCTGGAAAATGTGTCAGTAGCCAATAAAAAACGCAACATTGAAAATCCCATAAGGAACGAAGCAATAGAAGTGGAGGTTTTAGGGCAAGTTTATGTAGATCCTACGTTGAGTACCCGCAAATTGGAGACTGTGTGTGGTGTTAGTCGACGTACTGTCCAACGGATTCTAAAGGCCCATAGTTTTCATCCGTATAAAATTTACCTGGTACAAAAACTTAATGAAGACGATTTTGATCGGCGATTGCAATTTTGTGAAGATATGAGTGAACGAATTATAAACGATGAACATTTTCTACTCAACACTTGCTTTTCCGATGAATGTTCCTTTTTCTTAAATGGTGTAGTAAATCGTCATAACTGCCGATCTCAGAATTTATCATGAGTTTCATACACAGCAGCCACAAAAATTGAATGTTTGGGCTGGTATTTTTGGCGATCATTTAGTTGGTCCTGTTTTCTTACCTGGAAATTTGACCGGTGAAATGTATTTGGAATTACTGGAAGACGCCATAGATCCTGCATTAACAGCCATAATTGAAAATCAGAATGAATGGTGGTACATTGCGAATAGGTTGATGTGCCCCACCACATTACGCATTACGTGTTCGACAATATTTAGATCAGACGTTTCCAGATCGATGGATTGGTAGAAGAGGTGCCATTGAATGGCCCGCAAGATCGCCAGATTTATCACCTTTGGATTTCTAAGTAAATGCGTCTGTTTCGTTTTCGATGGGCCACCCTGTGTACGAGTATTGACACATTACGACAATATAAACTTTAACCGTCGGCCTGAGCCCAAGTAAACCTAATTGTGCTAGATCGTTCTCTCATCTAGCATTAAGATCACCAAATCACGAACGAACGAACTGAACAAATGAAGATCACGCGCGGCGGTGAACTCGATTCTCTCTCTCTATATCTAGAGTGCATTAAACCATCGACATAATTCCAAATAATACCGAATCATTCATTCATGGCCGCTGCCTGTTAATACTTGCCGTTATTATTAATAGTCGAAATATCAGCTTATGACAGATACCCACTAGATAACCTTGGTTTGGTTGGATAGTCCGTAGAAGAAGAACAAGTCTACATCTCGGCAGACAAAAAAATATTTACGCTCGATGTACCTCGGACAGCCACCTAAACTCAGAGACGTATACATAGGAGAAGCGAGGGCTATTTTTTTAGTTACAAAAAGTGACAGTCACGTATTCTAAGGTAAAAATCGCTCATATACTCAATAACATTAGAAGTGTTACACCCAGAAAAAATAATTTTTCAACTTGTTTTTTTTTTGATAACATAACGACTATATTTAAAGCATGCTATGGCAACAATGTCAACGTTTTTTCTTCGTTTCTGTTTACGTTTGATAAAATGTTCTCTTAGTTTTTGCGAGGAAAGCAGTTTGTGAGAGTTGAGTAGTCCAGAAATTTTCAGTTATTGCCCTTTCATAAACTAGTGTTAAGCATAACAACATGCCTCGAGTTCCAAAACGTTTAAATTATCACCATGCTAGCGACTTTGACAGGGGTAGAATTATTGCCTATCGAGATGTTGGTTTGTCCTATCGCGAAACTGGCCGCCGTGTTGATTGTACTGCAATGACGGTAATGAGTGTGTGTCGTGTGTGGATAGAAAAAGGTATAGGAACACGAAGGAGGTCAACTGGTCCATCGAGGCGTACCACAGAGCCTCAATGAGACCGTTTGCCACTACCCGTCAGATCGCTGACCAATAGCTTGCAGAAGAAGGTGAACCCGAGCCTTTGGACTTTTTTCGTATCGTCCATGGTTAGTGCTTCCTCTGACTGCGGACCACTGTCTTCAACGTTTGATCTGGAGCAGAGAATGGCAACATTAGGAGGCAGAATGGCAAAATGTCATCTTCAGCGATGAATCGCGATTATGTCTAGGTACGCCCGATGGCCGTAGAAGGGTAAGACATCGCCGGGGAGAACGACCTTGAGAGGCATGTACACAGAACTGTTGGAGTAATTACGTGAGAGGGTATTGCTTAATAGAGCCGATCGCGCCTTCTCTTTGTTCAGGGCAATATGACTGCTGCGCGTTGATGTTCTACAAACCACTTTACTGCCCTATCTAGAGGGCCGTCCACACGTCACACGCCCTTTTTCAGCAAGACAACGCACGACCCCATATTGCTCGCCGTACTGCGGACTTTCTTCAAGAAGCAGGCATTAATGTTTTGCCGAGGCCATCCCGTTCGCCGGATTTATGGGAGAATGCCATCGAACATATATGGGATATGATGGAGAGGAGACTATCCACTTTGCATCATCCGCCACAGACTGTGCTACATCTAATCCACGAAGTTCGAGTTGCTTGGAATGAGGTGCGATAACCAGACATCGATCATCTCATTTTGTCGATGCCTAGACGTATACAGGAGTGTATTCAGCTGCGGGGTCACTCAATTATTCTTTTTTTTCTTGTTACTGGTTAATAAAATTTCGTGAAAATATTATCAGTTCAATCTTGATGTAAGACTACCTCATTGGAACATCGTTTTATTTGGCGTTATTTCCGGAAAAATGCTTGTAGAGGATAAAAATTCGGGGGTTGGGAGTTGCAGATAGTGGGGGAGCGTATCTTTCAATCTTTTGATGTTGGTTTATTTATATGTCTCGAACTCTAGTGATTCTATGAATATATTGCGCATATTTCACTCATAATGCAAGACCCCATACATTTACCCTTAGAACTTATAAGAGAGGTAGACATATCTCCAATAATCGATACGTGCAACGTGACCCACCAAAGAAAAAGTGTCGTCGAAAGACCGACAGACTGACCGACAAACAAGCTGACAGACAAATTCTGCATAATATAGGAGAAAACGGCCAATGCTAGCCGAAAGAAAACATAACAAATCTAAGTTTGCAGGGATGTGAAATCCGGGTGTGTACTGCATTTATTAATTCAATTCTGTCAGTTTGATCTTTCAAAGTATTTGTAATATAAACGGCATGACATAAGATCAAATCATATGTGAGATATACATATAATAATAATAATAATCGTCTTCATTGGGGGCGCAGTTTAGCGTTGCTATTCTACCACTTAACCCCAACCTAAAAAAACAATATTTCAATGTTGAGTTTAAAGAAAATCTTACATTGAAAAGTTTTGCGAAGTCAAAGGTTCAAAAAATAATTAAGTATATTTATCAAAAGTAAGTATTTTAATTTATGTTCTGAATTTTTCATAACTCGGCAATTCCATGGCTTGTGTTACTATTTTGTTGCTTGGGATTTTTTTTCAACTAACGACAGTACCGTATCAACCACGTGGGCAGCACAATAATCTATATATTGAAGTACACATCAATGTCTTTGATAAATCTTACAGGTTTATCGGTTTGATGCAGTAAAACTTCACTGACGTGGGTGAAACTTCTGGAATTTTGTTAAGTATAGCACTCCATAAGGATGTGAACGATCGGTGCTTGGAAATTTATGAAGTCTTTTTTAAAGAATCACTTTGTTACGCCCCTGACCGCGGAATATTACTAATCAGAATACAGGATACCATATTTTTTCTCAGATCGTTATCTCAGCGAAACAAAATTTTATAAATGGCATAGATGGATTCATAAATTCGCTGATTCTTGTTTCTGGGAACATATTATCGTGAACATCAAACATTTTACATATGTAAGTAAAATGCCTTTATGGCAAAAAATGGAGATACGTGCTGCAAACTTTCAAATTTACAGAGGAGACAACTGAAATACTTAAATATCCAATATCAGAAAGCTACTGACCTGGGAGTCAAGAGTTATTGCCAGTTAAGAACAAGCATGTTTTATGAGTCAAAATTTTAAATTGTAGATCCTACATGCTTGACATTGCTGTTTGAAGAACACAGTCATGCGCAGCGAGTGTCCAAACCTTACATACACTCGATTTGAAAAGTAGGTACCAAATATACTAAGTGACATATAAATCCGAACATCCGGTTTAAATGGTTTTATTTTAATAAAATTTTGTATAAGTACTTAATGAAGCATAATAAGTAAATGATAAAAATTTCTAGAACTTCGTGGATATAACGCTGCGCTGAATAAAATTAGCGCGTCTGTGGACTCCAGGCATGCTAATGTAATGAAACAACAATGAAACAAATGGAATCAAAACAGAAAAATCACTGAATATTTTCTCTGTCTTCATCCCCTTTTATCTGCTTCCAAGCTTCCACACTCTTTCATCTTACTTAAAGCAGTTGGAGCTGTACGTTCTGTAATCGATAGCGTATTCAAAGATATCTTTTTACAAGCAATCATGGGTTTTTTAGATGATGGTGTTAAAGTGTAAACTATACCTCGTTGTCTTTTCTTTTGGCAGTAGGACATTATGTCCCATTTGCGAGATCCAACTATATAAAGGGTGTCCCAAAATTAACGCAAGATTTGAATTAAATAGAAAATGCCATTTTTAGTCTTTTAATAGTTATATTTTTATTGACTCATAAAGTACATAGGATAGGGTTATGTATGGAATAACACATCGGACAAATGGCCTCCACGGCTTTGCATGCACATGCGCACTCTTTTGTCGAAATTTTCCATGACCCTTCTGCATAAATGTGGCTGAATTTCGTTGATTCAGCGTTGAATCTCCTCCTTTAATGCACGGGTGGTTGTGGGCTTGTTGACATAGACTTGTGATTTCAAATAACCCCATAAAAAGAAGTCTAATGGTGTTAAATCACACGATCTAGGAGGCCAATTTTGATCACCGAAACGAGAGAGTACACGACCGGGAAATGTCTCATGCAGTAATTGAATTGTTTCACGGGCTGTATGACATGTGGCACCGTCTTGTTGAAACCACATATTGGGTACATCAATATCATTCAATTTTGGCAGAAAGAACTGTGTAATCATGTCGCGATATCGAGCACCAGTAACAGTCACTGCTTGACCAGCATCATTTTCAAAAAAATATGGCCCAATTATGCCTCCAGCCCAAAATCCACACCAGACAGTCACGCGTTGTGGGTGCATTTCTTTTTCGACAATCACACGTGGGTTCTCCGAACCCCAAATGCGGCAATTTTGGCGATTGACAAAGCCATCAAGATGAAAATGTGCTTCATCGCTTAGGATGATTTTGCTTGAAAAATCAGGGTCCATTTGTTGATGTTCAATAATCCATTCAACAAACTCTCTTCTCTCTGCATGGTCATTAAGCTTCAATTGTTGTGTTAATTGAAGTTTGTAAGCATGAAGACACAGATCTTTGGTGAGTATACGTTGTAGAGAGGTTCTTGACATTTGCAATTCTTGTCCACGACGTCGAATTGAGGTTCCTGGATTGTCCGCAACACTCTCACGCACTGCTTCGATATTCACATTTGAACGGCTTGTTTTTGGACGACCAGTGTGTTTGGCGTCTCCAACGGATCCAGTCTCCATGAATTTTTCAATTAATCTCTTCACAGTTGACGAAGTTAAAACACTATTCCGGCCATATTTTGTATGAAATTTTCGAACTGCAGCCGCCAAGCTTTCACTATTTTTGAAATATTCTTTAATAATGAAGACACGTTGTTCTATCGTGTAACGCTCCATTTTTCATAACCCTATACTGTTAGCTGTCAAATTGCTTTTTTTCAGGGTTGCCAACACTTCACTGCACAAATGGCGGCAAATTCAAATCTTGCGTTAATTTTGGGACACCCTTTATATATATATTAATTTTAGGCAATATTTGCCGAAATATTTCCTTCTTGCTTGGCACCTTCAACTAAGAATGAGACACATATACGCTTCTGATACACTAATTTATTTTCTGGTACTTATAACTGGACACGACTTCTCAACTAATGTAGACAGTGGAACTTCATCGTCCTCACTCCATAGCTCCATATGCGTATTTTTTATATAATTTAATTTAATAAAATAGATACGCCACTTGGTGAAATCAAAGTGAGTGCCCAGACGATTTGTTTACCGGCGTTACTCAATTCCCGAAAATGTTGTTAGATACGTCACTTCGTGAGACGACTGACGATTTGATCGTAGTAGTATGTTCTTGTTCAATTTCTTGTCGGAGAGATGAAAAATTTGATTTTGACGTACAAGCTTAGTGCTTTCTCATTTTGATGAATTCATACGTGTCGTCGTTTCTGAGAATCTAGTGGAGAGGCTTGAATTTGAAAGAAACGGTACTTGCAAGCATCATAAATAACCATGGCGAGCATCTGTGAACTAATTAACGGATTTTGGCGATTTAAATTTGGTATTCTTGTGCAGCATGGGCAGACGGGCATACCACAACTGCAAGCAACTCTCCACTTTCGGAGGTGATTCCGAGAAGTTGTTAACGGTGGCATCCGCGCGAACTTCTCAACTACGCCGGATACTCTACGAAAGGAGCATCTCCGAACAACTCCGCTCATAGTCCAGGGGCCGTCTTTTTGAAGTCGGTGATAAAACGTGTAACATGTTGTTACAGTGCCACGCCGTTTTTATTTAAAAAAACAATAGGAAATGCTGGGTTGTTTCTTCCTTCTTTTTTTGTAAACAATTAATAAATTAATAAAGCAAAATAAATAGAATCAAATCGTCAATGCAAAACAGCTGTCTAGTGGCGTGCTAATTTAGAGCTGAATAAAGGCGGGGAGTAGAGGTGCGACACCAATACCCTGGTGATTGAGGCCTAGTATCCTAAAATCTGGAAACTAAACGAAGAGCCCACAAACCCACATAACCGGAACTTCAACAAGAACAATGACAGACACGAAATTTCCGGTCTTCCGTGAGTCAGTCAGTTGACTGTCAATCAATGTCAAAAGTAGGACAGCGTTCCAAAATTCTATACTCCACGGATTCGATGCCAAAAATAGTAATGAATGAGAAATTCCGATTCTCAAATCAAACTGTCTAATAAACTACTTAGCCATAGTCAGAGTTTCGCCCAAGGAAAACAAAACTATCCCAAAAACCTGACAGAGGCGTTCAGAGATGAAAAGTTCGCAACCATAAGCATCACACGTTACTGGTTGCCTATGAGTAGATCTTAGATCCGTGTTATTTCCCAAAATAATCTTGTGGGTAAAACAATCAGTTTACGAGAGACCAAAGATATTTTATGAGGAAATTTCTGTGATAGTCATTAATAAAATATAACATATTTGTCCAAAAGATTTCAACACAATACTGAAATTTGCCAGAAGACAAGGGTTTGGCCAAGGAATCGGTACCTACTCTATCCATAATAAAAGGAAATTCAAATTACTGGTGAGTAATCAAAATAGTAAAAAAATGTTACCTGATTTTGGCGTGTAACAACGAAGACACTTTTAATACTTCGAACGTATGTATTTACTTGAATGAAATATATTGGGTAGTTTTGTAGTGAAATTCTATATTAGTACTTTCAATTAGTACCTGATGGTGTATGTTGAGTCATCGATATGCTACAAAATGCTTCTAGATACTTCGAAGTCATTCACGATACATCAAGGAAGCAACAAATATAGCTAGAAATATTTTGTGGTTATATAATATTATACAGGGTGACTTTGAAGTTGAGTCATTAATTTTCAGATAATGATTGTAGAAGGAAGATAAACCAGAATATGTGTGTAAAAATAAAAAAAAATTAAAAAAAAATTTACCTTGTTTTATAAAGTATCCTCCCGACAAGTATTTCAGTGCGGACCTGTATTTGATCGTGAGGTCCCCTGTGAGGTCTTAAGTCACCTGATTCACGAGCCCGTTGTACTACATCAACAAAGGCACGAGGGGTTGGTTGCACTCGATTGGGAAACCGATCCGCATAAACATGTGCCATTTTTTATTTCGTTTGAGCCACGCAACAGAAACTATTCACACGCTAACCGACAGATACTGACTGTATGTATAACTGAACTGAATAAAACACTTAATTGCAAAAACGTCGTTCCAAATTCTTTCGCTTTTTTGTTTCCGATGCGATGAACCGATACGACGGATTATATCCGTTGTCGCCAAACACGAGCACATTGAGACAGGGCGGTACTCAAACTTCCAAAGGGCTATAACTTTGTTACTTTAATTTTACCAGAAAAATGGTAAAGGAAAAAAACATTTCTTTTGATCAGATCTACTCACTGTTAAAATAAATGACTCAACTTCGAAGTCACCCTGTATAATAACTAAATAGTAACATTAAGACTGTGGCGAGTAGACCATCTACTATACCGCCAGAGTCGTCAGCTCTAGTGGTCACAGAGGAGAGCTGCTATACACTCTCGCAATCGTCCATTCTGGTGATAGATAGTGCTTTATGCTGTCTTAGTTCGTTAATAAATGAGATCCTGGACTATGAATGCAAGTCGTACTGTTACGTTCGCCGAAAAAGTATCGGTAATCATTTCGACGAGCTGCCGGTAACAAAAAAGCCCATTGTGGCCTGTTTAAGGCCTCAGTTATTTCGTCGTGCGGTTTTTTGTCCGAAGCAGCATTTGAGATATTTGACGATGCCGTTTTTGACAGTAGTCCACACTGTGGCGCGCAGACCAGGACCGTAATGGCCCATTACGTGCAAGATAGTTTGGATACATTGGCGGAGACTCAAAATGGCCTACGAGTCAGTTTAGGACTTGTAACCTATTTTTTTGTCTGCCCCTTGGTGTCATTGACTCTGCATTTTCTGATATGCCATTGACAAATGCTTGTTTGTTCATGGTTATGTGTTTTGGCAGTATGACTAAGTATTTGTGTAGAACTGCATTTTACATATTCATACATATTTGCAAATATTTTCAGACCAATTTTGAATTGTAAGGTATCTAAGTTTTGTGTCGCATAAATTCATAGACATAAGATATTTGGATGAATAAAAATATAAGTTAACTACTAAAAGAGTCGCGATCAAAACATGTAGTTTAAATAAGAACGACTTTAATCAAATTTGTAGCTACGAAAAGTCTACACTCGAAGCATCCAGCCATCCAGACACAAATACAAGAGAGTTCAACGAAAAGTGACAGCAATAAACCGTCATACTTGTCAAAGCTGCCATTCTTGCTGGATTCCAACAGTGTTGTCAGGTTGTGATTCGGCAACATCGCACTGTTTCCCAGTCTCCCATATTAGTTGAACCCCATGCCTGTGACTAACAACTGCGTTTTATTTTGGGTATTACGGCCAGGTCTACAGACCAGAAGTGGCCACCCTGTCCGAGTTACCACAGAGCTAAGCGGTCATTTTCACTTCATTCCATTATGTTTATTTCCTAAATTAACGAACCCACGGGCTACACTGTTGACTACCACTAGTCTGGTAGGCAGGTGGTAGCAACTAGCCTTTTCAAAGTAAATTTCTAATTATTGCCAAGAGGAGGAACGCAAATGGTAAATTCCCTCAAATGAGGACAGGATATCTCATTTCATCTCGAATAATTTTTTGGACGCCGACGGTTGGCTATCGTCAGGTAGAATGCGTTTATCAATGGTACTAGCGAACTGAATCGTAACTCCTCAAATTGTAAAAAAGTATATTTTATGACTTACGCCGGATCTGTCAGTATCTCGCGTTCGAGCTGCCGGATTCTGCGTTCTCGTTTTGATTAATGCCCACCGGAATTCATTTGTTTCTAGTTATCATAATTAATTAGGGCGTTCCGGTGTCCATTGTGGGACCGGCCGACCAATCAGAATACAGAGAGTAAGGACATGGAATGCCGCACTGACAATTTTCGACCGTATTCGGCAATTGCGCGCACAGCCCGGCAAATGCCGAGAGCCGGTAGAGAAAGCTCGTGATTCTATCAAAATTAAAGATAGTTATTTATAAGTCGATATGATGTTTCCTAATTAAAATGTTTTCGCAGTCCACCCCCAATAATCTTACATTTCCAGATCTTATATTGTTCAACAGATTTTATATTTATAACAGTCATGTATGAATGATGGTGAAGAAGGTAACAAACACTAAGTAGTTGTATAAATCGTCCACTGTATCTCTATTAACGTGTAGTTAAACCAAGAGAAGAGACTGAAATCTGCCGGCCGGATTGATTGATGTAGGGCTTACCTGCATTACTGGCTTACAACAAAATAAATAATAGTTTAGGAAAACGAAAAAACACGCTTTAACCAAAAAGTAGTAGATGGTCGAACAATCAATCATAATTAATGTCCTCAAAATAAAATTATAATAAAATTTAAGTTATTAACAGAATAATTCAGTTAAGACTAAAGAGCGTGGGGTGCTTGATATATTAAATGTTACAATCATTCTATTGGCAACTATCTATGAGAGAAGAGTTACGAAAATGTAGTAAAATCCACTCCACGATTTTTTTTCTGAATTGAATTATTCTGTTCATAACTCAAACTTTATTATAATTTTATTTTGAGGTAATTAATGATGATTGATTGTTGGATCATCTACTACTGTAATATAAACTCTTTCTAATTAAACACTATTTTCTACGTTTTAGTTTGGTTAGCTATAAAAGCGTGTTTTTTAGTTTCTTAAGTATTATTTATTTTTCATTTTTTATTTCGATTTATCAATTATTGTTTTTGTAATCTAATCATTTCATTTAAAGCTTGACTGTTGCATGGGGTTTTTCCTGTTAACTTAGAGTAATAAAATTCTTCAGTACGAATACCGTCTAAACATCTTACACGACTAAGGGAGGATTTCACCAAGGTTGCCAAATTAACAGTCCGTTATTTTCCACCTATAGGGTAACAGTCCGTCAAATACAGCGAATGAGCTTCAACATCCAATCAACAAATTTGACCAACCAATAGCTATGAAATATTGAAAACAAAATATGGTCAAAGTATGAGATGACAGCTTGTCCGTGAAACATCACCAGCTTTTGAATATTAAGAGATTATATATAATTCAGTCAAAATTTAAAGAAATTTTTGATTTTTGAATAAAATTCTTGTTTTAATTATTATTGTTGATTTTTTATTCATGTTTATGTTATTTTCTTCAATTGATATGCGGCTTTACTGATTTAACATCGCCTCCCGTGTTTTTTCCTATAAACCTCTTGCAGATAGCCATTAAACACCTACTTGATGACAGACTACCAAAAATTTCATAGATATTGCTCGTTTCCAAACATTCATTCATTTACTTGCCCTTCATCAGAACTGTTATGGCACCTCAGTGGGAATATCACCACAAAACCATTCAGGCCTTTTGATATCCATACATCCATAAAGTTGAATATTTTTCGTTGTTCAGGAACTGAACAAACATCCACACTATATTCACAGCGATTAAGAAATTCCCAAATATATGCCTTAAAGCTACTAGCAAACCTTAGACCTGCAAAAAAACTACAAATTTGCCATATTTTTCTTTTTTCACGAGTACACATTCTAGGTAATATTTATATTAGACATTATTTGAATACAACTGATTATTGCATTTCAAGGAGTGAGACATGTGTGGGATCTGTCAACTCTTGGTACGAGTCACAAAACATATACTCTGAAGGTTTAATTCCATGCTATTCAATGACAACACGGTGACTTGTGTGGTTGTCAGCGGCCATTTTCTGAGGGTGCGACAGGCTTGCCAGATTGTGCATTAATATCCTGTTTCACCCTCCTGGTCCCAGTGGAGTAAGTTCCGCCAACTGTTGAAATATACTCTACTATGCTTTATAAGACTATTCGTTTCCCAAAATCATTGCACAACACTTGAAAAAATGCAAAAGAAAATTTAAAATTATTTCCAGGACGCCCCAAAATAGCTGCGTCGGTACCTCGGGTTATACATCTTGATAGTAGGGATGTTCGATACGATCCTATATTTAGAAGTATCGATACTTTTGCTTCCCATACCCGATATTTTGGATCGATATTTTTATATACGACACTTGGGTGTATCGATACATTTCACGAGTATCGTCATCTTTCGATCCGAACTGTGTCAGAAAAAGTGACTAACTTCAGATTACTTTTCTTCTTTGTTTCCTTCCGCTGGATATCGATATTTTATTCCAATATTTTAGAGTATCGATACTTCTTAAAACGATAAGAATCGATACGTAACGATACTTTTCGTGGATCTAAACATCCCTAATCTTGACAGCTTGTCGTTCTTGTCCACTGGGCTGCAGGGTGCGGTGTTGCCTTTACTTTCTTACATTTTGCAAAAATCTTACGACAAATAAAAGCTTCAAATGAAATATTGTCGAATATTTACGGATATGCATAGAATTTGGAATATAAATTCGTATTACAAATTTCAGATTGTCTATGGATGGCCTTGAACCGGATTTTTCGGTATTTTTACCGAAAGGAGAATATTTACCGATAACATCATTCTCCACGATTCGTATACTTGGATTTCTAGATGATACATTGGCAAAAATTGTTTTGCAAAATAAAAATCGGTACATCTCTACAGGTACGTATTATGTACACCCTGTACGTGATATACAGACAAAACTAGATTGCCAAGCATGAACAGTCGTCAAGAACAGTGAAAACATCCTACCAAATATAATAGCTAGAAAATCGACCGATTATTTGCCTCATTCCCATTGAATAACTGATCGTCTTTTCTGAAACGATAAAAATTAGTTTAAAAATGGCTTCTCTGACCTGATTCTAAGTGACTTCGGTAATGGATCCATCACGGCAATGAATTTACCAAACGATGTTTTTCTGCGGAGCTTGAAGATTTTGTAGGTTCTACCTACTTCCGTTAAATTAGACTGGAGAAGTATGGACCCAACCTTAGGTTCGTAAGCAAAATTGTGTGAATGTGCAGCGTTGGGCACTCCCTGTACAGGAAATTAAGGCCACAGACGCAGTCCATCCGACAAACCGTACCCAATGTCATGTTATGGCAATCTTGTACTAATAATAATGAATCACCAACAAAGCTGTTGTAATATTCATGGGAAAAGACAAGGAACGCCCTCTGGCGCTACAAACCAGTGCGGAATTAGATACTTGTTACACTTCCACACTTGGAAAAACTTCTCGTTAGCGATACTGGATAGTATGTAAAGTTATACGTTTGGCTATTAAATTAGCTGTTAAATCATATTTGATCGAGATACTGAATTATTTTGCGGGCGGACTGGAATGCGGCATAGTTATAACAAGATAAGGGAATTACAGCTATGAATTGGATTGTTGCGTAAAACTACGAGGTCAAATAGGTGACATATAAAATGCAACACCCAGAATTATTTATTGAATTTTGATAAAACCTAATCCAGTCAATGCCCTGACGACTTAACGAATGGGAAGCAAACAGAAGCTTCAACACATTATTAGCTTTTTTGAAAAAGCTCAGCTATTTTGCCAGACTTTGAGTTAAAATTTTAATCACTTTCTATTTATCAGTCGACCTAAAACTTGTAAAAGTATGCGGCCAGAAAGGAGGAAGGTGGGGGGCGCGGTGAGCCGCTGCCCTTCGCTGCGAGCGCGCTTTGAACTCGTAAATATGTCGAGATACGAGGGTACTACAAGCAGTATTAACGAGACGAGACCGGAACGTAATGGTAACTAACAGCGCATAACATATGAAAATGTGTAGCGACAAACGATAAAACTTATGTTCTCCAACTGTAGTGCAAATTAATCTAAACAAGCCAGGGCCAGTATCATGAAGGCGGTTAGTTGCACAGCTAAGAAGTTATCCAGTTGCCATCCGACCAGGCTGCATTTCTGTGAAACTAATCGGAGTGTGTGCTAAAGTTAAAACTGGATACATGAGGTTCATCTAGAAAAATTACTAAATTTTCAGAGAATTACTAACGGATTTAAAAGAATTGAAAATTAGTTGATTTTGAAATTCTTAAATCACTTCTTTTTGCAACTTCTACATCTTCAACACGTGCTCAGCAGACATTAATCAAATCCAAGCGAATAACCAAAATTTCTGTGTTATGTGCCGCGGTTATAATATGGTTCAAGATGACACACGGGTTGATGACGTCAGTTACACGAATCGCTTGAACGTGTTGGTTTTAACCGCGGTTTTGTTGCAAGTTGTTTATTTTAGAAAAGCGCGTATATAATCTCTGATTATTTTTATTATCACTTAATAATCGGTGCTTTTTCGTCTACAACTGTATATGGAAAGTTTAAATAAGAAACCTTTCATAATATTCATGGGAGAAATGTTTTTTCAGATTTTTTTTTAATGATGGAACCATGGCTTTGTAGCTATGATAACTTTCAATTCTCTAAAATTTTCCGTATGTCAAAGAAAACATTTATTGATTCAGCAGAAATGATGAAAAAAGAAATTAGCAAAACCGTATACAGGTGGATATCATCTAGTGAGTTTATATCGAGATATTTTAATATTCTTGTGGTATATGGCTACACAGGATACTTTGTTAAGCATAGGAACTACATTTAAAGTGTGCCCAACAACCGTAATGAGTATAACTAATAAGGTGCTCCACTGTATGGTAAAACTGAAGTCAGCCTGTATCATTTTTCTCAAAAATGAAGCTGAAGTACAATAACAATATCCAATACCCGGCAAAATTCTAACTTGTCATATTTCAAATAATAACCAGAAATATAAAACTACTCTTGAGTTGGGTAAATACCACAATTTTGCGGTGATACCTATGACATATAACAGCTGATTCGTGACGTCACGGATCTTATAACCAAACTGATAACTACACTCGCTTGAACGGATTGGTAAATACCAACCCAAAATGGTAAATACCATTTCCATTTGGTTATCCGCTTGAATTTGATTAATGACATGTGAAGTTGACAATATTGATGTATGGTTCATTTTTGAGACTTGTTACCTGAGTTGCCTACCTAATGGGAATTATGTGTGGTATTAAGAGGGGCGATTATTAAAGTCCAAAATATTGATTAAACATTTTCAAAAATACATAAATGTTGTTATGGAAAAATGTTACCAGCCAACAATGTCAAGTAAAGCGAAAGAATTCCAAGCCTGAGGTTACAAGATATGGGGGATATTTTCAAAAAAGTTAAATTATGTGACTATTGTAATTATTGTGATAAAAATGACATCTGTCATAAAAATATGAGGCATTTCTGGAAACAAACGTTTGGATAGCTGGTTTTCTCTGAAAAGAACATCCCGGCTTAATAACATATGCCCTAAAAGCTTCGGCAGAAAATATCTGTCTGGAATATGATAGACAAAAGCGTTTCAAATTCCAACTCCCCCATATTTCCACCACACAATACAATGTCGGCAGCCTCGTTACCTCGGCACTATATTTTATTCCCTCGAAGAACGATCCGCATCCGAGATACCGCTGTGGCGCTATTTGCCAATCTGCATCGCTTTATTGACATGTCTTCGATTACCCGTAGCCTTTTACAGAAACAGTTCTACCGCGATAGCATCTTCCGCGGCGACGCGTCGCTGGTTGACCCCATTGCAGATCATCCAGATAAGCCAAAGCATGAGCCACGATCAGCCAAGGCTGACCCAATTTGCCGCTACAGATCACTTCTAACTCGAGGAAGTACGTCCATTGCGCTGTTATGGATCTTTCAAACATACATTGTCATAGCTTAGATTCAACGTAAAACCACTCGAATTTGCGTAGAGTACGTTGTAGACTGTGTTGTTGATTTTTTTGGTTTTCGTGTTATATGGCTTGTTATACTCAGTGACACTACAAGTGTCACGCCAAGAAAAAATAATTTTAACTTATTATTATTTTTAGTTATTGTCCTTTCATTTACTAGTGTTAACCATAACAAAATGCCTCAAGTTAGAAGACGACCAAATTATCACCATGTTAGCGACTTTGACTGAGGTAGCATTATTGCCTATCGAGATGTTGGTTTGTCCTATCCAGAAATTGGCCGCCGTGTTAATTGTACTGCAATGACGGTGATGCGTGTGTGTCGTGTGTGGATAGAAGAAGGTAGAGGAACATGAAGTAGGCTAACTGGTCCACCGAGGCGTACCACAGAGCGTCAAAATAGGCGCTTCAGATAACTAGCCCACCGAGACCGTTTTGTTACTAAGCGTCAGATCGCTCACCAATGGTTTGGAGAAGAAGGTAGACCTGTTACTACGCGCACACTCTATCGCTGCATTCGAGCCTTCGGAGTTTTTTCATACCGACCACGGTTAGTGCTTCCTCTGACTACGGACAACTGTCGTCAACATTTGAACTGGAGCAGAGGACGGCAACATTGGGAGGCAGAATGGCATAATCGACTAATCGCGATTCTTTCTAGGTATGCACGATGGTCATAGAAGGGTAAGAGGACGCCGTGGAGAACGGCGTGATATTGGATTTGATGTTGAGATGCATGTACACAGGACTGTTGGAACAATGGTTTGGGGGGCTATTGCCTATGGTAGCCGATCACCCCTTCTCTTTGTTCAAGGCAGTATGACTGCAGAGCGTTATGTTGATGATGTCCTACAAGCCTCTTTACTGACGTAACTACAGGGCTGTCCACACGTCCTTTTACAGCAAGACAACGAAAGTCCCCATATCCCCACATCCATCACAGACTCACAGCTAATCGACGAAGTTGATCATCTCATTTTGTCGATGCCTAGACGCATACAGCAGTGTATTCAGCTGCGAGGTCGCCCAACATATTATTAACTTTTGTCTTATTACTTGTGAATAAAATTTCGTGAGTATTTTATCGTTTCGTTCTTGATTGCCAAAAAAACAAACTGAGGAAGCTATTTTTTATGGGTGTAACACTGCTAATGTCACTGAGTATATTTAGGAGAAGTACCACATCAACTCACTATATTTAGTTACATAAAGTCATGCAAATGCCGAAATGCTGTACGCCTTTACCAGTATTTTTTCTTTCACTTCGATTGCCTCATCGCGTTGCTAGTCCGCTAAACCGAGTACTTACATTTGACCGATTAAGCATTCTACAGATGCAACTGATAAAAATTAACAGTTGTATCAGTGGGTATGATCTCGAAAGACGGCACGACTAGAAAGAGAGATATAAACTGGTGGACAGTTGCTTTGCAACATGGAAAATTTTTCCCAAATTCAACTCTAGAGATTTTGGGAACGGCAACGCGAGTTGCGGTATTAGGAAGGTTCCTGAGAACACGTACAAGGTTCGACTAGTCTATTTATTTTATTTATCCACTCATACAGGGTGAGCAAAGGAAGCCAGGTTTTTTTTGGAAAAGTTTGGGCCTGTCAGATTCTAATTTTTTGATCTTGGAAATTTTTCTATGAATTTTTTTCATCTTCGGACTATCCTAAAGAAAGCGATTTCTCAAATTTTCCGAAGTTTTCTATAACTGAAATTATTGAATATTAAAGAAGTGTTACACATTTGGGGGTTATTGCCTAATTTATAAATTTTACTATGCAATAAAACAGCTTAATGAACTCCCAGTTACTACTCTTAAAATAAGGGTGTATTACAGTGGTGTTACAACAAAAGCATATTTTGGTTAGCTAAAAAGTGCTAATAAATTAAAAAAAAATATTCTTCAAAATGCTATGATGCTGGCAACATGCCAGTATTCATCTTTTATTTGAAAGTTTTTATCTTTCCCGTTTAGCATTGGCGTACGGGTCTTCATTGGAGATGTTTTCCGATAGGTGATAGATTCTATTAAATTTTTACTCAGCATCATAGAATTTATTACATTAACAATATCTAATATTTGAGAAAACAAAAATTTGAAGACCAGTTAAATACCTAAATTATTTATTTATGATAAAAAAGAAGTTTTTACAAAACTGCAACAGCTATTTTAAAAAACATTGTTGGTACCTTGTAGGGCCACCCCGCACATCGATCACAACCTAGCGACTTCGTGGCATACTTTCCAGGAGGTTATTATTCAATTATCGGTATACGTTTTCCCACCCTTCCTGAATGGCTTCAGTCACTTCTTCCATTGTTCGACTAGCATTTTGTCTTGACCGCACTAAAAATTTTAGCCAGACCACATATGCTCAATTATGTTTAGGTCTTGAGACTTTGATGGCAGATGCAATAATGTGACATTATTTTCTGCCAAAAAGTTTATAACCATACGAGCTCTCCGCGCCCTGCAGTTATCATCGATGGAGGCAAAATTGTCCCAAAAATCTTGTGCAAAAGGAACAACGATATTGTTTAAAATGTTGTCCCTATAAACTGCAGCATTGACTGTCCTGTTTGAAATAAAAAGTTCGGTTTTACCACTGCGCATAACACCAGCCCAAACAGTAATGCCACCTCCACCAAACGCCTCTTGAGGAGCCATGTTTTCTTCATCATATCGTTCCCCAGCTTGTCTCCAAACTAGGACCCTTCCATCAGACTGGTATAGGTTGAAGCGAGATTCATCAGAAAACATGCAATTTTGACACTGCTGACGCCAATTTACCCGCTCCTGTGCCCACAGGTACCTAGCAACTCTATGATTGTTCAAGAGTCAGGCACACTTGGCGCGACGCCTTGCTCTGAAAGAAATGCTAATTTGAAAAAGTACCTAGAAAATTTCTTATAACATTTACTCCCTGTAATAAATGTCTTTCGGCCCGATCTCTTTTTATTTATGGATTACCTCCTCCATGCAGGTAGGACGTTTTCCCAGCATCTGATATCTACGCCTTAAACGGTACATTGAGGACCGATAAACATGATAAATTAAAGCTACATCATTCACTTAAGGACCTGCTACCAATAACCTTATACAATTCTCTGTTTTTTTTTGAAAAAGACGAGGCATTTTTGAGAAAATAAAATTACACCGTCAAGTGTACAGTCAATATTAAAGTTACTCAGCACTCAGTAGTTCCATGTTTTAGGCGTAGGTAGTTAGGATGGAACCGGAGAAACGTCCTATTTACATGGATAGGGTAATAAAAAAATACGAGGTCGAGTTGAAAGAAGTTGAAAATTCGATAATTTGAATTATGATCATCTTTCGAAAAATTTGAGATTTCACTTTTTAAGAATAGTCCAAAGATAAAAAAGATATATAGAAAAATGTCCAAGATCAAAACTGATAATCTGACATAAAGTTGACCAAGAACCTCCCGAATACCGCAACCTGATGTGTAATTCCGTTCCAAAAGTACCGAGATTTGAATTTGGGTGAAATTTTCCATGTTGCAGAGCAATTGTCCACCAGTTTATGTAGAGGGTGCCGCAGAACATCATGTCAATCTTCATAGGACAAAAGAAATAATACGACAACTCCCTATAACAGCGTCTTACGGGGCTGCCCTAACGGAAATCCATTTTTTCAAATAACATGATGATGAAAGATACTAAGCCCTGTTCGCCCAAGAACGGAAGTGAACGTAAGCAATAATCGATGTGTGATCAACGCATGATGAGCACGTGACGGTAGCTGCCTATCTGACTGTCGCTATTGGCTAGAGCACCATCCCGGGCTTTGCGTTCGTGTTTCATGCACAAGATGGTAATAAGTGACTCATGCTTGTTTGGCAGGTGAGTTTCCCTGAAATTATCGGTCTATGTCTGGGATTCGTTGAGCTGACGAAGTGGTTAACAACAACCTAACCCCACCCAGAAAAAGAACTAAAAAGCTTCATTTGTGACTTATATACTCAGTTACATTAGGAGTGTTACACTCAGAAACAATAATTTATTCAACTTGATTTTTTGGAAATGAGGTAGACTGACATCAAGAACTGAACTTGTACGACGAGCAATATGGGGATATGCTTTGTCTTGCTGAAAAAGGACGTGTGGACGGCCCTCTAGATACGGCAGTAAAGTGGTTTGTAGGACATCATCAACATAACGCGCAGCAGTCATATCGCCTTGAACAAAGAGATGGGATTATCGGCTACCAAATGCAATAGCTACCCGAACCATTACTCCAATGGTCCTCTGTACATGCCTCTCAAGAGCAAATAAAATATCACGCCGATCTCCACTGCGGTGTCTTACCCTTCTACGACCATCGTGCGTACCTAGACAGAATCGCTATTTGACGCTGAAGATGACATTATGCAATTTTGCCTCACAATGTTGCCGTTCTCTGCTCCAATTCAAACGTTGATGACAGTGGTCCGCAGTCAGAGGAAGCACCAACCGTGGATGTAATGAGGAAAGTCCAAATACTCGAATGCGGCGTTAGAGTGTACGCATAGTAACAGGTCTACCTTCTTCTCCAAACCATTGATCAGCGACCTGACGCTTAGTAGCAAAACGGTCTCGTAGGACTGGAGGTCTGAAGCCCATATATTGAAGCCCTGTGGTACGCCTCGGTGGACCAGGTGGCCTTCTTCATGTTCCTCTAACTTCCTCTATCCACACACGACACACATGCATTACCGTCATTGCAGTACAATTAACACGATGGCCAATTTTGCGATAGGACAAACCACCATCTCGGTAAGCAATAATTCTACCCCTGTCCAAGTCGCTAAGATGGTGACAATTTGGACGTCTTCGACCTCGAGGTATCTTGTTATGCTTAACACTAGTAAATGAAAGGACAATAACTGAAAATAATATCTGTAATAAATTATCTGTACTGCTGAGTTATCAGAAACTGCTTTCTTCACAAAAAGTAGGAAATAAAATTTTAACAAAGTTAAACCATAAATAAAGATAAAGCGTTGACATTGTTACCACAGCAAGCTTTAAATACAGGGTGTCCGCAAAGTTGGGGTTTTCCTTTATACGACGTGTAGATCTTGAAAACATAAGCAATTTTTCTTAGTACCATATACACCAATGTCTTAAGGGAACCGAGATAAAGGGCTCTGCAACATCAAAAATATCTGAATACCGTCCTGTAGCCGCGACCTCCCCCCGTGGTACTAGTACACTAGCTCAACCCGACGACAGAACTGGGTCGCGGGGTCAGTGTGTCAGGTCAGTATGCAACCTTCAACTGACGGTTACGGTCACGCGTGTAGAGATAATCGCGTAGACGAGAATCCCTCAACAAGCACTAGAGACGTGGCTAGAGAAGTGCAAGTATCAAAAACTTAAGTCTGGCGAACGCTGCGTGAAGAGGGGCTGTATCCGTTTCACGTCCAACGTGTACAAGCCCTTCAACCTGACGATTTTCCAGCAAGAGTGCGGTTTTGTGAGTGGTTGTTGCATCAACATGACAATAATCCGGACTTTTTGAAGTGCGTATTGGTGACAGACGAATCTACGTTTACGCGTAATGGGGTGAATAACTTCCGTAACACTCATGTTTGGTCAGTAGAAAATCCGCACGCTGTCCGTCGGGCACATTTTCAACAAACATTTTCGGTGAATGTTTGGGCTGGCATGGTGAACGGTATGCTCATTGGACCATTTATTCTCCTAAATCGATTGGACGGGATGCAATATCTAGACTTTTTACGCAACATTTTGCCTTCCTTGTTTGCCTGCGTCTGCTCGGTAGCGCATCAGCTGATTTCATTTCCTGTTGGAGCGGTATGATTTCGGGCAGAGACGTACTTGGCCCTTCTCGTCAACTGGAGAGTGAGTACTTTTTCCTTTATTTTTTTTTACTTGGTCGCCCTCGTTTCACTACACATTACCTTTGTTATTTCAAGGGTAGTTGTTTATGAAAAGGAAAACCCCAACTTTGCGGACACCCTGTATAGTCATTATGTTGCCAAAAGAACAAGTTGAGGAAATTATTTTCTGGGTGCAACTGTTATAATGTCACTGAGTATGAATAGGTTTAGTAGCTGAACTAGGTGATATATGAAGTGTTTTTGGGTTTAATATTTGAACTAGGGGCTCATCTTACACGAATCGTATAATTTTTTTCAGAATGAGAGACACTTTACAAGAAATCGGCCATACTCATTAGATCCATTACGTCAAAAATGGCTTATCATTGGTCGAATATGTGCCATATGCGCAAATTTTGATTCCCATTGGTGAATAGTAGAATCGAGCTATAGGGGCCTATTGTTGCTAGGAATTTGTGGCAATTTTGTAACCCCATCATTGATTAACGTATTTTGCCTGGGGATATCTACAACATACTGGCACCATCTGTGAGGCGGCAGCTGAACTCAAAAATTAATTTATAAATCTACTTTGTAGAGCATTAGAGTGTTTGGTTCTGCTACCGTTTCATAGAAGGCGTCAGGTTCTTCAATCCCTCACTGGCCTCTCTAATACTTATTTTAATTGGGTATCTTCGAGGTATTCTGCTCAAAAATACCCAATTAAAACCCTTTCGTCGTCTATGAGGCAGTAGCAGATCTAAGCACTATAACTCTTTCCAAAGTAGATTTATTCGGAGAACAGAAAGACGCTTAAGAAAGTCCACAAATAATTTTCTAATTAGAGCGATTTACGATCTTTGTTGCCTGGAGACCCACATTTTGAGAAGGAGAAGGAACCATATTCATTTCCGATAGGGCGTCGCTGGATGTTTTCATGTTCTAAGACACGTTAAATGTTGTCTCTGCTCGGCGATCACAGCCCGGGAGAGTCTGAAGGGAAACCGGTACTGTACGGAAGGGACATTGCAAATCAGACATAATAACAGGCAAGTGTGAGTGTGCCATCTGCGACTAGTTTGTCGAACGCGGTGCTACCGATCGCTACGTCTGTCGGTAGCAGGAAACCACACTGTACCTACTCACTGTACAAACTAACAAAGTGGTGCTATAAGTTTTTGGCAAAAGAACTGTTCAGCCGTAAATTGCTGTTGTCTGAACACCAAAATGCTGGCTTAATTTTGTGTGGAACGCAAGTTTGCTTTCTGCAGCATATTTGCTCCAAAATGAGGTATCTAAAATATTCTTGTAGTACAAAATTGCTCTGTTCGGCAATAATTTGTTTCGAAACATGTTGGTGTATCTCTAGCCGGTTACGTCTTCAACGCCATATGAAATAAATAAACAGATCGAGTCTCCGTACCATGGGCGTATCTTAATTTACCTAACTGATTCAAAATTATTCACTAATCGTACTTTTAAAAACCTTCTAATCCCGTACATATACTAAGTGACATATAAATCCGAACACCCAGTTTAAATGGTTTTATTTTAAAAAAGTTGGTGAATGTATTTATCTTACTGTAAATAAGAAGTGAAAAAATTTTCAGCCTTATCAGTTGGACATTCCGGTGTTTATACTGCTTTTTTTCATTCACTAACGCTCTAAAAATGAATATTTCAGCCGCAGTAAAGAATCAACGTTGGCGGATTTTGGTTCTTGACATCCTTTACGATCGGTTACGATGCCTAGAGTACGGAGACCTGTACGATTTCGTCAACTTAGTGGGTTTGATACGGGCCGTATAGTGGGACTTCGGGAAGCTGGACTTTCTTTTCGGGCAATTGCAGTTAGAGTGCAAAGAAGTGTAGACACTGTGGTTAGGTGTTTTCAGGCATGGCTTCGAGAAGGCCGTACGCAAAGAGCAAGGGGCACTGGACGCCGCCGTTGAACAACAGACCGTGAAGATCGCCGCCTAAGATTATTGGCCTTAAGGGACCGTTTCTCCACTACCAGGTCTATTGCAAATGAATGGTTTGCAGAACACGGAAGACCTATTGGCATGCGAAGTGTTTACCGACGAATGAGAAGTTTTGGCTTGTTTTCATACCGGCCACACTGGGTCCTCCCTTTAACTCGAGAACACTGACGTAATCGCCTTGAGTGGTGCAGACAACGGTCACTCTGGGATCAGGAATGGAACAGTATTGTCTTTAGTGACGAGTCTGGATTTTGTTTAAGCATGCACGATGGTCGTTCGACGAAGATCTATTGGCATGCCGTTTATTTTAACCTCCTCTATCACCCATTTAAATAATGACTATCATAACGTTTACACCCTGTATATCCTAGTAACATGTGAAGATCACCTCTTAGATAAACTCAAAAATTCTATAAACTTCGTGAAATGCATCCAAAGATCTAGGTATAAAAAAACCGACAACTATCTGGCAAGTAGCTGATAATATACATAACCTACAATTTGGCAACTAACTGACAATACATCTAACCTACAAGCTGACAACACGTGACACAGAACTCAAAAATTGACAAAACTGACACCTACCTATCTGCGACTTACTCAACTATGCAGAGTGTTACAATACGTTTTAAATTATAGGAGATTTTCATATATTTGCATAATTGAAATGTGCGTCCCAAATTACCCCCGTAAACTGAGGTTTGGTTCGCTTGTAACAAAGGGAGAGAAAGACAAAATGAATTCTCGCAGAGTTTCACAAAACGATTACCCAGTTCTAGTGACCTTAGGAGATTCAAGCTTGTCGCGACACCCAGTCCAGTTGACCGTCGGCCCGGTCGCTAAGAAACGAAACACGGATGACTAGATTGGACAACGTAGAACAAGTTTTGGTAAGCATTTATGATTTTGTCCAGCTCCAGCTGAATCACCGACACACACAATCGATCAGAATCGCTTCGCATCGCTCCTTGTTCGCTCTTCCCTCTCGATACTTGAGGCGCGTTCTCATGAGTCAAGTTTAGTTGACCAATTTTAGTTGATTATCGAACGTTGAACGAAAACTGTAGTGAGAACCTGTCGTTCAATAGAGTTGGTCAACTTTATAGTTGTTCAAGAGAAGTTTGACAAAAGCAAAGTTTTATCATTGAAGTGGCGAATTGTTTCCAAGTTTAAACTTCTCTTGAAACGTGTTTACTATTCAGTCAACATTTGTTGACTGTGTTTAGCACATTTTGTGAAAGCGGTTGAGTGCACGTACGTTTGTGTCGTTTATAAAATAATTAGGTTAGGTATTTATAAAATAGTTAAAGAGAATGAGCCTCAAGTGATCTGAAAATTTACTAAGTGACATATAAATCCGAACACCCAGTTTAAATGGTTTTGTTTTAATAAAATTTTGTATAAGTACTTAATGAAGCATAATAAGTAAATGATAAAAATTTCAAAATGATTGCACTGCTTTAAAGCCCTTTGACCTTTAATAATGTGTGGATGCACCCTGATGTGCAACGCGCCTAGGCACGCTTCTGATCAGGTGGTCAATGTCCTCCTGTGGTATCTCATTCCAGGCAACCACCAACTCCTCTCGAAGTGCTTCTAGAGTCTGAGGAGGACGTTGCAAATTAAGCAATCTCCTACCCATCATATCCCACACGTGCTCAATTGGGGATAAGTCGGGAGATCTTGGTGGCCATGGTAACAATGTGACATCATTATGTTGAAAGAAGTCTATTGTGACTCTTGCAACATGTGGTCGGGCATTATCTTGTTGGAAAGTTGGATCTGCCAGGGTGTCAAGATAGGGTAAAACATGGGGTTCTAGAACTTCGTGGATATAACGCTGCGCGTTCATGTTACCTCTGATGAAGATTAAAGGTGACCTGGAACCATAAGCTATAGCACCCCAAACCATAACTCTAACAGTGTGATGAACATGTCTTTCAACAAAAAACTGTGTATTTCTCCTTTCACCACGTCGCCTTCTAACCCTGGCACGACCATCGTGCATGCCTAAAAAAAATCGAGACTCGTCACTAAAGACAATACTGTTCCATTCCTGATCCCAGAGTGACCGTTGTCTGTACCACTCAAGGCGATTACGTCGGTGTTCTCGAGTTAAAGGGAGGACCCAGTGTGGCCGGTATGAAAACAAGCCAAAACTTCTCATTCGTCGGCAAACACTTCGCATGCCAATAGGTCTTCCGTGTTCTGCAAACCATTCATTTGCAATGGACCTGGTAGTGGAGAAACGGTCCCTTAAGGCCAATAATCTTAGGCGGCGATCTTCACGATCTGTTGTTCTACAGCGGCGTCCAGTGCCCCTTGCTCTTTGCGTACGGCCTTCTCGAAGCCATGCCTAACAACACCTAACCACAGTGTCTACACTTCTTTGCACTCTAACTGCAATTGCCCGAAAAGAAAGTCCAGCTTCCCGAAGTCCCACTATGCCCCTATCAAACTCACTAAGTTGACGAAATCGTACAGGTCTCCGTACTCTAGGCATCGTAACCGATCGTAAAGGATGTCAAGAACCAAAATCCGCCAACGTTGATTTTTTACTGCGGCTGAAATATTCATTTTTAGAGCGTTAGTGAATTAAAAAAAAGCAGTATAAAAACCGGAATGTCCAACTGATAAGGCTGAAAATTTTTTCACTTGTTATTTACAGTAAGATAAAAAGATTTTATAAGTCCCTTGGATCCACTACCAAAGGTACAACATTTAGGACCCTGCTGCACCCGGCAAGTGTAACAAATGTCATAATAATAATAAAAAACGGCTTTATTCGGCGAAGTTCAGCGATTCGTGTGCTAGAAACGTTCATCAAAACCAAAACTGATACACTAGCTATATGTAACCTAGCGCCCTATACAGAGTATTACCACAATATTTATGTATACATTTCATCACCTAGAATTTCGGCTTGCTTCCTTGCAGGTTTGTATGAAAATTATTCTCTGCCTTGCTGCGTGAAACAGAGTGCTACTCGTACAAGGCAGATTTAATAACTGGCATTTTAAATGTTGTCAATTACACACACATATATATATATATATATATATATATATATATATATATATATATATATCAGAAGCAATGACCCAGCCATTCTCCAGTTGTTTGATTTTCCACAATAAACAACAGTATGTTAGCATACCAAGATTTCGCTGATTTGAAATTCAAATGTGCGACGTGCGAAGTACGACAAATGTAAAAGATCATAATTATGTTTGATTTGGATATTAGCACTTAGCTCATCTTTCTTCCTATTGACACGAAATGTTAATCGTATGTGTACAAAACCACGAATCAAAAATTATCGCAAAATAACTTCGCCTCAAGTAATAATCAACACCTCAGACATTAAATACTGTTGGTATTCATCGAAATATAGGTACTATACAAGTGAATATTTTTATCATTATTTTAGTACTTTTTGTTATATATCTTTCTCCGCACGATCAATTTCTTTTTGTAGATCATTTAGGCTTGAAGTACCACAGCAAGTAGCTATAACCGGCCGCGTGGTTGTAATTAGATGTCTCCTTGAAAATTCGAGGCCTTCTAGCCATTTTATACTATAATATGTAGGTTGGCTCTTATTGTGGCCTTCGTGTGCTGTTTTTTCCTCTACCATCTTCGTTTCCTCAGGTTACACCCGTATCCGGATTTGTGGGCATGTATATCTACTTTTGTAGTTGCATATGTCCATTCATTTCGGGCCTGATGAAGCCAACCAGCAGAAACACGTATCGCTCGGGTTACCTATCCTATTTTCTGCTCCTATCCACTTTCCTCCTTTTTGCAGATTTTGCCCATTGTTTTAGTATGTTTTATATGTATATACACAGGGTGACTTTGAAGTTGAGTCATTAATTTTCAGATAATGATTGTAGAAGGAAGATAAACCAAAATATGTGTGTAAAAATAAAAAAAAATAAAAAAAATGTTACCTTGTTTTATAAAGTATCCTCCCGACAAGTATTTCAGTGCGGACCTGTATTTGATCGTGAGGTCTTGGAGCACCGGCATGCCGTCACCTGATTCACGAGCCCGTTGTACTACATTAACAAAGGCACGAGGGGTTGGTTGCACTCGATTGGGAAACCGATCCGCATAAACATGTGCCATTTTTTATTTCGTTTGAGCCACGCAACAGACACCACTATTCACTCACGCGTTACCGACTGACACTGACTGTATACAAATGAATAAAATAATTGTAAAAACATCGTTCCAAATTCTTTCGCTTTTTTGTTTCCGATGCGATGAACCGATAAGGCGGTTGTCGCCAAACACGAGCACATAATATTATTATTGAGACAGGGCGGTACTCAAACTTCCAAAGGGCTATAACTTTGTTACTTTAGTTTTACCAGAAAAATAAATGAATAAAACATCGTGATAAGCGTTTCAAATTCTTTTGCTTTTTTGTTTCCGATTATATCCGTTGTTGCCAAACACGAGCACATATTATTATTGAGACAGGGTGGTACTCAAACTTCTAAAGGGCTATAACTTTGTTACTTTAATTTCACCACAAAAATGTTAAAGGAAAAAAACATTTCTTTTGATCAGATCTACTCACTGTTAAAATAAATGACTCAACTTCGAAGTCACCCTGTATATATCTATATATATTGCACAATAGTTGCTGTTTGTTCTTAATGTTATTGCAGCTCCTGATGATGATGGCATAATCCATTGAAAGCTAGAGACTAATAAGGTATAAAGAGTCCTCATTGCTTGAATTTTGTCGAAGTACCCAACTGAAGGCGGAAGCTTTATTTTTCACCTAACTGGTCTAGACGACAATGACCAGGTCTCAAGTTATATATATATATATATATATAATTTGTAACATTATAATAATTATCTAACTTTACTCATAAATATAACTGTCTAAATGATTTAAACCAATAACGTTCTAATAATTCAACAACATAATAATTTTTTTAAAAAGTCGTTTTAGGCACAATTCCCCTAAACCAAATTATCTCAACTAACTAAACAGTTTAATAATACAAGCACATGGTACTTTCAATTAAACTGGTTCCAGACAATTCAGTTTTATCAGGCCGACTAATTTAGTTACTTAGGATAATTAAAGCATCCATTGAGGGTAATGGAAATTTTCCAGAAAAATTGTGTAATTGACCACGTTTTCTCAGTCCATGGACGTATCCTGGACATTGTTCATACATCCACATACTTAACGGTAGTAAACAGAAGCTCGTATTTTTCCAAGTCCCTTAAAATGATCAGGCAATCTGATTCATAATAAATCATTTAGCTTTTGGTAATTTGCGATTATGATTGCCCGCTGAGCAAATGGTATGGCCGAACGACCAAGACGATTTTTATGCAGGAATCCTAAAAGGAATTCCTAAGGAGAGGCATTTGTCCTTGTGACGGGAGATAACAGGGGGGCAAATGATGCTGGGGACCCGCCACTTATCGTCGATGCGGACCACAAGGGATTACGCTTAAATCTTCTCAAGCTGATAGCGATGGTAAAGGCGAGGGAATATCGAGGTGGCTATGAACTTGATAGGCGGTGTCATGTCACTTGGTACAGCATAACCATAGGTCAGTGGTCGTTTAGAGACAACGACAGGTGCTATATCTGACTTTTGAAGCGTTTTATCGACAGACCAATGAAACAACAAACTTTCATTAATATCTTACTCCATTGCATTGATCATGATTTTGATTTTTGAGCTGCCTTAGCTTTTTTAGAACAAGGGATAACTTTTTGAGGGTGTATTCCTTTAGAACATTTTTCTTTTTTGTCTTTTCTTGTAAAAATGTACAAGGTTTTTCAAGTTCGAGTGTTTTAATGAGTAGTTTTGTCTCACAAAGGAAATAGGGATTAGATTTTTATGCAGTCTTTCTCTCTCTCTAGGGTTTCTTTGCACCGTATATTCCGAGGGCGGTGCAATCAGCTCATACTTTCGACCTGAGGTCATCTCGGCTACGCCTGGCTATCCATATAGGTTAAGGTTTAGGCGCTCTATTTGCAGAACCTTCACGCGTGTACCATGGTAAACGCTCAGCGGGGTTGTTGTCGCGATATACAGAGTGTTCATTTGAAAACTACAAAAACCACTGATAAAAAGAAAAAACGCCGAGACACGGCAAAAGATTTGTCAAGGGGAACATCTTTTTAACCAAAAACTACTTCACCCCCTTTCACCATCTGCCGACCAGGGTGATCCTCTTGAAAATTTTGAATGACAAGGAGTATCGAGAAATAGCTTGGTTGAAAGGTCTTTAGAAGTCCTTTAAATTAAAAAATGTTTTATTTATCTTAATTTGTTCGGATAGAAAACAGAAACACACGAAAATATCTAGTCTGCAAGTTGACATCTTATAGTTTTTTTTGACGTTTTATAGGTTTTTTATATGATACCCGTGCGGCATGTGCTCAATTACATAAAGTCTGGCAAACGGATCTGCAACAGGGAAAGGAATGCGACCGAAAATATTCGATATTGCCAAATTTAACTACAAAAAAGCAATAATAAAGTAATTTCAATGATTTGAAAATCGATTTTTCACAATTCCAAAAAATAATAATTCAAAATACTGAGTATTTTAATGGGTTGTTAGCTCTATTTGTATTTAATAACTATTTTTTACTACTGAATCGTATTATAAGTAAACATTTTTCCAAAGATCTTATCGACCTCGGTTGAGCTGGCAACAACCACCCGAAAGGTATATTGGACACCGCCTGAACGAATCTGATTGGCGGATATCCTCACATGTTTTGTCGCCATGAGAAAATTCGACTCCCTATTGGGTAGCGTCCCAGACAATTTTTTGCTCCTTTCTTAGAATATCCATACTATTGGAAAGTCCAGTGGCGTAGGTTTTATCTCCGTTGATTGTCGTGTATGAGTTTTACAACTATTATTGTTAACTATTTATTGTTCTATTAAGTTTGTATGTTTAGTGCTGTGTGTTTTTGAATAGTTTAGTGTCTTGTTATTTGTTATTGTTATTCGTTTTAGTATTATTTTTTTAAAATGAACCAATTTATTCGCGGAAAGACGCTTCATAGCCAAACAAGAGAAGTGATTGCGAATGTTTATAGGTTAGTAATAATAATATGCAATAATTGTAGTTTTTGACGACTGAGTCTGAATATAAATAAAAAACAAGGAAATGCTAAGCTAACATTCTGATGATTATTTATAGGGTTTGCGATGGAGAAGTGGCAAACAATTCCCTCAAGTTGCTGCTTAAACGTAAGCTTGATAGGGTGTCCCTTTATACCGGAGTCGGAGTATCTTCTGTTAGGAAAATTCATAACGAAGATAAAGAAATAACCCCAATAAAATGTTATCCAGTCCCGGGAAAAAAGACCGCGTCAGTCTCTTGTTGAGAAAGATGAAGATTTTGATTTTCAGATTATTAGACATTTGATAAACAGATTTTATCTTGAATATAAAGTTGTCCCGACAATTAGGAAGTTATTACAAAAGTTGCGAGAAGACTAAAATTTTCCCTATTCTAGGGAAACACTCAGGAGTTTATTAAAATCAAATGTTTTTTTTTGGCGCAAATGTCAAAATATAAGAAAAGTTTTGATGGAGAGGCCTAATACATTTAAGCGACACCGATGCTCTAGAAATATCCACATCAACAGTCCAAAATTGCAACAGTAGGAATCCAGAAAGATGCGGATTATAAAATAAAAATTAATTCTGGCCATGTTTCGGCTTGTGGCACTTTTTAAAGTAAATGAGCATATTCACGGATGTATAATATATATATATATATATTCTCAAGGTAAAAAACCACGTTAAGTATCTATTTGTATTTGAAAAATATATTTTATTTGCGGCTTTGACAAAAACGCTAGCTTGATTTTCAAATTAGGTTTTAAATCGCACAGTTATCATGATTTTTTGAATTGTGGCTATTTTGGGAAGTGAGTAGACATTTTTCCGTTTGTTGAAGTGTAGAAACAAACTCAAGTGTTTTTTTACATGGTGTAGACTGTAGAGAACAGCTATTTTTGAGTTTACCCGAGACTTTATTTATTATTATGGACAATGCTCCATATCATTGTGGGCTTATTGAGACTTCCCAAAATTAAAGTGAAACATAAACGTATAGTTTACTAAATTTAAACCAAATATGAAATAATCCCAAACTTTTATAAAATACCGCACGCCGCTGGCATTTTATGAATGAAACCAGCCATCTTTTGCTTTCCCCTCACCGATACCCCGATGTTGCAGATCCGTTTGCCAAACTTTAAATATGCAATTCTGGCCCCATTTGAGCGTTTTCGTATCTTTTACAGTTTCCGAGATCTCAATTAGCGTTAGCGTCGAATTGGAAACACTCGGTATAGTATATAATTACTCAGGTATCAGGAGCTATTTCAATCGATTATTAAACATGATTGAGAAACAACGTTGCACCAGTCATCCAAAAAATTGAGGCTATCGTGTACGAAAACGATCATTACTTACAATATGAGGAATTCGTTGAAAGCGTAAATATTAATGGTTCTGACAAAGCCTAAGTCGTTTTGACGCCATTGAAAAATTGTACTAAAAGTTGTTTGTAAGGCATGGGAAGCATAGAGTCAGTCAACTTTTTAATATTCTCCATCGCATCGGATAAAAGGTTTGTGTCGTGATGTCTCATTGAAATCTCTTCGCTGTTCATGGTCATTAGGCTCGAGTTTTCGTGTTAATTGAATTATGTAAGCATGGAAACACATACCTTTTGTGAGTATATGCTGTAAAGAGCTTCTTGAAATTTGCAACTCTTGTCCTGAATTTTTCAATTAATCTTTTCACAGCTGGCGCGTTTAAAACACTATCATCAACAAAATCTTCTATTTCATTTTGCAAAAAGCTAAGATAATTTCCCCCATTTAAGGGTTCTTAAAAAATATAGGACCATCTATGCGGGTTCCCAGAACTCCGAGCTACACGTTCACTCCAAAACGGTCCTGAAAGGCCTTATCAAACGTGGATTTTTAGTTGCCAAGTAACGTGTATTATTTTTATTGAATAACCCAAGATTTGTGAATCGCGATTCTTCATACCACTAAATATGATATAAATATGAATTGACTTTCAACAGCCCTATTCTTTTCAAATAAATGCTGTTTGAAAACATCATAAAGTTGCATATCCTCCTCACCTCCTTGCGGCGATTGGTAGCTTCTATGGAATAGTTGTAATTTTAATTTGTTACTAAACCGATAGTAGTTTGCAGAACATCATTGGAAATGCGTTTTGATTTAGTAATATAACAAACTACTTTTTGTTTTGTAATATCTATAGCTTATGGAGCTCAACACGCAAATTTTTTTATGCAGATGTCATTTAACAACAAAAAAAAATACTTTTTTATATCATTGAATAGAGAACTTTACGTAGAATACGATTTCGGAAAAAAGTATACAGGGTCCCATTTAAAATCTATCAGAAATCTTGCGTTGAAGATGTGGCTTCCTCATTTAAAAAAAAAATATTTAGCTCATTTCAATAAATAGACATTTGGTGATTATGACACCTTGAAAGTTTAAAATATTTTTTGTCGTGTAAGCAATATGGCGGATTTTAGATTACTATGCCCAAATTCCTTTATAGCGCCGCAAAAATGTCACTTGTGGCACATCGCTGGAAAGGGAATTTCGAAAGTACGATTATGGAAAAAATATGCAGGTTTCCATTTGAAAGACGAAAGTCAAGGACACTTTCGGTTGAACCGGATGGGAGAGATAGCTCATTCAACTTTAAAGAAATGCCTCTTAAGGCCGTATCATCAGTCGTTCCTAGAGTTGTAGGACGCCTTTATGGCATACTTGATTTTCATAGTTTTCTACGGTTCCGTTTCAGCGTTCCTATAATTGAACGAACGACTGACGATACGGCGCTTAATGACTAACTAAGCATATCCCAATCTTTGAGCGATATCTTTATTTGTCCAAAAAATACAGCATTTTTCCAATTCCACAATCCACAATCACACTAATTTTTATAATCTAATCTAAACGTTTTTAAATAGGGTAATTAACAAATAATTGGCTTAAGTTTTTCTAAGTTAAGTCAAAATTTGTAGTCAATAAGTAAGTAATTTTCATTACATTAAATATCTAAAACGCACATGACAACTGCGCGTCGGTCTTTCATCACTCTTATCGCACCGGCAATCGATCGCAAACGGTAACAGTGGTTAGTTATCGTTTTGCATAGATAAATTACTTTATCGTTTTGTCCAGCAGAACATTGGGCGTGTTGTTTTGTTTTTGTTCGCGTACGTCGTCGTGTTTATCTACAATGTTCTCGAATCAAGAGTTCGCCGACATGTTAACGAGTGCGGACCTTGTTACCAGAAGAGTATCCTCGCAGACTAGCATTCTGTCAGTGGTTTTTTCACAAAAACATTGAAAATCTGGATTTTTTTAAAAACATTCTAGCGACGAACGTATGTACTCTTACGCGAGATGGGATATTAAATATCCATAATACACACACGTGGGCCCAATAAAATCATCATACCATACGTGAAGGTCATTTCCAACAGCGTTTTAAAACAAATATTTGGACGGGTATTCTTGACGATCAGGTAATTGCCTCTTTTGAGTTACCCCAAAAGTTGTCAGGAGATGGATACCTTAGCTTTCTAGCCAATAACCTACCAGAACTTTTGGAACAGACCTTACACAACATGCTATTATAACGGAGAATTTGTGGTTTCTTCATGACGGGGCACCACCACAAACTGTCATAACGTTTACACCCTGTACTGTTCTAATCAGAGCAATTAATGAAATAACATTCTCGCAACCAGTCTTTCTATTAATCTATCTCGTTCTCCACTGTATTGTGGGAACAATATCTGAGTAGTACCTAAATGTGACCCTGATCATCCCTTTCACTATACCTTGACGTGAAGTTTCCTCTCGTGAAGTATCATATTTTCTGCGTCAATGAGAATTCTATTGAGCATACCTCGGAGCGACAACTGGAACGTCAAAGAGATACATAAATCCCTCAGTTGAATCAGTCAATAGTAAACAAACTTAGACGGTTGCGTCTGCCGGTTTCTCCTATCTGCATCAGCATTGCGACTATTAATTATCGCTAAACAAGAATTTGTCACAATGTCGAATCGCATTACAGACGTCGCATTGCCAGTCGAGACTCAGCGAAGCAGATGCTAGGATGACGCACGCTGAGCGAGGAGCTCGGACTACGCTTTTCGCATTCCTAGTGAAATTTTTGTATATTTATGTATTCAGTATCATTATTATTATTATCTAGACATCTAGAGTATTTTCACAGTCTCGACACAGCTAAAATGCTGGAATATGTAACAGCTGAGGAGGTTTCGTACTAATGGAAGGTTTTTAGGTTAACTGCTTTTTGCATGAAATAAGTCAGTCAGGTTTTGGTGTCAAGTTGTCGAAGCTCGTCCACTGTCCAGTGGACTGCCCCGAAGATTTACAGTAACAATGGGACCCCAAGCATATTTGTCGCAGCGATTTTGTTCTTACCGACCAAAGAGACCAAGCATTAGCCACAACCAGACAGACAGACCGACCAACAGTGGCATAAAAACAACATCTTATTTTCGAAATATTTGTCGCTCAGTAAATCGTGAAGTAAATATATTTTCTACGAATTTTGAGTCCTTCATTCTTTCGATTGGGTATTTCCATTTATCTGTTAATTGACGCTTATCAATAAAATGAAATGTTATATAACCTTGTGAGCAATAAATCACCTTTATTTATTACTTTAATCAGCAGAATTTTAAAAAGTCCAATGAAAAACGTACGCACAATCTCTAACTACCGCGTTGTATAAGTGTCTAAGCAATCTTATTATTTGTGTTGAAAATATTGTTTGTTCCCACCTACGTCCGCGGTTCAGCATTCCTATAATCCAGATTCCTGTAGATTTAAATAATCCTATTACATACTCAGTTCCCAGAATGCTCATTATGATTTACATCATAGGTGACATTGTAAGGCGCCACGCTTGCACTATGTGTGGCTTGGCGGTCAACCTTGAGACTTGAAAGAGATACCAGCCGGATAGCTGAGGCCTGGTATAGTCCGGAGTCTTTTGCTAAAATGTGTTTCAGAGTAACAATAAGTGTGAATATGAAATACCACAACACAAACACAAAACTATTACCAGAATTGACCGCTGCGAGACTGTACAGGGTGGACAACTAAGAATGCGAGGTACTGGGAACGTATCTATCGTAGAGGCTTACGGCAAAAAAAGTTCTTCTTCTTCTCTGACCATGTTCTGTCGGATGTTCTGTAGGACTAGCCAATAAAGAGAGCATTTTGACGCTGATAAAATTTAATACAGGCAACATCTACGTTATACTGGCCGCCAGATGGTGGTTTAAAAAATCCACAGGCATTTCGGCCATCTCACCGGACAAAATACGAAATTACAATGAGAATGTTTTTCGAATAGTGCAACATCTTATAATTAAATTTTCAATGCCTTCAAAACCAAAAAAAGTCCAAATCCTTACCTTTATTAAAATCATCGGGGAGGAAAACCTAAAAAATCTTCAGGATTTTTAAAAAATGTCAAAATTTTCAGAATCTTCAAACCCATAGTTTTCGAAGTTTTTAGGAATTTAAAAATTTTCAGCTTTCGGAATCATCGAAATTTTAAAAAAGTCCAAATTCTTAAATATATTAAAATCATCGGGGAGGAAAATTTTCGAAATATTCCAGAATTCGAAAAGCGCAAAATGCAAAAATTAAAAGTTTTAAACATTTTTAGCTTCCAACAACATCGAAACTTGAAAAAAATCCAAATTCTTACGTTCTTACTTTAAAATCTTCCGGGATGAAAAATTTCGACATTTTTTTTAATTCGAAATACGTAAAATGCAAAAATGAAAAGTATTAAACATTTTTAGCTTCCAAAATCATCTAAACTTAAAAAGCTATTACGTTTATTAAAATCTTCTGGGACGGAAAATTTCGAAATTTTGGAGAATGCGAAAAACGCAAAATGCAAAAACGAAAAGTTATAAAACAAAAACTTATTTCCTTACTTCATTCACTTTGCTTCTTAATTACTAGATATATACTAAGTGACATATTAATCCGAACACCCAGTTTAAATAGTTTTATTTTAATAAAAGTTGGTGAATGTATTTATCTTACTGTAAATAACAAGTGAAAAAATGTTCAGCCTTACCAGTTGGACATTCCGGTTTTTATACTGCTTTTTTTTAATTCACTAACGCTCTAAAAATGAATATTTCAGCCGCAGTAAAGGATCAACGTTGTCTTATTTTGGTTCTTGACATCCTTTACGATCGGTTACAATACCTAGAGTACAGAGACCTGTACGATTTCGTCAACTTAGTGAGTTTGATAGGGGCCGTATAGTGCGACTTCGGGAAGCTGGACTTTCTTTTCGGGCAATTGCAATTAGAGTGCAAAGAAGTGTAGACACTGTGGTTAGGTGTTGTCAGGCATGGCTTGGAGAAGGCCGTACGTAAAGAGCAAGGGGCACTGGACGCCGCCGTAGAACAACAGACCGTGAAGATCGCCGCCTAAGATTATTGGCCTTAAGGGACCGTTTCTCCACTACCAGGTCCATTGCAAATGAATGGTTTGCAGAACACGGAAGACCTATTGGCATGCGAAGTGGTTACCGATGAATGAGAAGTTTTGGCTTGTTTTCATACCGGCCACACTGGGTCCTCCCTTTAACTCGAGAACACCGACGTAATCGCCTTGAGTGGTGCAGACAACGGTCACTCTGGGATCAGGAATGGAACAGTATTGTCTTTAGTGACGAGTCTCGATTTTGTTTAGGCATGCACGATGGTCGTGCCAGGGTTAGAAGGCGACGTGGTGAAGGAGGAATCCACAGTTTTTTGTTGAAAGACATGTTCATCACATTGTTGGAGTTACGGTTTGGGGTGCCATAGCTTATGGTTCCAGGTCACCTTTAATCTTCATCAGAGGTAACATGAACGCGCAGCGTTAATATCCACAACCCCATCTTTTACCCTATCTTGACACCCTGGTAGATCCAATAGACTTCTTTCAACATAATGATGTCACATTGTTACCATGGCCACCAAGATCTCCCGACTTATCCCCAATTGAGCACGTGCGGGATATGATGGGTAGGAGATTGATCAATTTGCAACGTCCTCCTCAGACTCTAGAAGCACTTCGAGATTAGTTGGTGGTTGCCTGGAATGAGATACCACAGGAGGATATTGACCACCTGATCAGAAGCATGCCTAGGCGCGTTGGAGAATGCGTAACACATCAGGGTGCATCCACACATTATTAAAGGTCAAAGGGCTTTAAAGCAGTGCAATCATTTTGAAATTTTTATCATTTACTTATTATGCTTCTTTAAGTACTTATACAAAATTTTATTAAAATAAAACCATTTAAACTGGATGTTCGGATTTATATGTCACTTAGTATATTTACTAGTTGCTTTTATAGTTGCATGAATATTTATACTTATAAGGAAATTCAGGAAACGGTTAATAAAACTCGCTCTGAGAATTGAAATAATTTTTATTTCTTCGTCGTATCGATTAACATATTTACATATATGCATAATTACACAATGTACAACTTTATTTACAATATTTGGCCTAAAAACACTAAGATCACAATATCTACAATGGCGTTTTCTTATTCCTACAAAACATATCACATTTTATCTGATATAACATTGACGCAAATACAGTTGAAAGTAGATAGTACGAAAAGCTGGAATACGTCGCAGCTGAAAGTAACATACAAATTGGGTACATAGAAAATATGGGAAGAAATTGAAAGAAATCCTCATTCTGATTTCTAGCAAAACATAGAAAGCTAGACCTCTTAGAAAATATTGCGTTGCTAACAGTAGCTGGTCACAGTTTTCTCATATTATCGGCTAGCCGAATTTTGAAAAAGTCAGTCGTTAGGTGGTCTAGTAAACCTATGGGTATGTACTTTATTTCAGTGCTGACATAAAAAAAGTAAAATGGGATATCGCGGCTTTTTCAAGAGAAGTTTGAAACGGCTTAATAAAACGTACAATAAAGGAGGTTCAGAATAAGACTCGTTTTATTTCTTTATTGAGAGAGCTTTAGCTCTACAACGTTCAATGGATGCAATTCAGCCTTACATTTGCAATACAGTGCGTCAATAAATAGACCACTCATATCTACAGCGATACATTAAACGTTATAAAATTATCACAGTTTCAGATTCAAAACAAATACATTCTCAACGCATTTATAAGTGTTATATCCAGTAATGATCAGTGTTGCGCCATTTTGACACGAGTGCATTTGTGCAACAGATTACGACAGAGGCGCTACAGAGCGCGTTTTCGAACATAAAGCTCGGTACGTGGACAACAATGAGTTCATAGACTCATATTACAATGCAAAATGTTCGAAATAGGTGCGGCGAAATTACTTAAGACCGTGCTAGATGCAGCCTACATTTCAACCAGATCTGAATAGAACTCGTCAACAGAAGAGACACATAAGTGGTAGATAGACATTATCCAAATATCACTAAATGGCGTTCGAATTGTTTACATTTTATAGCACATGGTATAGGAACATAATCTATCATGTTTTGTCTTCAAAGTTCAGTCATTTATTTTAACTACCAAACATCACTAATGTAAAAGTTGCATAATAAAAGAAATAGTAAATTAAATATTAAAAAACTAAAAACGTTATTACACGGATTTTTTGATACTCTCGACCACTGCCGTGTAAAATCTTACTGTTTTTGGTTGCTACTCCTATCGTTTATCTAAATGTGGCAAATTTTTTGTGTTACTGTATGGTTTTCAGTACGAGTCTTTGGTTCGATCAGTTGTATCTCTGTGCGAAAAAATGGCCCACGTTTACGAAAACAATGAACTAGTGGACATAATACTAACATAAGAGAGTGCCAGCAAGATACAGCTGTAGCATGTCCACAGATATGTTTGTAAATTGAGGAAGATATTTTTGAAATGGCCGAAGACGATCCAACAACGAGAACTAGAGCCATAGCAGCTCAAGTTGAAGTTTCTCATAGTAAAGTGTGGATGACATTACGACAAGAACAGTATTATCCTTATCATTATCAACGGATACAAGCGTTACATCCTGAAGATCATCCTAGAAGAGTTGTATTTTGTCAGTGGCTTTTAAAACAGTTCGGCAGAAATAAAGATTTTACGAAATTTATTTTGTGTACGGACGAGGCCACAAGAACTCATTTACAACATAAATGTTTGGCCTGGCGTGGTAAATGGCATGCTTATTGGACTTTTCTCCAATTATTACAAGATGTTCCTCTAAGCGCCTTGATTTTTCTGTGTGTGGGGCTATTTGGTGTGTCATCATGGAGCAGTAAATGCTTGAGATTTAATACGTGGACAACGTGATTTTATTTTCGAGGATTGTCGTGGATTCGCCGAGCAAGATTTTGCGTTTCTCGAACAAATGGGAACAATTTTGAACACTTTCTGTAAAAACGATATCCATTTAACTTGATAATGATTTTTTTTAACATAATTTGTAATAACGTTGACGTTAAAGGGATGAGAAACTTTGAGTTTGTATGACAACTGATGGGAGGAATTCAGCTCGAACGTTTTCAATATAATGGCACTTCCTGTTATACCAGAAGTAGCATATTATATTAAATGGAACAACCGGCTATACATTTTTGAGATTCTGCATAAATCTATGTATATCAACTTAAAACTACGTCTTATTGTTTTGATATATCTCAGATTTTCAGTAAAACATGACAAATGCAAGTCAATGGATTATAACATTTTTTTGTAGTGGTCGTGAATTTACCAGACGATTTGTAACGATTTTATTATAGTACCGGATCAATTTTGTATAATCTGTTTACCTCGCTCATTAGTAGTGTCCGAGATATATGGAAATCTTGGGGTGTTCTCTTCATATGGCTTTAACAATAAGCTTAGCTATGTAGACAGCAAATCCTGGTTAGTGCGAATTCATAGCTGTATTTTCGAATATCTTTTAATCATCTTATTTAAACTTAATTATAACCTAGCAGATACCACGTTTACATAAGCTTGACAAATCGCTTGTTAACAGAAGCTATCTAACTGGTGGTTTGTTTGTTTAGGACCATTCCTACCCTTCTGTCGATTTGTGAGTTTGTTTGATCGCTGATCACCTTGTTGAATGTGTTTGTGAAATATTAGCACAATATCCATCCTGAGGAATGCAACTATTTAGTTGAAGACCATTTTTAGGTCTAAGAGTATTTGAACCTTTAGCAATTTTACGCAATATGTTGCACTATGCATAGGAATACTCTACAACCGTTCGTCCCCATCTAAGACACTACCACTCGCTCGAGGTAAAATCCAAATGGTCTATACAGGGTGTAATTCAATTTGTGGCTGAAAATACAGGATGTGATTCCTTAGCTCATTTTACGAAGCAAAGTTTATATGAACATATGCCCTAAACCTCTTAACTTTTGAGCTACAGGGTGTTAAGATTTTAAGAAAAAAAAATCGTTTTCTTAACATAACTTTAATACTGTTATTTTTTTTTCGCGTAAAAAATAAAAACCATTTTTATGCATTTGTGGTGTAACGAAATTATTTTGAACTAGTAGGCTGGTGCCCTATTTTCTTTTTGAAATGACATTTGATCGATTACGTTGCGGTCTTATTTTGACAAGTATTCATAAACGTGATAGTTTTTGACATTGTGAAAGTTTCTTTAATCAATAATAAAGAGAAAATAAATGAACCATGCAAAAATTTACAAATTCCGAGTTAGCAGATATGCATTTGCTGACAGGAATGCGCTTATGGCTGGGCAGATATATCAAGGGCGGTATCTACTGTTGGACCAGCGAAAGATTGCAAGCCGAAAGAATGCGGACAAAAAATTGCGAAGTTGTCAGATGTTCTACATAAAATGCGGTCCATACATATTAACATATTTAAGATATAGAATTGTTCCGCTGAATTTGGCAATGTAGCTGGAAAACCCAGGCCGCAGGTAAACATCCGGTCGCTGATTGGTCCAAAACTCTTATCTTATCTGAAACTAGAATAACGTGCCGATGGCACGGTCATTTATAAACCTACTCCCATAGGCGTAGGCAGTTGGCAAATACTTTGAAAATATAATTTACTGTTTAGTGGTGATAATGGAATTCAAGCATGGGAAAGTTATTCACAGCCAGGCAAGGGAAATAATAGCAAACGTGATACGTGCTTGCGATGCAGAAGCGGCTAACAATACTTTCGTTTATCCACTGGTAGCTAGAAATGCAAGGGCGGCATATTATACGGGTGTTAGTGAACGAACTATAAGTAAAATTAGAAAAGAAGATAAAGACAGGCAAAATGCAACCTCCACACAGCCTTTAGCTTCTCCCGGAAAAAAGAGATCACGCCCTTCTGTGATCCAAAAAATTGATGGAGTCGATTTTTCCATTATTCGGAGAATGATAGAAAAATTTTACTGTGATTTTAAAGTGGTACCTACTTGTAGTAAACTTCTAATCAAACTGAAGGAAGAAATGGAATTTCCATTTGGTAAAGAATCGTTGAGGCTGCTTTTAAAAGCAAAAGGATTTTACTGGCGTAAATGCCACAACAAAAGGAAATTACTAATGGAAAGACCCAGTATTTTACATTGGCGATACAAGTATCTTAGGTCTATTAAAAAGTTCCGGGAAGAAGGAAGGCATATTATTTATTTGGACGAAACTTGGGTTGATAATGACCTCACTTTCAAGAAATGCTGGCAAAGCGAAGAAATTATGGGTGTCCTGAGCAATATAAGTTCTACAGGTAATAAAGTTTCTTTCACCTCGATTTTGCTTATTATACATTTTTCTCAATTTTGGAATATTCTTAATAAGTGCTCATTTAATTTGTCTAATTGAATACATAATCCCTTGCAAGTATTTTTTTCTCAAAAATATGTTTTTTATACATAGTGATTCAAAAAGGTGTTGGCAAACTTAAAATAACACTAAAATGAGGCTATTTATTCATTTCCAGGACGACTTATAATTGTTCATGCGGGTTCGCAAGATGGTTTTGTTCCTGGAGCCTGTCTCATTTTCAAGGCTGGCTGTGCCACTGGTGATTATCACGGTCAAATGAACCAAGAAAATTTCACGAAGTGGCTTACTGAAAAACTATTTCCTAACATTCCTCCTAATAGTATTATAATAATGGATAATGCACCTTACCATTCAGCTTTGGAAGACAAGCCTCCAACTAGATCTTCTCTAAAAAGAGACATCATCACGTGGTTGAGCAAAAAAGGTATAGAGCATGATCCTAATGCTAAAAAAATGGAGCTTTATGAAATAGCTTGTCTACATAGGCCACCATCTGATGAGAAAAATTATAAGATAGATAATTTAATAAGAAGTTTCGGACACACCCCACTTCGAACGCCACCCTATATGTGTCAGTTTAATCCCATAGAGATGATTTGGGCACAAGTAAAATTTTTCATTAGAAGCCATAATACAAGCGGCGAATTTACTATAAAAAAACTAGATGAAATTTCTAATAAGGCCATCGCTTCAGTAAGTGCCAGTGACTGGCAAAAGGTTATTGGACATGTTATAAAAATTGAAGATGAATATTGGGAAAAAGACAGTCTCATTCAAGAAATACAGGAAGAAATAATAATCAACATAGGAGGTGAAAGTGATAGCAATGACAGTTCCTCAGACAGTGATCATGACTCTAATCAGGATTGAAACTATACTAGATTGGCTACCTTTTAGAATTTTTAGATATTCATTTATTATACTATTGGTTTGTGGCTTTTAGTATCTCAGTAGAAAGTCTAATTCTATGTGTTGTTTATGGGTTATTTCATCAAGAAATTACTTTTTGTTTTCCTATATTTTTCTATTCAGTCAGATATTTTTGACTTGTTGTATTCTATTTTAGAAGAATGCATAATTTGTTTTGCTGTTCAATCATAATGCGTACATAGGAATATTACTTGTTGCCTAAAAAATATATTTATTTTGTTCTCAATATTCAGTGTTTGTGTATATTTATTTCTTATAATGTATGTTTGGTATCACGTCATTATGAATCGCAAAAAAATATTAATACTACCAGTTGTAATAAAATATAAATTCAATTAATAATTCAAGTCTCTCCGATCTCCGCCTATGACTCCATATAAAATCGTCTAATGGTAAGGTTTTTTCATCGCATTTCCCCCTTTCGTCCCTAGCAATCTTTGGCTGGTCGATCTATAAATCGTATCATTCCCGATGCCAGAAACTGGGAGCACATCGCACGGTGAGAACACGAGAATTAGAGGAAGCTGTTTTAAACACAATTGAGGAATATCCAGAAACAACTACTATGAAAATTGCGGTAAGGCTTAATATTTCCCATTTTCTTATTTGGAAAATACGTGTTGATAATTTACTATACCCCTATCATATTCAAAAGGGTGAAGCACTACTGTCGCGTGATTTTCCATTGCGTTTAAATTTCTGCCGATGGTTTTTAGAAAAACTTGATGACAAACCTTTATTTGATATCAACATACACTTTACTGATGAAGATAGCTTTTCTCCGCACTTTCATTCAAAATTTCCAAAATAATAATGTATGAGTCGAAGAAAACCCATATGCAATTACGGACCAGTTTTCCGTGAATGCCTGGGCTGGAATAGTTGGAGATTTCCTCAAAGGATCCTTCTTCCTTCGATGACGACTGGATGGACTATCCTATCGTCACTTTCTTGAATACGATTTGCCGATTTTGCTCGAGGATGTACCTCTTCTATTAAGAGAAGAAATGTGGTACATGCATGATGGTGTTCCTGCACATTTTAGCATTCATGCTAGGGAATTTCTAAGTGAAGCGCTTACCAATCGCTGGATAGGCTGTGGGGGAGCTCAATATTGGCCTCCCAGGTCCCCCGATTTAAATACTTTAGACTATTTTTTGTGGGAGCACCTCAAGACTTGTGCTTAGTAGGTGCATGTCTAATTTCATGAAAATATCTACAACTATATTAAAGTTATGATAATAAAACGATTTTTTTCTGAAAATTTTAGCACCCTCTAGCTCAAAACTTAAGAGGTTTAGGACATATGTTCATAAAACATTTCTTCCTAAAATGAGCTAAGGAATCATATCCTGTATTTTTCGCCATCAATTAAATTACACCCTGTATTCCAAAAACTGTTTCAAATCTAAACTGGTAAAGTTGATACATCACTTGTTCGTTCAGTCAAAATAATGTGGAGTTCCTGAAAACCATTGCAGAAAAGCCTCAAAATCTCACATTATTTTTCTGAACCTAGAGATTGTTTCGAAATGTATTGATAGGGCAAACAAAACCTTCAAAAAACGGATTGCTCAAAGTGACTACCGTCAGATGAATGTAAGGCTACAGTCTCTTCACAAATTGTGTGACTTTCAATTACACCTATATTGTTGCATCCAACAATAATTATCCCATCTTCCAAAACCGCCACATTTTCCAGTTGATTAGTAGCCATAGTAATGATTGCTAAAAAATATGAAACAACTTTGATGCGGCAAAGAAAGTTAGTTCAATTAGATGATTTTTTGCTCATGTTTATGAAGCATCTTGCATACATTTAGAAACCTATTGTGGAGCCCAGAAGGTGCTGTCCTGAATCAAATAATTTTTTCTCATTTGTAAACAGTTTTAACAGATACCGATATTTTTTTAGAATGTTTGAATACTTGAAAAAAAGAACTTGATAAAACACCCAAACAAGCATGTTTTCTTGTCCAAACGTTCAACTGACTATAACAGTGCAATAAATAAATATATTAGGATATTTGTTTTAAACGACAATTTTTGAAATATATTTCGCATGGAGGTATTGTCTTAGTTGTGTAGAGTTACAGTACCTAATGGACAAAAATATATAGACAAATATGGATATTTACCTAAATACCTTTAGAAAACGAATTCATACTTCATTGCTCCATAAACAAATGCGTTATTAGTAGAAGAACTAAATTCCTTACATTATCTGCAACGAACACAATACAAGTCTGAATATAAGCACTTTTTTGTGAGGTACAAAAATATGTAGACAAATTCTTTTCAACATTAGTTTAGTACAGTTTCGTGTCAGAAGAGGATTAGTTTGTGTTCATCAAGTATTGTGGAATAAGTTGAGTGATTTTAAGACCATGCCGCGTGGTCCAGAAATTTCTTTCGATGTGAAAACAAAGATCATTGAGTTATACAAAGATGGTCAGCGTCAAGTCGACATTGCCAAAAAATTGAAACTGAAGCGTAAAGTAGTTTGGGCAATATTGAACAAATATAAACAAAAAGGTATCTTGGAAGCCTCTAAGAGAAGTGGTCGGCCTAGAAAAATAAATGCTAGATCAGTTAGGTTAATAAAAGTAATTTCATCCAAAGATCCGTTTAAAACCCCAAGACAAATAAAAGCCGAAATCGAGACAAAATGAATTGTCAGTGTTTCTACGAAAACTATAAGTAGAAGATTAAATGATTTGAAGTTATTTGCACGTCACCCGAGTAAAAACCCGAAGGACCGATTACAATTTGCACGGATGCATCTTGATTGGAGCATCTGTGACTGGAAGAGGGTATGTTTCAGCGACGAATCCAAGTTAAATATGTGCGGATCAGATGGTGTTCATCACGTTAAACGTCCTAGTGGACAAAGATTGAACCCCAAGTACTTTTTGCCCACTGTCAAATGGAGGCGGGTCTGTTATGGTTTGGGGGTGCTTTTCGGTATTTGCGATGAGACCTTTACATAGAATAGATGGCATTATGGATAAGTTTGTATACACAGACATACATGTCATGTTAGCCTATATGGAATACAATATGCCCTAGATCAATCTTCCAGCAAGATAATGACCCGAAGCACACATCAAATCTCGCAAAGAAATTCTTTCTGGATAAAAAAATACCAGTTCTCAAATGGTCTTCACAGTCTCCCGATATAAACCCCATTGAAAATGTTAGATAAGCAAATACGAGATGAAAATTATTCAAACAACGATGAATTTTTTGCTGCTTTAGAGCAAAAGTGGAGACAGACTAATAAATCTTATATCAAGAAACTTCTACAATCTATGCCGAGACGATGCCAGGAGGTGATTGATAATAATGGTTATGCTACAAAATATTAACACAAACATGGTTGGTTTTCTATAATTCAATGAACTTTGCTTCTTTTTTCTATAATTGTTTTGCTTTGTCTATATATTTTTGTTCTTCATAGTTACAGTCTTTTTCAATTAATTTTTTATTGAAGGAAGTCTAATGAATTTATTTATGTATAAGTGAGTATTATGCTACAACGAATTATGTATACAGGTTGGTGTATTAATGAAACAAGTTAAAAAAAAAATGTATATATACTTTTGTCCATTACTGTATATCAAGGTTCCTTAAGCTATCCACGTAAACAGAGAACAAATAATTTCGAAACTTGTTCTTCAAAAACATGACATACATCCCATTGTTCGCTAACAAATGTAGTTATTTTGCCGTTACGAACGACTGTCTAGGCAACACCTTCTGTAGCTTTATAGCCTTTTTACTGCGTACATCCATCAGTAAGCAACTGCAATGAATTTACTACCTGGTAAAAGTTGTGAGATGTCATTTATGAAAAAAGAAAAGAAGTAAGATTTTCATTAAAAAGCAACAGCTGGACGTTAGCACATATGACAAACATCAATAGGATGGATTAATATCTAGGCAAAGATCGATTTCTAGTTATTACTACTATTACAGTCATTTTAGGATTTGTTGCGTAGAGTTAGCTTTCTTCAAAATCATCTATAGTGCGTGATGGTGTTTTCGTCTATGGATGGATTTTAGTAAACTTGATTAGATAATATTACTGGTGATGGAGGCAAGCGGTTTTACCGAAAATTGTCTTAAATTTCGATTTTTGAATGGGATACATACAAAATAATGCCTTGTTTCTTTGTCTCATGTTTAGGAAATACATTTTCATGCAATATTATGGTCAATGATATGCTGATATTCCAGGATATGATTCGCCAGATCTTATATTACAATTAAAAAATAAAAAACTGTTTTTATTTTTACTTACCACGCCTACCCCGGAGAGGAGGTATTGTAACCGCGAAAAATTTCGTAAACGGTATATACGGAGAACCCTGCCGTGGAACTGACCGCATCGCCGGCAGGGATCGCATGTTATAGTATCGTACCTAATATCAATGACGTGTCAACATACTCGACAAATTTTTTATCTTCGGCAGTCTTGCGAATGTTATTTTTTATTTTAGCATATTATGGGAGGATGTACGCTATTGCGTTACCAGTAGCGCCGCTACAATCGTGCCTTATGATACCTTCTACAAAAAATTGGTACGCCACTGACATTTTTCTATGTGACCAGCAACGAAAAGGTTTTGTCGTTGATAGTAAACATGCTACAGACAAGAAAATAATAGTAATATGATTTAAATCAAGAGATGGTGAAGCTAACTAGAAAAAAATACAATGTCTCGAGGAAAACATCAGAAGACCTGTTTGCAGGGACATTTAAATATGTCATGCTTTATAATATTTAAAGTATTTCAAAAGATATAAACGAAAAACGTTTCCTTAAAGTCACTGCACCCTGAAGATAAAAAATTGAGTCAAGTCGCACATATTTTTTCTTTATAAACTTATATGAGGATTCATATCCCGGAGTATTAGCAGATCATTAATGTAATTTGGTAATCTTGGAAGTAATAGTAGTTTAGACATTTGAGTTCCATACAGCATTTTGACTTGACGATGATTCAAAGTTTGGGTTCACAAAATCTGATTTCAACTAACATCCCTTTTTGTGTCTTTAGGTGAAGCACGTGTTGTTTTTCAATGTGAAACATGTAAGTATTTTGTGTCTCTCTATATCTTTTAACACATATATATTATATTTAACATATCGTATTTTATACAATAACTACTTTTCTCAGAATTTCATCTTTGGAATTGCCATTAAAGAACCCGCATTAATTAAAACAATCTCGGAAAAATAAATAAAATATATGGCGTACGGCATCGCAGGACAAAATTATAATAAATAAATAAATTATCTAGCATTCAGGCACGATCAACCAAAGAAAGTATGACATGACCGTTTTTTTTGTTTCTTGGCCTCTCTCTTTCTGGTTAATTATGCCCTTATTTAAATTTCAAAACAGCCAACAATAGGTCGAACAGTGTCATACCGATACCAATGGGGTCATTTTTAGTCGCATGAGATTTTGGTAAAATACATGGCAGAACGTTGTCGGGAAATTCAATGACGTTTCAGTAAGTTAAATATGAAAAAATCGTACTTATAAATATCAGCGGCGTTTGAGCTTGTCCGATTTCGTATAGATAGGATTTGAAAGTTTTGGTACACGCGAATGATGATCACTGATAAAGAAAATAGAACACCCAGTAAACATGATGATTTGAATGACATTTTGCACACAGTTCATCATAAGCAAGATGAAATCATGACTCAATTTCATATTCGCCCAGTTGTCGGGCTGGCTTGTGATAAGTTGATTTTTTTGACTTCTTAAGGTATCTCATCTGACAGTCTAATCAAATTAGCATTACTGAAAATCCGCAATTTATTGTGTAGATTTCTTGGGTAGATGAAAATTGATAATTTTTGTTTTTTTCCATAAATCTAGGTAACTATTCCACCTATACTTTGACTTGAGTCTTGCTGATTCCGAAAACTGCTGAAAAGCAGTACTTGTAGAAAGAGTTTTATGTACCTATAGTGTCCGTTAACATGTGATGACATTTCAACGCAGATGGTATCCCGACCATATTATTTAACCAATACCTTTGACCTTGGACTCTGATATATGCCGTCATTTTTATACCCCTGACGTAATTGAAAGAATGTTGTTCTTCAAAAATCTCATGCAACTAAAGCATATTCTTACCCCCAACTTGGCGTATCCTAATTACAAAACTAGCTCACCTAGCTATTCGAATATTCCGACTCGCATTTTAAAATTTGCTGGTAAACCTTGTCTATCCGTTCATTGAGAATCTTGACACTCTTATCCGGTATCGTAGGTAGAATATCTTTCACTGTATCACTATTTTGTTTCTCGAAAAGAGCTCTCAAGAGATAACCAATATTCCCCTGCACCTTCAGTTGCTTGATCTTGTCAGCAGTATGCCTCCTGAAGATACATAAGTTCTCCAAAAGAATAGAATGATAGATCTCGTATTTCTTCAACAATCTATAGCCATGTAAAAGTCCAGACTCGTTGTCTAAAAACACAAGTAGGCTGCTGTCAGACTTCTTTGCTAGGTTATGTGCCGGGGCGTCCATGATGTTCGCATTCCATTGGTAGTTGTAAAGATTATTCACTATCCTGTCAAGGTTGGCCGTCAAGTAATCAAAAATGATCAAATCTGACCACTGAGCTAGCTCGACAAAATTTCTGATAAGATCGTCAGGATCCAGTATCTTATTTTTTGTAATATTCATCACGTCAAACTTGTTCAAGTGCCTTTCGGCAGGTTTGAAGACTGCAGGGATGTTAGCGGCATTGAGGTTAGAAATGAATTGAGTCAGAACAATAGGTCGATTTGAGTTCCACTGGGCTGACGCAATCTCGTTCCTGATGTTTTGCCACAAAGGCTGCTTGAGGTCTACAACGCTGACTGTGCTCGGAGCTAAATTGGGCAGGTCCAGAATCTTGGCAAGGTAGAAACTAAAGAGTTCTCCTTGGATCTGGTCAGTGTTCTGCCTATACCTCACACAACCTTTTAAACCATCTGCAAATGTCACTAGACGATTCTGCATTCGTCCACAGCCATTCTCCATTTTGATGACGACAGCTTTCTTCACATAATCACCCCACAGTTCGTGCTTTTCTTCCCGATAGCCTTCGGGTAAGGCTTTTTCTACGTTCTTGCCCCAATATATCCCATTTTCCACTAATTCTTCATCGGAATGTTCATGATTGTTCACAAAAGACACGGTAGGGTACTCGGGAGTACTACTTTCACTCTTAAATGCGAAACTATTGTTCAAAAATACTGTCCGTATGGCATGAACGTTATTCGCAACGCTACTGTTCCGAACTTGAACAGCTGGACTTCTAAAATACATCAGAGGTATCAAAATCCCAATTGAAAGCCCGACACTGAATGCAAAAATGGCACTTATCAGACACAAGTTTTTATAACCGAAAGTACTATAAGCCTTGGAATGCAGAGGTTCCCAAGGCAGAGATTTCTCCATAAGCCCCATAGTATAACCTCCAAAAACACTATCACATATTTGAACTCCAGAGATTGTAGACAAACTGCGGCTAGAGTAAGACGTATTTGCACAGAGTTTCACCTCGTTAGAGGTTATGATGATTGACGTGCAAGTAAATCTGGGAGATATCTGGAACTGTACACGCCCCTTTTTATCCTGGTCATGTAGCTTATCTTTTGCGGCTTTTCCAAAAATGATGTTTTTCTTCGTAAAGCTTCAGCTTCACTGAATATTTCAATCAATGCTGATTTGTTCACAGAAAGGACTGGAATATTTCGGAGCTTATCATCTCAATCTATAGCGAAGAATCAGGAAATGTTGTCATTTGCAACTGTAACATGACCATTTAGTTGCACTTAGGTTTAAACTGTCTTCAGAGCTGAATAGATATGCTCCCGGGGATCATACGGAATTAGCCTGTAGTGTCACTATAAATGTCCCGATCACTTTAAGCTCTATTTGAGCATGTGCACGGTACTGCGCGAATAATCTCAAAACCCGGTACGACTTTTAAGTTTCAGCGATCGTTCTGTTACGTCACTGACGGACCGCGGCACTCTAGTTCGCTCCGTGTTTACGAGTACGCGAGTTGTGGTAAACTGATCTGCCAGGGTAGAGTTAACAATACCGTCCGCTGAAGAGTAGGGCCGTACAGCTTGTAGTGGGATGAATATCTGACATATTTCGATAGAAAGAGAAGCAGTACTGCGATCATTGGGAGCGACAGTGAGGGGAGACGGTTGGAAGAGTGACGGAGAGAGTTGAGGCAGCCGGTCGTACCTTGCCGTGCGGCAATAAAGATAGCACTGGCTGTGCTGCCTGGCTCTCGATATAGAAAAGTGACACTAAATAAAGGGGTTTGATCTTTTTCAGTTAGGATACGGAACACTTGGAGTAGCCACGAGATACTGATGTTAGGTTATCCCAACTATATACTCTGACATTAGACATGTTACACCCAGAAAAAATAATCTTCAATTTCAATATTTCAATATTTAAATCATGCTGAAGCAACAATGTCAGCGTTTTATCTTTATTTTTGTTTGTTGATGTTATCTCTTAGTTTTTGTGAAGAAAGCAGTTTCTGACAGCTGAGTAGTACAGATATTTTTAGTTATTGCTCTTTATCTTTATTAACCACTTACTACTGTTTAGCTTAACAAAATGCCTCGAGCTCAAAGACGTGTTAGCTACTTTGACAGGGGTAGAATTATTGCCTATCGAGATGTTGGTTTGTCCTATCGCAAAATTGACCGCCGTGTTAGTTATACTGCAATGACGGTAATGCGTGTGTCGTGTGTGGATAAAAGAAGATCAATTATGTATACAGCTGCGGGGTCACCCAACACACTATTTATTATATTTCGTGTGAATGTTATCGTTCCATTCTTCAAATAAGACTACCTCATTAAAAAAAAATCAAGTTGAAGAAATCATTCTTTCTGGCTGCAACATTTCTAATGTCACTGAGAATATTTTATATCACTATTTTCCTTGTAAGGATCTATCTGAGTGTGCACTAAAATGTTGGGTCATTTAGTTAAAAAAAGAAAAAAGCAGAATTTGACATTGTTTTAAATGGTGCTTTTTTAATGAGACTTTTATTTAAAGATCAAGCTTTCAGTCTAAAATGACCGAAGGTTAAATTTGTATTCAGTCTAGATATCAACCGATATAGAGGCGTCACCAGAACAACTATTTAAAACAAGAGAAAGGAACCTGCTAGTCGAATCTTTAAAATTAGTTATTCCAGTCGAGGAATCAGCAGTTTCGAATTCAATGTCCCATAAAACATGGTCTTTTATGTTGTTTCGTTCACAGATTTACATACATTATGGAAAATGTTAGACAGTCACTAGTGGCACGTTTTCTGTATCTAAAGAGCTCAGTGACTGATTAAGGATTAATTCTCTTATTTTTGTCAAAGGCAAAATATTCTTGATACTTCTTTGTGCAAAGGTCTCTTCAAACATATTCCAGCAGGATATACCACCCGACTCAAAGCTTGAAAATAAGTAAAGTTTGTCCTATGACAACACTACAATCCATCTAGACTACGCTTACGTTTTTATAAAGTACAGGGTGGCCAACTAAGAATGCGAGGCTTGCGGCAAAAAAATTTCTAACTAAAATATGGAAAATATTTTCAAGTTTTTGAAATGGGGCGTAAGTGCAATCTTGAATCTAATGAAGTGATGTTTCTGTAAATTCCGCTATATTAACCTAACAAAAAAATACCTGATTTTTAAAGTCAAGGATAATCTGAACCTTTTTTGACAGTATTTGCTGTATTTCTAAAAATAAAGTGGTGGGAGGTATTCAATGGTTTCCGTGAAAAGAACACCCCGTATCTTCGAAACGGCTGAACCGATTTTAAAAAACTTGAGATAGTTGAAAAGAGTTATTCTTGGGATACAAACCTTATAATATTTGAAGTTTTATTAGTTTCACGTGTGGCCACTAGAAGGCTTTCTTCGGCATTCCAACAGAAATGATTAATTTTCTCAAAAAAAAATTAAATGCATTGGTGGTATTTAGCTTCATTGTTTATCAACTTTAATTTCCAAAAAAAATAAATAAAATTAAGGGTCTTTTTATGCTCTAAAATCTCTGGTAATACTTATAAAATTAATTTGAAAATTATACAAGCAAATTTCTGAATTGTTTATAAAAAACATCGCATATCTGGCTTGTATCTTTTTATGTATTTGTCATTAGAGAGACCCCCCCCCCCTTTTCATTTAAAACTTTCAGATATCTGCTAAAATCAAGAGCAACGACATGAGTCGCACCATATGACTGGATGAGTTTAATCCACAGTTGCGTGACGTAATCTAAGAGGTCTCCCGTGGATCGCTGATGCCGTGACGGTGATCAAGTCGTGTGCCGTTCAATATACCCCAAAAGCTCCCGATTTATTGTTCGTTTAAAATCCCAGGAGAGATCATTCCCTAAACATCACTTAGTTATCATGGAATGCTGATGAATGTGACTCTACAACACATCTAAGCTCCTTGACGATTTGAAGAGTCCTTCATACTATTATATCACAACAACAAAGGATAAATCTTTCTCTAAGTAAGTTGTGTACCAGTACCATATACATCACCATTTCTTTTTAGTAGCAGCCATAATAATGTACCAGAATAGACAAATACATAATTTTGACAGAAATTATAGCATACCTTTGATAGAGGGACACATTTTTTCCGTTTCGTCTTATTTATCGACCTGTATATAAGAATATATGAATCTATTTATGAATATTAAAATTCAAAATCTATGAAGAAACATAATGAGAGACAAATGATGACAGTTTTCAAGTTCGAAGACCGCTTGGATTTTTTTTTGTGTAGCCTGTGAATGTGTTGGACGGAGATGAATAAGTAGACTGAATTCTAATTTGCATAAAGTTTTACACCGCTGTATAACTTTTCTGTTGTTTTTTGGAGGTTTGCAATGCCACTGTGAAATTGACTCACGCTAAAATAATGTTGAATAATCCAATGGGGGTGAGGGGGGTTCTATTAAGTGATGGCGTTTCGTTTTTATGGGGACTTGTCTTCTGAAAACATATTTTTCTAAGTAACATATAAGCGACGGTTTTTGCAATCGAATATTTCACACTTTCTACCTAAGAATAACATATTACATACCTAGGTTTTAATGCTCGTTACAGCAGCCGCAGTGCCTCGGTATTTAGGCTTCTGCCCTTGCGGGTATACAGGATGTTTTCAAAGTTGAGTCATTTATTTTAACAGAACTCGTCAAAAGAGGTTGATATACCAAAAATCATTTATATAAAAGTTGCATAATAAGAGAGTTAGTTGACGTTACTAAAAATTATTTAAAAAAATCATTATCAAGTTAAAGAATTGTCCCCGTTTGTTTGATTAACGCAAAATCTTGCTCAGCGAATCCACGACTCATTACAAGCTTCGAAAATAAAATCATGTTGCCCGCGAATTAAATCTCAAGCATTTTCATAGAGCTGTTGAAGTTCTTCCACAGTATTGACTGCTTCACGGCCCTCAGAAAAAATTGCAAGGCGTTAAGTCCGGGGAGCGAGCAGGCCAAGAAATGGGTCCATTGTGCCTTATCCATCTCTTCGGAAACTCATTACTCAGATGTTCATGAACTTCTCGTCTAAAATGTAATAGAGTCCCATCATGTAGGAAACACATATTCTGTGTCACATACAGGGTGGCGCATCGAAAACGAAACAGGCGCATTTACTGGCAGCTCAGTTGTTTTTTGGAAAAGCGCTCAGACCCGTCGATTTTGTTTTCGAAGTTTGGAAAAAAATCACGTTAGCACGTGCAGCCCCCTGGGCGGGGGTGACAACAACCCTAAAATCTTAAATGGAAAGGGGGGTCGAGTGATACCTTATTTTAATAATATTACCTTATACTCGCGAGGATATCCTCCAAGAAGAAGTAAAAGGTTGACTGGTATTTGTATCTTGAGCGACATGTCCTGGCTTGTTCCAGCTTGTAGTTGACGTGAAAGTTCCTTCACTCAGCATCACTGACAGTTGTACTCCAGAGCTTACACAGACCGTTCCGTATCTTTACTGGATACAGTTTCTTATCAAATTAGTAAGCATGTCATCCTCAAGTGATGAGGAAACAATAGAAAATAATGGCAAAGACCTGCAGTTCATCGCAGATGAAATTGACATTGCTCCCATTATTTTGCAAGTTCCAAAAATAAAAATGAGAAAGGACGATGCCCTACTAAAGGCTTATTAAAAAAAATCAACAAGATGAAATCAAGATTTTAGAAAAAAACAGATCTAAAAAAAACTGGTAATAAAGCAGTTGAATTGTTAGATTGAGAAAGAAAGTTGCTGAAGGCTATGGAAGGTTAGTGTAATCCTACAATTGGGAAAATTAGAGGTGCCATTAATGGTTGGTAGTGTTCAAAAAGAAGGAAGTGAACTATATACCGAGCGCACTGAGCACACAGTTAGTATTACAGCGCCAGCAATTCAGAAGACTGCCACCAAAAAGAAAATTCGTATTTTTTTTAATTGAACTGAAGCTATTATTCATATTTTTAGCGAGGCTCCGGTTTTGTGCACTTTCCTCTACTCTCGTCGTCCTTTAAACGATCGATAAGATGGCATCATGTCACTTCGCTTTGGATAGCTGCCATAAACCCCAAACCTCCTTTAAATAACAGGTTGAGTGCGAACCACAAATTACAGATGTGCCACCACAACGATGGCAAACTATAATCAAGCACAATTTTTAGATTAGTTTAATGACCAACAATAAATTTTAATGGTATACGATTATTTTATTTGTCGGTAGGAAGAAGCCGTTTCCTGTTCTGATCACTTGCTTGATTTGTCTTATTCGTCGTAACGATATAATTTTTTCGGACAGCTCTATGTTTGGAGAAATATGGCGATATTTCTGGCGTAAAAAGTACACACATAAATAAAAAGGAAAGTTACTATAAACGTAGGTTCTAAAATGTTGCGATAGCAATACAGGGTGATATTTAAGTACGTAACCAAAATTCATGAGGTGATTATTTGAGTAGTTTTGAGATGAAAGGTTTATATAAATACAGGTCCAGAAATGCTTCATTTTCAAGTTACAGGGTGTTAAACTTTTAAAAAAAAATCCTTTTCTACGACATACGGTGACACTGAATGATGGTAAATGTTCTTGCTGGCATCCATGATTATTATTTTTTGCTGTGAATTCCTCTATTACTACTATTAAGTTAGTCGAATTTTATTTTGAGCTCAAATAGCTTAGCAAAGATTGAAGATAAGTATAAACTTTATTACGCAAAACTTCATGGAAAATCAAAGAATTTGAAAAAATAGGGGTTTCCATTTAAAAAGTGTAACGCAATATCTTATTTTTGGATCACCGTGTATTGTGCGACTATAGATAAAAATACGTCCAACTAGAAATGACGTGTCCGAGCGTTTTTTCCAAAATATACCAGTAAAGTCACAAATGGGGGTGCGACCTTCTCGTTGAGCCACCCTGGATCTACATAAATTGAAATACTAAATTCAGGATTGTGTCACTAAGACCTAACATCTTTTCTGTTTTTGACTGTGGATTATGTAGTAAATAAAACAGCTGAGATCAACTGACTCAAGCGCCACACGACATTACTTGATAAACGCGCACTGTATCATATCCTATAAGTTTTCCAAGTGCCCACCACCATGCGAATGCTCCGTTTTTCCTCACTCCAACTACTGATATTGGCAGTGACACCCCTATTTTTCGAAATTATATGTGATAACACTGTTAGCACCCAGCCTCCTACAAGTTCATTTATAGCAGTTGTCTTTTAGTGGGAAGTGGCTCTAGTGCCACCTATCTAAAACTATGTACAAACCGTACCCCCAGACTATTACAATTTATTCGCGTTGTCATCTCACGCCATCTCCAAGCTGATGTTATCGCCCACAGATACAGGCGCAGGCACGTGCAAAACAGTTATATTTATGAATAAATTCTGGATACAGATAAATAATTATTGTTCTCAGTTGAATTCCGGAACTGCCCGTCTGTCCGCTTTCAGCAAATTAATAAGGAAATTATGTCAGCTACAACTGTTATCATTGCTTGCGCGAGTAACTGTTCGTGAACGATTTTTCCGCACCCACGTAACTAAAATGGCTCCGATTAAATATCGTATCTAGGTGCAGATAGTCATCTTTGATTCCATACACCGATAGAGCATTTACTCATCATACTCAGTGACATTAGAAGTGTTACACCCAGAAACAATAATTTCTGCAACTCGATTTTTTGGCATTAAGGTAGTCTTAGAATCAAGAATGAAACCATAACATTCTCACGAAATTTTACCTTCGTTAAAAGTTAATCTGTCGTTTTTCAACGAGCCCAATGTCCCCGTCCTTTTGTTTTTACACTGAACACAAGTTCGATCTTCTCTACGTTCTTTCTGAAACACCTTGTGGCTGCAACCTCACCGACGAGTAAGTTGTCTGACATTTTAAATCTGTCCTGTTTTCTTTGGTAGCATCACAATTGTGTTTTCAGAATCCTGATGATGGCTCCATAGAGAATGCCGAAAGCTTGATTTTATCGTCAAAAGAGTCAACTTAAGCCTGAAAGTTTTGCCAATTTCCCAATTAACAAGTAATTGTATTTTGTACCCAACTAGTCGTTGGCGTTGGCAATGACTACTGCTCATATATATATATATATATATATATACAGGGTTATCCAAATTAAGTGTCCACCATTAGTAACTTTGTTATTAGTGAAAATACAAAGTTGTTTGAATTAGCAAACTAGTAGCATTTTTAACGCTGGTAAAAATGAGAAATAAAAAAAAACAATTGAGAGTCGTTATTTTGATTTTTTTCAGTAAAATAACATTTTTTTAAATGGAAACCCCTGTATATTATATATTTTTCTGTTAAAGCATCAAATTTTAAACAAAAAAGTTCATAATGACTTTGCCGCTAAAGTCAAAAATAAAGTCAAAATAACGATAAATATTTTTAATTATTTGCAGTATTATAATATTAAGACGGCTATGAAAACAACATGGCGTTCGCGATTTGACAGCATTAAGATAAGCGACAAATTGTTAAACTGGACATACTCGCAACTAGAAGGCTTTGGAAAACAATGATAAAATCAAATAATGTCAAACATTAGTGTAAATACTTGTTTATAAGCTTTATTGTGTCATTAATTTAAAGAAAAATGTTCTCCCATGAAGAAAAGTGTGATATGTTAGAATGCTATTTAGTGTGCAGAAAATCCTCCTTGAGAGCAAGAGAGTATTATTCACTACAGTGAATTATATCCCGCTCGCATTCAACCGTATGAACGATATTTTCTGAGACTTTATCGAAAATTTAGGGGCAACGAAAATGTTTTTGCTAAAACAAGGGCAAAAAAAGAATTCATAATAAGCGAGGCCACGGAAATTGCAGTTATTGGATATTTTGAAGCTTATCGTGAGAATTCAATAGCAGATATTCTCAAGGTCATTGGTATCTTAGCTTCTGTCGCCAAAATGTAAATAACTTTCGTTACCTTTTATGAACAGATGAATCAAATTTTTCAAATTCTGGAATGTTTAATAGAAAAAACCACCATTATTGGTCAAGAGAAAATCTTTTGTTAGTACATCCAAGAGGCCCACAAGTCCGTTTCAGTTTCAACGTTTGGTGCGGTATAATTGGTTCAAAAATTGTTGGCCCGTTCTTTTATGAGGGAACCCTAACTGGTGAAAGATATGTGGAATTTATGTCAGAAATTCTGACTAATTTCTTAGACGAATTGGATCTTATAAGTAGACATCATCTGCATTTTCAGCAAGATGGCGCACCTGCCCACAACTCCAGAGGTACTTATCATTTTCTAAGTACTACTTTTAATGATCATGGATAAGAACAAATGGCCCAATACAGTGGCCTCCCAGATCACCAGATCTAAACTCACTTGATTACTTCTTGTGGAGTTACTTAAAGAACCAAATTTACAAGCGAAGGTACGATAACCTTGACGCGTTAAAGACTGCAGTTAGGGAAAAGATAACCCAGATAGGTGGTAGGACCATACTTAAGACAGTTCGAGCAGTTGAAAAACGTGCCCAAAAATGTATTGAAGAACAAGGTGGTGTTTTCGAGCATCTTCTTTAACCTTCCAGTACTCGCGCGGGGAAAATCACGTAGGTACTCGCGTGGGGTACTGAGGTACCTTAACCTGTTTTTGTGCTTTTTAATTTAAATAAAACAATAGTTGGAGCTTTTCTTTGAAAAATATATTCACACAATTTTTCTAAATGCTTTTATAACAGAACAAAAACTTACGAAAGAAATGCTAACATAATATCTATATAAAATCCTAACTAACAAATCAGGTATCTGAAGGTATAATATGGCAAAAGCATGTATTCGCTGTCACAATTGGTTTCTATTTCTCTGCTATCAGGGCAATTACGGCATACGAAATTTTGATGAATTTTACATATCCACTCAACACATTTTACGCATGTAATTGGCGTTTTTCTATCAGCTGATCTGGGACATAAATAGCACCTACCCTTTCCAAGTTTTTGTTTCTTTGTAGTAGCCTTGTCTGTTGCTAGAGTAGCTTCCTCAATGTTCAGTAAAGCGATAGCCCTTTTCTTTATATTTCTTGGGATATTATTCATATATATTCTTTTCATTATTTGTGGCCGTACCAACTCCGCAGCTAACTCTTGCAGGAAATGTTCTCTGTTTGGTTTTTCAAAATTATTGTTCATAGCAAATAGACAAAGTGCGTTGATACCAGCAATATTTAGAATGTCAAAGAAAACTGTCAGAGGCCAACGTCGGCTATTTCTAGCTACGTCATACTGGGCACAAAGTTTGTCTACGACATCCACTCCAGATTTAATTCTGTTGTATTCCAGGATTATTTTCCCTATCAACCTCGTCATCGTGGTGCATTGATGAGATCAGCAATACATTTTTGCCTTTTTTTGGAACGTAAGACAGCAAGGTAAGATCTGATTGAAAGGCAAACATACTACTCTGTTCTGGTCTAGAAGCAGTCTGTGTGAATTCTAATGGAATCTCTCTTTTATTTGTCCTGAGCGTACCAACCATAGTCAATTTATCTTTCAATAAGTTCCTAGCAAGAGGTACACTGTAAAACCAATTATCCATTGTAATGTTACGACCTGTACCTTTTAGAGGCTCAACTAACCTTTTTGCGACATCTCCAGGACTGTTACTCAAACCATACGGCCCGTTCGGTTGTTTACCTGCATATATTTCTAACCTGTATGTATACATGACTTTGACATCGACCAATGCAAATATTTTGATTCCATATTTGCTGGGCTTATTAGGTATATATTGCCTGAAGGCGCATCTTCCTCGAAAGGCAACCAGTTGTTCATCGATGGTTAGAAAAGCGCTTGGTATCACTGAAGACAATTGTTCACAAATCGCTGAAAAATGTCCCTAATCGCTGCCAGTTTGTCATACATACGTCGATCTTCCCTAGTATTTACATCATCAAATCTGATACTTACAGTCAATCTAGCATCACGTTCTCTATCGAAATTTGCTTGGATCTTTGCACATTTCACAACGATTTCAATCATTGAATCATCAATAAATTGGCTAAGACAGTCCATCGAGGATTTGGCGTTTTTTTGCGTTGCCTACTGGCCCTGGAAGTTTCAATATAAGATTATGAGCCTTTGTTCTTGACGTTGGTGGTTTGTTTTTACTCCATTTAGTTTCTTTATCCTTTCCCAAAAAATATGGACCACCGTTTTTTACAGAATCTTCTTCAGTTATATTCGAAATATCAGCTCCCTCTTCAGACTCTTGCTCCGTATCTGAACATCCACCTTGTACTTCCAAGTTATCTGTTTCTTGCTCCGATGGATCATCTTCACCATAAACTTCTTCGTCGTCACTGTCAAGCATTTCATTCTACCATTTCAGCCACTGCTGTGGGTCTCTACTTGATAAATTTGCCATATTTTTACCTGCAGTAACACCAATAAATTGCAAAAAACCTCAAAAAACAAACAAAAATACCCTTACTTCCTTGTTACTCCGATGCTCGCGAGGGGTATCTAAATACCCCAATCAAATTTCGACTCGTAGCTTACGCACCACGTGATCTCGACTGCAGCCAACTCTTAACACCAGCCTGCGTATACTACACTCGAGGAATAGACGAAACTATATGCCGATCGTCATTTCCCCCACTCCAGTATAGATAGAGATATTACTAGTGGGGTATTTGGATACCCCGCGCGAGTACTGGAAGGTTAAAAAAAATTGTTATTGTATTTTGTAAGATTATAAGTTGATGTTGAAAATAAAGTTTGTCGATACAATTTAATTGTTTCAGATTGGAGGCCATAACTTCAACAATTTGTAACCTAGGAGAAAAGTTATTGTAAGCTTTTTTGTTTAAAATTTGATGCTTTAACAGAAAAATATATAATATACAGGGGTTTCCATTTAAAAAAATGTTATTTTACTGAAAAAAATCAAAATAACGACTCTCAATTGTTTTTTTTTATTTCTCATTTTTACCAGCGTTAAAAATGCTACTAGTTTGCTAATTCAAACAACTTTGTATTTTCACTAATAACAAAGTTACTAATGGTGGACACTTAATTTGGATAACCCTATATATGCCATCTATTCGCTCATGGGCGAAAAATGGCTGTTATCAGCCCACCTCCTTTTGTTGCGGACTCCGGACTGCTACATAATTTAGACACTTGACTAGACCATAAAAGACTAGACTATACCTGTTCCAACAGGAAGAAGCGCACACCCTTGCTGTTGGCAGTGTCGCCGCTATTCTTTCTTAAAGTCACAGATTTTTTTATAAGACGTTTACTTTATAGCACCTTTTCAAAGACTGCTCGAGTCGTCTTGGGGCGTAATTACCTCCTTTAGCCCCCGCGGGAGCGTCAGTGTTTGGACGTCTTCGAACTCGAGGCATTTTGTTATGCTTGACACTAGTTAATGTAATACTAACTGTTTGCTCACTGCGCTCGGTATATAGTTCACTTCCTTTTTCTTTAACACTACCAACCTGAATGGCACCTCTAGTTGTCCCAATTGTAGGATTACAGTCATCATAGTTTTCAGCAACTTTCTTTCCCAATCTGACAATTTAATTGCTTCATTACCAGTTTTTTTTTAGATCTGTTTTTTTCGATCTTGATTTCAAGTTGTAGATTTTTTTTGATTAGCCTTTAGTATGTAATGGTTTACCGAATGTTGATTCGTATTTTTTCAACATCTTCTTCAAGGCATCGTCCTTTCTCATTTTTATTTTTGGAACTTGTGACTTTTGCAAAACAATGGGAGCAATGGCAATTTCATCTGCGATGAACTGCAGATCGTTGCCATTATTTTCTATAGTTTCGTCATCACTCGAGGATGACATGCTTATTAATTTGATAAAAAATTGTATCCAGTAAAAATTAGGAACGGTCTGTGTAAGCTCTGGAGTACAACTGTCAGTGATGCTGAGTGAAGGAACTCCCACGTCAACTACAAGCTGGAACAAGTCAGGACATGTCGCTCAAGATATAAATACCAATCAACCTTTTACCTCTTCTTGGAGGATATCCTCGCGAGACTAAGGTAATCATTATGAATATGGAAACAAGGATATTCTTATACTTCTACCTTTTTCTCCGAAGCAAGACCTTATACTTTTACCTTAAGCTTCCGAGGATATGCTTCTCGTTTAGTAATACGGCTCATTGACTGATTACCTCTCCTTTAATACAAAATTCAAAATAATTGTGGGAAATATTTTCCCCAAGGTGATAACTTCGATTATGTTCAAAGATCGGTCACTAAGCGACTTTTGCATCAGACGACTAGCGGTAAAATTGATAAATGCTTTATGTACCGCCAGTTGTTGATGCATTCCTTCAAAATGTCGTAAAATGCAAAGCAAAAAACACTCATATACATTCTTGGAAATGTTTTCTTATAATCTCAGTGACATATAACAGAATATCTTGAAAGGCTACCAAAAACCGAACGTATACCTTTATAAACACTTAAAAACAAAGTAAAAAGTAGGCACTACATGCTTTTTTCATTTGGCTGATAATCTTATTAAGGGTCCGCCAGAGTCGAACTCGCCACAAAGCACATCAGATTTGCCGGGTTGTGGAGATTTTGATAGAAATCTGCCTGCATTGGTGAATTTTGTTGTCGGGGTTCTATTCTCACCGTCTTGCGGATTAGATCGTTGTTGCAGCTACACCGAAACCATCGAACTGGTAAGTGACCATTTTCTCCAAGCCACGTGTTCATTTTCTCAACATGGTTTCTGATTCCATAGAGGAGAACTGTTTGCATTAACACTACGAAACGGTCTATAAGTAGGACTCACGTCTTGAATACTTGTCGAAATAAATACCCTGATTGAACAGCAGCTATGTTTTAATTTTAAATTTTTGAATTGATGTAACCCAAAGCTAAATGGTTACAATTTTTAATTCTTGGAAGCAAATCGTTATTTCGGGTTATCTTTAGCAAGTATTTTTTTCTATTTAGGGTTCTACCTTCGAGTTCTGATTTACATCTAGGACTTCCTACCTTTGGGTACCTTTGCTTCGGAGCTTCCATTTGGGCAGCCTTTTCTCCGAGAGGCTCCATAGCAGCTATCCCTTCTCTTATTTGGGAATCAATCCCACCATTCTGTAATAGCCAAGCACCTACCAAGGTGTTTATTTTTTAATTTTAGTTTTTGTTGGAAACCATTTAGTTGGGGGGTAGTACCAACTAGTTTCCTTTTGCTTGTCTCCCAGGACTTCTCTTAAACATTATTTTGTTCAGTAAATGTGTGTGTACCTTGTTAATTTGTGTTTCCTTTAAGTTTAAGTTTTGATAGGCCGAGAGGCACTACTTGTTATTTCTTTTTCCTAGTTCTTTGAACTAGGTGGCGCCCATTCCTCAAACAAACCACACTGTTAGGTCACATTATCTACCAATTGAGCACAGGGCTAGTATATTTATTTACCCAAATAATAACTAAAAATATAGACAGGACGACACGGTTGAGCTGGATAACAACATTATACAATGCTTCACCCGCAAGCCTAGGCCCGTCCCTGTTGAAAATGGTAAGACTAATAGCTGGACTTGAAAAGCATGAGTCCGCGATCTGCAAAGTGAAGTGAACTCTTAAAAGTATTGTGTATCCTTGTGCTTTGTTGACGTTGCGCGGGTTTGCATTCGCTCTCGACTCTCGAGATCTGCCGCTCGACGTCTACGCGTCGAGTCGCTGGCGTCATTTTAAATGGAATTCGCACGAATTAGCTACAGTTCTTAATCACCCATTGTGTCTGGAAAAAATACTGCAAACGGACGGACAGACCAACAGGACGTTGGCGCATCTCGTCGCGAAACCATAATATACGGAATAATGATAGCTGAGTCACTTTATTGTAAAAAGCTGGAAGCATATTCGTGATTTACACGAGTCGCGAAGGATCAGAATCGAGGCTTCTGGCTCGAAAAATAACTCAAATTATTTCAATTTCATTTGATCCAGCTCATCAGCAGAGATCGGCTTGCCTGCGCGCAGAGTACTTTCATCGGCAAATCTGTCGATGGAATTGATAGAGACAGGGGAGGAGGTTGTTTATATGTAATAGTAACAAAGTTGGATCCGAGACCGATCACTGAGGAATATTCGCGTTGATATTATGGAGCGTAGAGGAGAACCCGTCAATTACGACGAGTATCTTGCGGCCAGAGGACGTTAGCTACCCATGCGCAAAGATTCTTCTGGGAGGCCATATGATGAAAGCCTGCGACATGTCGCAGCTGATTGAAGGTTCTCGTGACGTCAACAGCAATGACATGGGCCTCGTCACCAAGTTGATCGCAACTGAAAAATCTTTTGATGTATGTGAAGATGGGCGAATTTTGGGCTGAAATATGAAAAAATGTCGATAAAAGTCCAAAATGCGTATATTCTGAGATATTTTAATGCAAAAATCTCATGTGCGCTAAGCCTGAGTCATTTTCAATGCAAAAAAAATTACCGTTTATAGACACTGACTTTTTGTGGTCAGAACGGGAACGCTCTATAAATGTCATAACTAAATTCTATAAGTTGCCCTAACTTCATGCATGGCATTAAGAAGTCCGAACATGGACGATTCTTCAGTACGTGACCTTACTTTTATATTCTGTAAATTTTGTTACAACTACGTATTTTCCTTCTTCTGTGATGACGAGATGTAAAATATGGAAATTTGATATTTTATGGCAAAATGAAATTAAATTATGCTGATTCTAGAAACAATGCATATGAAAAAAGATGATCGAGAAATTTAGCGGGTCGCATCTTTCAAGGTAATGATTCATAATACTCCTAAAAGACAATAATTATAAATACACATATCATTAACGAAATGTATTTCTTTTTGTTTAATAATTTCGTAAAAACGTCAGCAAGATTTCATCTTTAACTAGATAAGTGAACAGGGCAATAACAGTGAGGATATGGTCTTTTGGACTGTTCTTATACAAAGGACAAATACATACTTTTTTATAATTTTCAATTTCTTCCTTTTTTTTAAATATCTTTAATGTAAAAACCCAATTTGAATCACCCTATATTATAAGTTCTATGCATATCCGTTCATATTCGTCAATATTTCATTTGAAGTTTTTATTTGTCATTAGATTTTAGCAAAATGTAAGATAGTAAAGGCAACACCGCACCCTGCAGCACAGTTGACAAGAACGACAAGCTGTCAAGATTAGGGATGTTTAGATCCACAAAAAGTATCGTTATGTATCGATTCTAATCGTTTTAGGAAGTATCAATACTCTAAAATATTGGAATAAAGTTATCGATATCCAGCGGAAGGAAACAAAGAAGAAAAGTAATCTGAAGTTAGTCACTCTTTCTGACACAGTCCGGATCGAAAGATGATAATACTCGTGAAATGTATCGATACTTCTAAATATAGGATCGTATCGAACATCCCTACTGTCAAGATGTATAATCCGAGGTACCGACGGAGCTATACTAAGTGACATATAAATCCGAACACCCAGTTTAAATGGTTATATTTTAATAAAAGTTGGTGAAGGTATTTATCTTACTGTAAATAACAAGTGAAAAAATTTTCAGCCTTATCAGTTGGACATTCCGGTTTTTATACTGCTTTTTTTTAATTTACTAACGCTCTAAAGAATCAACGTTGGCGGATTTTGGTTCTTGACATCCTTTACGATCGGTTACGATGCCTAGAGTACGGAGACCTGTACGATTTCGTCAACTTAGTGAGTTTGATAAGGGCCGTATAGTGGGACTTCGGGAAGCTGGACTTTCTTTTCGGGCAATTGCAGTTAGAGTGCAAAGAAGTGTAGACACTGTGGTTAGGTGTTGTCAGGCATGGCTTCGAGAAGGCCGTACGCAAAGAGCAAGGGGCACTGGACGCCGCCTAAGATTATTGGCCTTAAGGGACCGTTTCTCCACTACAAGGTCCATTGCAAATGAATGGTTTGCAGAACACGGAAGACCTATTGGCATGCGAAGTGTTTACCGACGAATGAGAAGTTTTGGCTTGTTTTCATACCGGCCACACTGGGTTCTCCCTTTAACTCGAGAACACCGACGTAATCGCCTTGAGTGGTGCAGACAACGGTCACTCGGGGATCAGGAATGGAACAGTATTGTCTTTAGTGACGAGTCTCAATTTTGTTTAGGCATGCACGATGGTCGTGCCAGGGTTAGAAGGCGACGTGGCGAAAGGAGGAATCCACAGTTTTTTGTTGAAAGACATGTTCATCACACTGTTGGAGTTATGGTTTGGGGTGCTATAGCTTATGGTTCCAGGTCACCTTTAATCTTCATCAGAGGTAACATGAACGCGCAGCGTTATATCCACGAAGTTCTAGAACCCCATATTTTACCCTATCTTGACACCCTGGCAGATCCAACTTTCCAACAAGATAATGCCTGACCACATGTTGCAAGAGTCACAATAGACTTCTTTCAACATAATGATGTCACATTGTTACCATGGCCACCAAGATCTCCCGACTTATCCCCAATTGAGCACGTGTGGGATATGATGGGTAGGAGATTGCTCAATTTGCAACGTCCTCCTCAGACTCTAGAAGCACTTCGAGAGGAGTTGGTGGTTGCCTGGAATGAGATACCACAGGAGGACATTGACCACCTGATCAGAAGCATGCCTAGGCGCGTTGGAGAATGCGTAGCACATCAGGGTGCATCCACACATTATTAAAGGTCAAAGGGCTTTAAAGCAGTGCAATCATTTTGAAATTATTATCATTTACTTATTATGCTTCATTAAGTACTTATACAAAATTTTATTAAAATAAAACCATTTAAACTGGGTGTTCGGATTTATATGTCACTTAGTATACAAGCAAAATACCTATTTTTGAGCTTTTCCCATATCTGGCGGTGTCGTTTTATTTACTTGTCATTAGAAGTCCCCCCCTCCTTTCATTCAAAACTTTCAGTTATCTGCCAAGCTTTTTTACACGAAATACCTATTTTCTTTTCTCTGTAGGCTCGGCAGCGACAGACGGAGCATTGGCAACTCTGGCGCCTAAAAACCATATGTATCCCTTAATTTTGCGCATGTCCGGCTTTCGATATTGGATTAGGTATCTTTTGGCGGAATTTAAATGTTAATCTATGGTAGTAGTAACATTTTCCCTCTACGCTAGTGGCCACCAGTGTATCTCGTTGGCAGTGTTGCATTCTTTAGGAGGAGACTAACAGTACTTATTATCCATAGAGCTCACGAATCAGTGTGCTACACAAACGATTAAAAATGTATGATGCATAATTGAATCACAGGTAGATGAATATAAATGCCATGGACTACCGAATGAGAAGTATAGTACAGTCGTCTTAGGAATGAGTACACAATTATAATCAGAATTTAATTGTTCTTTATTTAACTAACAAAAATCGACCGTTCTTCATTCACACACGTTCTTATTAGTGTGAAAAAATACAGATATTTATTTTTCAATTTATTATTGAAACTCAGGTTTATCACGTAATTTCTGTAGGACTTTTATTACATTTTCTTTTGAGAAATCTAATTCTTTCGTAACAGTGCATATGTGGTTAAAATTTGTCGGATAAGTTGTAAAACACCCTGTAGATTTGAAGCGAACATTCGCTCATATAAAAATAGTTGCAAAAGATATCCGGCAAAGAAGCGATGATAATTGTATAGTAAGTAGTGCCTGTACACTTAAGGAGCACCATATTAGCAAACTGAAAACAAATTTGAGGAGATGGATTTTAAATCAGCCTTAGACTTCAGCTTTTAAATATGAGAAATTATTATTATTTTGAAGACTATTCTATTCATTGATTTAATATTAATGATGATATATGTCAGTTTGAATTTATCTTTCCTGATTTTTTGACTACTCACCTAATATAGTCGATATAACCGATTTTTCCCTATTCCCTGAATTTTGAGAACAAGCCTCGACACTGTCAGAAACTCACATATATGTCTTCTTCTCAATTTACATATGTAAAAGTTAGGTTTATACCTAAGGCTTTTAACACCAAACAAAAGTAGTTCAACTTTTATGGGACCACCTGTTTATTGCAACTTTTTTTTATTTGCTATTTGTATGCTTGAAAGTAAAATTGCCCGCAGTTTGCATTTCAGGAATTAAAAATAGAGGTTTCCCGTTAGAAATTCATTTGACCCTCAAATGACCCTGATGGTCATATAAGTTCACGTTAAAGATTCTCACAGTTCTTTGACCCTTTCCAGGCCTTATAACGTTAATTTGCTGCATTTTTGTTTATGAAACGCATTTTAAGCGATATTTTGTCCTTTTCACTTTTTCCGACGCTCTCTAATACTTATGACGATCGTGGTCAAGAGCAAGGTAAGGGCAAAATTGAAGGTAGAATTTTTCGATCGTTACATTTCCGGTGAAAAAATAGGGGTTTCCATTAAAGAAATGACTTGGAAGGTTGTAGTATAGTCGAAATCACGAAAGATGACTATTACGTCATCTAGTAAAGACAAACTACAGCGATTTGTGGCTATTTTTAATGAAGTTTCAGATATGTTAGACAGAGACAAACAGAATTTTATTGTCTAAACAAACTGTATTGCTAATTTGCATGTATCCGACAAAGAAAGACGCTGTTTTCATGTTGCATGATCGATCATATTTGAAAGATGAATAGTTAGGTTATGTTAACGCAGGTTATGTTGTTTTCGAATAATCTTTGGTCTTTGGTGTTTCGGTCTTAAGGTAGTCTACTCTACTGTTTTTTTTTTCAAAACAAAAACTCCTCACTAAAATTAGTATTAAGGTATAACTCAAAACCATGAAATAAAATGAAAATAGAGATAAACAGTGAAATAACCTAACTTCGCAAAATCATAATATAAATTTGTTGTCATTGTGTTCCTGACATCGTGATTTTATCATCGACTTACGTCCATTGATTACTTCAGTACAATTTATGGTATGACGTAATAGTCATCTTTCGTGATTTTGACTATACCTTTAGTATGATCTTACGTTCAAGATCACCATTAGATGAATCTTTCCAAACATTACAATTCTATTACACGACATTTTTCTTTTTAAATAATTTTTAGATACCCTACTATGTCCTTTTCTGATTGGTCCATATGGAGTTCCATTATTTCTGTATAGTTATTGACCTTACGATGACTGGTATATAATATTCGACTAGACTCTGCAGAGGCACAGAGTACAATCGTTGCTTGAAAAATAGTAGATAGATAACATGACAAGCGACACAGAATGCGTTTTTGAGTGTGTTTCGTGATAGGGGCACTTAAGTGTCCCTCAGCACTTTGGACGTGGACAAATTAGAAAGCCAGCCGTTGTTGCTCGCGAATAATGGATTAAAAATGTTATAAAATGATTTATGAATCATTGATTTCGGAAGAATTTTCGGACCTTCTCATTGTTCTCTAAGTGGATCACCTTGGCCTTTCACGTGCTTATAAGAACAACTGAAGACTTGGGAACCGTGCCATACAAGAAGCTCAAAAGTCACATAGGGGCCGTTTTCTTCAAAAAATAATAATAATAATCATTATTCCAGTTGACCAAATGCATGGTCTAGCAAACGTCGATGCACACTCAAAGGGTTTTATATAGTCAACGCCAAACAAAGTGGCGTGCACGTCATCAAGGTGGGTGTGTTGAAAAATTTACATTGTTGCCAAACTTTTTGTAAAATAATAAAATTTATTATTTACATATCTAGGTTTATAAGCAATATTAACCTCAAATGAGAACAAAAATAATAGTATAATAAAATTATAGATCTGTACTTGCATAATCATTAAGTATGACAATTATTGATCAGATGACACTATGAAACTACCATATTTAATTGATAGCTTAAAGGTACTGAATAAAAATCCAAATGGGGTCCTCCAAATTTTATGCATGGTATTTATTTTACAGAATTCATACAGAAAAATGCATTCTAAAATTAGGTAAGCTACTGGTGTAAGCTTTTTCTGTACAATAAAGTTAGTCGGAGTTTCTTTCTTCAGCGCTGTCTGAATCTGAATCTTCATCACTCTCAAAGTTGATTATTAAAGGTTCGATGTCTGGTCGATCAAAAATTCGTTCTCTTTCATACCATTTAAAAATTTCTTGCTCAGTATGTCGAACACTATTTTTCCACATGTCTGGGGTAACCGTTTGTAGAGCCTCGTTCCACATATCCAAACAGTCTTTTTCACTGTTACCATCTCTACCAATATGTCTGTTGTAGTAACCTTTTGCATGCCCCAAATTAACTCAATAGGGTTAAATATACAATGGTAAGGAGGCAGACGAAGAACTTTGTGCCCATGTTGTTCCGCCAATTCATCAATCACGTATATTTTAGGTGGTTTGTTTCTAAAAAAGCAGTTATTTTAAGAATAGGAATAAACAAAAGAAATATAAACTGTCGACCAAAATATATATAATTAAGAAGCATTATGTACCGAGCAACAATACTCAATAGCTCTGTTTTAAACATTGTGTTTAAAAATGGTATGTTTTGATTTGTCAACCAGTCTTGGATATTTTTTTTTGTCCATGCATTGTTGGGCACTTTGTTCAATATCATGCTGTGATAAGGGGCGTTATCCAGTATAATCATAGATGGACTCTCCAATTTTTCTAATAACTGATGTTGAAACCATTTCAAAAAATTGTCCTGGTTCATCTCTCCATGGTAATCGCTCAATTTTGTTTTCGAAGAAAATATCGCTTCACTACCCTCAATAAACCCATTTTCATTTCCAGCATGTAATATAATGTATCTAAAATATACATGTTTTTCCCCCGAAGGGTAAAAAACATTTATTTTGGGTCTTGCCGAAGCTTGACCCTTATGAGACTACTACCCTTGTTTACCAGCCCCTGTCAGGTGCTCCGTCCTTCTCTAGCGGTCGCGAATCAATCTCCCCTCTCTGTCCCGCTCAGAGCCTGGTCGCGACCGCCCGTCAGCGCCGGCAAGCCCGCTTGCGCTTCAGTACGTGTCTTTTTTAAGCCGGCTAGGTATAAAAATTTTAGGGTCAAGCTTTGGCAAGACCCAAAATAAATGTTTTTTACCCTTCGGGGGAAAAACATGTATATTTTAGGTCTGTGCCTTTGCTTGACCCTTATGAGACGTGTTTGTAGTCTGCCGGCGCTAAGAGCGTACTGTGATAGGAGGAAAAAACCCCAAGTCGGTAGAACATAAAGGTTTATATTGTAGCAACGAACATAAATGGTGACATTCTTATTGAAAAAAACAACAAACAAAAACAAAAATGATGGCTAAACAACATCAAAATGTTCCGAGGGAGTATTTCCCTTACGATCGGTAGATCCTCCTGGCTCGACTAGCTTACAATAGTACTTGAAAAAGTTTTTATCACTCTGCCAGTTTCCCTTCTTCAGAATCTCGTCCAATGGCATATTCACACTAAAGCGATCTGACCCAACCGCTGAACGAATGCTACCTGGTCCTGTATCAACACCAATCTGCTTTAGGGCGGTTTTAACCCATCCTGCAATCACAGCTTTTGAAGCTGGCCGCACCTTTCCCCTAGATGATATGAACAGACTATCCAAATCCGGCGCGCCATGTCGCCTTTCCTCGGAAAGAGATATCAAAATTCGTATCCACTTGATTATATCCACCGATTTATCATCATTCTCTGAGATCTTCCATCCCGATTGCCTGTACGAAGACCTGTCCGTCTTAGAACCGAACTTAGGCCAGAAAACCATCCATGAGCCAAAATCCTGGAAATAGGAGCCACTAATGGCTAGCAGGGTTAAATCGTGGATACGTCTGCCTGATGCAAGAAGAAGTAAAATGGCGAGATGCCGTGAAACCTGGAACATACTGTCCAGATCGGGGGGATTGGATTTTAACCAGGCTATTAAATCATTAATGTTCCAAATACTGATTCTGCGATTAGTCACCTTAGAAAGGCTGATAGCCTTGAGCATATGTTTCACCACAGGGTGCCTATTTATAGCCTCAGCGTGGGATGGATCGGCGAATGTGGTCACTATCGATTTATTTAAGAGGATAGTATTATATGAGAGTTGCTTAGCCTTGTGTAAAAAACTAAGAAGCAATGCGACCTCTTTTGGGTTAGGGTTATTGACTTGAACCTTCTGACTCCTAGCCCACTCCAGCCATCGTTTCCAGCCTGCCGAGTATGTCTTGAGGGTACCAGGTCTCCAGGCTTTCCATAGAAGCGCTATATCATCTGCGCTCCATCCCTCGGTGTAATGTAGCCACCCCGCACCTTCCAAGCCTCGAAATGTAGCTGCTGGACTTCTGGTGGAACTTGATTGGTCGCCATGTCTATCAGGTGAAGATGGGTGTCTTGAATCGGCAGTGATGGCTCCAGCGCTCTCTTGCGTAAGTCGGGCAGCCAAAATGCCTGCTCCCATCGTGGGGCGATCACAATATAAGTCCCCTCCGCTGAATTGAGGTGATGGAGCATCCTTGGAATTAATGATGGAGAGGGAAATACCCAAGCAATTCCGAAGCTCCATGGGCGACTGAACGCATCTATGAAAAGGGCGTCCGTGTCCTCCGGAAACTGGCTAACATAGGCAGCTACGACTCTCGACCTCCTGGTTGCAAACAGATCGATTGTTGGTTGGCCCCATTTGAGAAAAATTGGACGAATGGCAGTCTCTGACAGGTGCCAGTCTGGCACCGCCTTCTGCCGAGACAGGTGATCGGCAATACTGTTGTAAACCCCCGGGATGTACCTTACTGATATCTGGATCTGGTAGCTCCTTGCAAACAACAGTAGCTGTTCCGTCATTCTGAGAAGGGTTCTGGATTTGGTGCCTCCCTCGTTTCTTATATAAGCAACAACCGTCTGGCTGTCGGACTGTATCAATACGGTTTTGTGCCTCAGAATCGCCCTGTACCTCCTCAATGCACGGAAAACGGCAAACAACTCCTTTTTGTTTATGTGCCATAACGTTTGTTTGGCCGGCCAAGTACCCTTGATTGTTTTGTCTAGCAGATGAGCACTCCAACCAACGTCCGACGCATCGGTCGACAGGAATACTGTCATCGGAGGTGTGAAAAGTTCTGACGTCTGTTCCAAATTCTCTAGCCACCAATGAAGCTGCTGAATCACCTCTTGCGGGATACGATATGATGTCTTTGGTTCGAATTCTGGGAGTCTTTTGCTGGCTATCTGGATGCGCCGACAATGCAACCGTCCCAGAGGTATTGCAAATCCTACGAAGTTTAATTTTCCAAGAATCGACTTCGCCTGTCTCCAATTCCAGAGCCCTGAGTCGATTCGCTTCCGGAGTTCTTTTCTGATTCGGTCGACTTTTCTCTGCGGGACGAATTTGCGGTTCCTCCCCGTGTCCCAGCCTAGCCCAAGAAACTCTATCACTCGAGTGGGCTCTAAGATTGACTTTGAATAGTTGATCTTCCATCCTAGGTTTCTTAGGAAGGCCACGGCTAGGTGCATGTCGTGTCTCACCTCTTCCACGGTTTGACCGGCTATCAAAAAATCGTCCAAATAAACGATGATTCTTACATTCTTTTTCCTTAGCTGGCTTGCTATCCAATTTGACACTCTTGCAAATGTAAGGGGCGCGGTTGCTAGTCCGAAGGGCAAGCACGTCATGGTATATACCTTCCCCTGAAATGATAGGGCTAGATACCGTTGGTGACTCTTCTTGACAGGTATATGAAAATATGCCTGCGATAGGTCGAGCTTGACCATGTAGTCGTATCTTTGTAAAAACTCTGGAACCCGGTGATGGCTTATTAAATGAAATCTTTTTGGGCTCAGGAAGGCGTTTAATCTTCTGAGGTCGAAAATGGGGCGATTGGAGCCGTCTGCTTTTGGGACCAAGAACATTCTTGAAAGGAACCCGGATTTCACTGAGCTCGGGACCTCCTGTAGAACTCCGGTTGCCAACATATTCGAAATTTCTCGATACATCTTCGCATCGACTGAGGGCGAGCCGTAAGGCTCAAAGGGCGAGCCGTAAGGCTCGGGTGCGAGCCGTAAGGCTCAATTACCTATCCGTAAGGCTCAAGTTCCGAACCGCGAAGGTTCAACTTCTGAGCCTTGGAGGCCCATTCACAGAGCCGTGAACGTTCAAATTCTGGGCCGTACGCCAAGAAATACTTAGAGCATGACTGGTAAAGACTGATGAGACGTAAGAGTGCTCGATCAGATAAGTTATATACCAGTAAATACGTGATTGAGACGCAGGGTGCTCGAATCACTTGCATGCAATAAAGGGAATGTCAACATACTAAAATTAGAGAAAATCACTCTTTGAAAAATCTACATACCTCGCTATCACTATCCATTGCACAATTAACATGCACTGTATATCCAGTTTTGTACGAATACGTATACAAACTTTACCGAACGCACCTGACGGGATGGTAAACAACAGCGTACTGAAGCGCAAGCGGGCTTGCCGGCGCTGACGGGCGGTCGCGACCAGGCTCTGAGCGGGACAGAGAGGGGAGATTGATTCGCGACCGCTAGAGAAGGACGGAGCACCTGACAGGGGCTGGTAAACAAGGGTAGTAGTCTCATAAGGGTCAAGCAAAGGCACAGACCTAAAATATATTAGTTTTAAATTTTATAGTGCAAATTGTGTAAAAGTACATACCTTTTACCATCTGTTTTAATAGCTTTCACGCTTTTTTGGTTTCCATTTTGCCAAGAGCGACCTATGGTCCCATTTTGAAATATCCAAGTTTCATCGAGGAAGACAAACTGGTATAAGGCCTCAACCTTGGCTTGATTGTATTGCCTTAGAAATTCCACCCTTTTCAAAGCTATACTTGGTAGTTCCATGAGCCCTCGTCGCGGATTGTCCTTAAGCCACTTAAATCCAAGATCTCTAAGCAACCGCCTTAAAGACGTGGCACTACCATCAAATAATGCCCTATCTCTTAATCGAGACCATAAAGTTTGTATTGTAACTTGTTCTTCTGAAACCATGTGTAATATGACATTATAATTTAGTTAACAAATTAATGCAAATTTCTGATAAGTTATTATAATAAGATCTTACTTTTGTGATACATATTATAGATCACTTCTCGAATGGCACTTGTATCCAATGTCGCTGTGTTGGTTACACGTTTAATATAACTCCGCTTTTTCTTGGGCGATTCTAAATTTGCATCACTTTTCACACCCTCGTAAATACGACTAACTGTCCTTAAACTAATTTTTAAAGCAGCAGCAACACGCTACAAAAAATGAAATAAAATTTCACTATTATTAATATACATTACATATAATTATTAGTAACCTACCTCTTGAACAGCATTTAAAGGCAACAAAGGCCCGTTGTTGTCCCTTTCTTGCTCAAAGTAGTGCATTAACGAGGCCACGAGTTCCTTACACCGACTATTTAACTGTTTGGGCATCTTTATATACCAAAATTGCCTTTATCTACTCGTAAAATGAATAATTTTGTTTTGAAACAAACAGTTGTTGATTTACAGTATGCGGGGCCAAAGGATTTATAAAGATTTGAAATGCCACAAATTGATTCAGTGTCAAAATTAATACAAATGTCAGTTCCCAGTTTAAATAAGTTTCAAGGTGACAATGTGTCAACGCTGCGAAATCGGTTTAGTGCGTTTACATGTCGATAAGTGATTGGAGCGTTTGCAAAACATTTTATTTCGCATAATGCGTCTAAATTTATCAGAAAGCAACTTATGTGATATTTTAATAACAATGTTTATATGACTATTAACCATAATAAGAGAGTAATGACCATTTTACAATTTATATATCACATTAATATGAAACTGCAATAGAGCAATTGTTTGTGATAGAAACCTAGGCATTAGGTCGGGGAATTTTTATCGTGATGACGTGCACGCCACTTTGTTTGGCGTTGACTATACATATTAATACTTAGTGTCATTAGAAGTGTTATACCTTGAGATAATTAATTTATTCAGATTGTTTTTTTGATTACATAATGACTATATTTAAAGCATGCTGTGGCAATAATGTCATGTTTTAGCTTTGTTTTTGTTTACCTTTGCTAAAATGTTATCCCTTTTTGTGAAGAAAGCAGTTTCTGAGAGCTGAGCAGTACAAATATTCTTAGTTATTGCGCTTTCACTTACTAGAGTTAACCATAGCAAAATTCCTCGAGCTCGAAGACGTCCAAATTATCCCCATGTTTGCGACTTTGACAGGGGTAGAATTATTGCCTATCGGGATTTTGGTTTGTCCTATCGCAAAATTGGCGCCGTGTTAATTGTATTGCAATTCGTGTGTGTCGCGTGTGGATAGAAGAAGGTAGAGGAACACGAAGAAGGCCAACTGGTCTACCGAGGCGTACCACAGACTGTCAATATAGGCGCTTCAGATAACCAGCTCTACCAGACCGTTTCGTTACTACACGTGGGAAGTAAGCAAGAAAGAGTCTAGCGCATACTATGAGATGGTAGCATGTAAAAGTGTATTCAGAAAGTGTTTCATACATGACGTCCTCCTTCCAGATCCCCTTTTGATTTTTCTCAGTGTACATCTGCGCAATGTTTGGGTAGAACAAAAAGCACAACTGCCTACAACTTTGACATTGCAGTAAAACGGATTCTATGGCTCAATAGTGCCAAGAAGCTCTTGGCTAATTAATAAACAAACAAGTTTGCTTATATTTACACCATGCAGTTCCAACCACATGGGATACGTGTCAATTATTCCAACAGAAATAGTGATCTCTTATCTGGGCATCGAAGAGGCCATGGACGGCACCATATTGTTTAATATGCCGCATTTGGTCATATTTCAGACAGTTTATGACCGGAGTCAGACGGTACCGGCACCCAGTCGTGCTGGTAGAACAGGTATCAATTTCGATTGTGGAGAGGACTGATTATTATTTGTTCTTCTATTCGTTTTAAACTAATGGCTGAAATACTAGACGCAGACAAAATGGAACATCTAAGGTAAGAAGTTTATAGATACCTATAGAGAGTACTGAGAAGGGACCACCATTTTGTTTTATATACCAAGGCAGCCGCAAAGGCAAGAACCTAAATATGGGGGAACGGCGGCTAATATAACGAGCTCAAAGACACTTTTAATCCGATTTTTGTACTGTCCAAGAGTGGTCGAGAGGTTAAAAATTTCTATTTTTAGGTTATTCAATAATGTAAATTTAAAAAGTTGAATAAAAAAAATTATCTAATTAATTATTGCCGAAATGCTTCTGCAGTAGAGTAGTAAAACACAATCATGCGGCTGCATCGTTTTTTGACGTAGATCCAGTTTCTGATCACCTTACCATGTGTCATCTTTTACATTTTTTAACATCGAATAGTAGCACCATTCTCACTGACGGACTCCTTGAGCTTGAGTATTGTAAGTGTATATATATTTATATACCGATATGTAAGAGGGGTATTTTTCAGCTATTTTTATCGGCAAATCCACCTCCCTACAATGACCTACCTCATCCCCCTTGAAATGGCAGCCATTTTTATTTTTACGTTAAGATTACGTTAGTGCATGTATGAAAATTGTAATAACTGAGTACGTAAGTGTCACAGAATGTTAAATTTGGTGTGATTTGAACGATGACATGTCCTAGCGATTATTGAAAAACCTGTTTTGATACTAACCATAAAACATACTTAAAAACAGAAAAAAATATGGAAGAAAATTGATTATTTTGCGCATTTCCGCACACCATTCAAGAAGTAGTGTGTAGTTATACTTTTGCTTTTTTTTATCCTAAGTATTTTACGTTAAGCAATAAATGCTATCTAACATGGGTGAAAAAGCGTGTAATAAAATGCAAACTCTTTTCAAACTCTCTATACATAAAAATGACAAATCAAGGTTTCTTATAGAGAGCTTGGACATGTTTAATGTTACAGAAGCTGTTCAAAATGTGTCGTGTTGATCGGCAGACCATATCCGTGTCAGCCCTAATTTCATTCGCAGTGGTATGGATATATTTCAAGGATGGTGAGGTAGGACATTTTAGGGGATGGATTTGTCAATAAATAAAAGTAGCTGAAAAATATCCCCCTCAAATATCGGTATGTCGTGACCAAACACATTGTATATATATATATATATACTTGTGTTCGTCTACTATGCATTGACTATGTGTCGTTTAAGAGCAATTTCAGCAACAATCTCGCCGACTTAGTAAGTAATTATTTTCATCCTAATTGCTTATTGTTGCTATTTTTTCAAAAAATGTATTTTAGCTCCAGACGATGAAGGCATAGACCATCGAAAGCTCGAGTTCAAGTTATAAGAGTGTACTTATGCAAAACTTTGCCTTCAACCCAAAGAATTTTAAGGATATATTTAAATATATACAGGGTTTTCCTTAATGATATATAATATTTGATGGTGTAAATCTACATGAAAAATCAATGTTAGTTTGCTTTGTAAACTATGGTCCAAAAATGTTTCCTTACAAAAACTCGGGGGTTGAAGTTTTAAAAAAAAAATTGGAAATTAATTAATATTTTCAGAACCGCTTCAGATATTTCACTGATATTTAACACGTAGTGGGAGTTAATAAAGATGCATATTTTTCAATACAAAAATAATGTTTAGCTTCAACAGTGGCGTGCGTACAGGTATTGACTTCGATATTTTTTAAGAAAAAAATAGTACGCCAATGGATTTCAAACTTATTGTATAATCAATATACGTATACTGTCCAAATGTACACATATTTGAATAATACAGTAAAAACCTTGTAAATAGTGGAACACAGATGTTTTTGATGGTGGCGACTAATTCCAATCAATATTATCTCTCTGCTTACTTGCTTCAAAATACTGCTCAGCATGTTAAACTTGTCTGCTGTGCTTGGGTCAAAAAAACTTGATTATGCTGTACGGAGTCCGTACCTGTATATATGGCCAGGCCTTGAGGAAAAAGAAATATAGGCAGCTAATATTGAGAAGCTAGCAAGAAGTAGTGCTGCGCATGCACTGCTGGTGGTGGCTGGTATCCCGCCAGTTGATTTGCTAGCTGCGCAGAGATGTGCATTCTATAAAAAGGGCATCGACACTACAAGGGTCGAAAGAGGGGCGCTTTTTGTCAGATGGCAGGAGAGATGGGAGGCAACTGGCCATTGTGCATGGACCAGAACGCTGATCTCAGTTATTAAAAGTTGGATTGACAAGGGAGCGGTGCGGATAGATTACTATAACCGCACAGTTCCTCACAGGACATGATTTTGTTTTGACAGCTGTCTGAATGGGGGAGGAAAGAGAGTACGCGAACTACGTATATTCCAATGGAGAGGAGGATACTAATATAATCACCTACTCCAATGTGGTAGGAGGGTGGACACAGTTCGAACTGACGCTCGGCGAGAGGCTCACTGCTGAGAATTTTGCCACGCATATACGATGAAACAGGGTTAAGAACATAAAATGGTATTTGACTTAAAACCCTGCGTAATTTTGTAACCCAGCACTTCAAAATCTTTGAATCGGCAAATCAATCGCGCATACCGAGACGTTTCCAGTTCAAAAATTTTACATAACTAAATTCATATCTGCATATTTTTACGGCCAAGATTGTGTGGAAGGCGCCACGGAATTGCCTTGATCTTTCTAATGGATTCCAATGCAAATAAATAACAAGGAACAATAAAGTCAATGATGTAATTATACACTCAAGAATTATTATATATAATTTACACGCCATTGTTATTGCTTTATGGTATTTAGCTGCATTGGAACACGTTTCTTCTAATCTCGATTACCATTATCCCAAATGCATTCCTATATTATGTAGTGCCACATCCTTTTTTATAAATAGAAGGAAGCGGTGGTGTGTTTCCTCCTTCCTTTTTGTAAATATATAATAAATTAATAGATCAGGATAAATAAAATCCTTTCTGGAATTAGCTCAATAAAGCGAAGAGTAGGGGGGTTAAGAGCCACAAATCCCCGAGATGTTAGTCGGAACTTGTTTTACTTGACCACCCACATAATAGAAAAGAATCTAACAGCAATAATGTAAACTATTTAATTGTACAGAGAGCCAAATAAAACGCAAGATATTTAAAACAATTACAATATATTAACAGATTAAATAACACAAATCGTCGCCCTAATAAGAAAACTGCCTAAGTTCTCTTCAGTAAAGTTTTCAGGAGAGACGAAATACTATTTGTAGCAATAATTTTCTATTGTTTATTGATTTTATGCTCCAATCAATTTCAGAATGTTATCATAATTAGGTTAGCAGTATTCATTTTTCTTATCACACTTGTTTTTCACACTTAATGAGGAGTTAGGCATATATCTATCTGCATAATATTGGATAAGACTAGGGAAATAGGAAAATTTCTATTATTTCAGAAATACATACAAGAAACTTTAAAAAATCCATTTATTTCCATAAAATTAAAAAATTAAACATATCTTTGGTGTAAGTAGGAACATATCATCACGTGACTAGCACAAATATGAGTGAGATCCATAATAAATCGAAATAAACATTAAATAATTATTTATTATAACAATTCAAAGAGGAGCTGGACATTTTATTCATGTGTTAGATTGAGATAAAAGTTATGATACTCCTGATCTATGCTTTGAATGAGTACCATGAGCTGTTGGTATTTTTTCTTCTTTATTTTCAATCTAATCTCATACAGCCTAGATAAGGTATCATAATGTCATTTGGAACATATTTGATAGCCGCTCTGGGGAGGTCACTCCAAAGTCTTTCCGTATGTCGTAATTTGTATTGAATTGATCCATCTTCATATTTCAAAGATTTGATATCAACTACCATTGGATCGCTCGCAGTTCTGCCGGGTCGAATAGAACTGTAATATTAGATGCTTGAAAAGTTTTAAAAAAATCATGCGTCAAATACATTATAAGGAAATAGAATGCTTCGTGCTATTCTATATACCTCAATATAATCCGACGGCATATGTATCCTTTTATTCTTCACTATATTCTTTCTATAGCGTTTGTCCTTTCAAAGGATATTTTCGTATAATCACCACTTGCAATGTAGCAACGTGGCGGAGTGCATTGCTTAGAGTTGCGTTACGGTTCTGACCTGTGCAACCATCACTGTATATTATCATCTTTTTGGAAGGATCTAATTTAGGAATAACCTCTGTTTCGAGGAAATATACGAGAATTAAATTTGTTTGAGGTAGCAGCCCTTCAGCCTCATTCCACAGATAGCAATTAAGCCTCTTTAGTTTTTAAGTTGTAAATTGCGTAGTTATGTACGAAAAGTTTAGTCTTGTAGTACATATTAGACATATTGGTCTTTGGGCTCAGCAAAACAGATTTTAATCTGCAGTGACACCCTCTCTATCGGATCACAGGTATATACTGTTTAAGACTGATGGAGAGATTCCGGATAAATATGCTCGGAATCCTAGGCATACTAGATGGGGGTCCTTTAAGGCAGACATTGACAGTAAGCTTGGAGCGGTCCCATACAGACTTTGTAGGGGCTCTGACATAGAAGCAGCTGTCGAGTCTCTGAGCAGGGACTTGACGGCTTCATATGAGGAAAACTACCCGTTACGCAAAAGTCAAGGTAAGGGCAAGGCAACCTTCTGGACCAAAGAATTAGAGGATAGAAAACGAGCGGTGCACAAACTTCTTAGCAGAGTTAAGCACAGGAAAGGTTCTCCTCTATGGGACGAATACAAAAAGGCATTGCAGGAGTACAAAAAGGAGATTAGAAAGGGCTCCAGAGAATCCTGGACAAAGATAAGGATTACAGATGCTTTAGGACAATTTTCTTATTTTCTTCTTCTTGTTCGACTTTTCACAGAACATTATATCCGAAAGGTCTCTAGGTAATTCTATAGGGGCCAAAATTCCTTAAAATCCGCTATTTTAGCATGGCTTTGTCTATCATTTCAGGATTTGTCTATCTTAACAAAATTTTCTACCTCCCGCTTTTCAAAAAGTTGTTGGGACACTTGACGACGATTGGCGCTCGCTGTGGAAAACTCTTGCGGCACGGGTATCACGTATCTTGAAAAGTGACATTATGCCGATTTTTTTTGACATTATACTAGTCTTTTTGACATTATATAAACGTCATGGGGCTTGTTATCAACTTTTGGCTCTGATATGATGTAAAATCTGCTTCAGAGATGGTATTACTGGAGGTGTAAGCTGTAAGTTATATGTGTTGATGATAATTACATTGGGTTCTTGTTTCAAATACTCTTAATTGAGACTCAAAGCTAGAAATTAGTTGCGCAACCACTCTTTCCTATCCATTGTGTAAATTACATATACAAATTCGCTGAATTTCAAAAATGAGAGAGATAAGAAACAATTATACCCTCTGTACAGTGTCGAATTACAAGCCGTATACATGCTAACAGTAATTACCCACAACGCGGGCGCGGTGATGACTTCCCAGTAATTCCCCTCAGTTTTTCGTAATTTATAGCTTTGAACATAACCTCTCTTCAGAAAGCACAACATAAATATAACCCTTCGGGCACAGCTAATACTACAGAAGTACAGAGATAAACCACTCGGCCTCACAAAACATATGCAACCAATAATGCGTGTACTTTAGTTGAGTGATTCCTCCATAGATGGACGTTCACAACGATCCTAGTGAGCAAACGTAGAATGACTGTTTGCGCGCTAAAAACCGTTGGTTTTTGCGGGTGCCCATGCTGAAGGTAATACACATGTCTAGCTCAGCGTGGGTTTACTAGCACCCCCGAAGTAGTAGTAGTACTTTTAAAAGGTACCTAAATCATCTTATACAGAAGATTATAGGGTGAAAATAATTTGGAGGTAAGCCACACCATTGAAAGTACAGCCCACACATATCATCACGTAAAGGAACCTTGACTGACTGTCAGATACATCATCATTAACTAGACAACATAAATAGAAGGCAAATACCCTAATACTTATCGTATAAAATAATAGGTACTTCTTCCTGACAGGTGAACTACGTATATGAGGATGAAGTGTTGTATTCATATGTAAACGTCGTTGAATCGCGAGGCGAAAGAGAAAAAAATGAGTTATTAAATGACCTCTCACAATGATTATTAAATAGTCGTAGTCGTAGTCGCTCACACTAATCTCACACAAGAGAACTTGGAAGCTCTTTTGAGACTTTCAAGATCATGAGCGCCCATATAGCAAAATTCATGGGGGGCACATTGGTGACCCTAAAATTTACGTTCAGTAATATTTCCGTTTCGCGGGAGGGGGGTGGGGTGGGTTACAGCTCTATATTTATCTAGTAATACTGTATATACTAAAATTTTATAAAAACTAAACTATCGAAAATGTAAACCTTGAAGTTGGAAGTCTACGGGCTGCAGGTCAAGCGGTTTGATGAATTGTGATATAATAGGTATCTCTAGCTTCGTCTTGAAGCTACTAAAATTTTGTAAAATGAAAATGGCGGATTTTAGACAAGCACTCCAACTTTGTGATTTATATTTCAAGGACTGGACTTTGACATTTGAGATGTCCTTGGATTCTTCATGATAGCATTTACACGTCTCTTTATGGGCCTGAGCGTCTGGAGAGGGGGGGAGGGGTGGCGTTACATCTCCACAATTCAGATCTAGCTAGGTAATTTTCGTGGATGATTTTAACATCAACCCGGACAGTTGTGAGATAGTTTTGATTTGTTTATTTTTGTTTCATTGCCCAAGCACCAGAATTACATACGTAACAACAGCATTAAAAAATGCAAAATATTGGAGACAGACCAATTTTTTTGATGGATATTGAAAAGACTTTAATCTAACTAACTTAAGATTTAACTTTATCCGTTTTAATTTTGAATCCAAACGTTCTTAGGAACGGTACTTGCACATTATGAGTAGTAATTTTACGATCTCATCTTAGTGCCACAAGATCTTAAGAAGGAGGCTGAGTATGCCCAAAAAAGAAACTAATTGAGATATTCCGAAACCTTGTTATTGTATAATATGTATTGGTTTGTCACTCTGGTAGGCAATGGTATGCAAATTAGCCAAAAACGCACCAAAACTAAAAATGTTTGGCGACAAACAAAGATTTGTAAACATATGGGTTTGGATCCTTCTAACTGATTCGAATCCGTTGACAAAACTTGATTACACTCGTAACTGTTTACTAAAATAAAAATTATGTTGAGGTCTCGTCTCGTAAATACTGCTCGTAGTACCCTCCTCTCTGGCCGCCTATAAACTCTTATTCCTTGTTCTCGTGCCAAACGGTTAACATGGCAATTGGGTTCGCGCACCGATTTTTATGTTTTCAGCAGTGTAGAGGAGTCGCTGAGCATATAGACAGCTGGTCCGAAGGTTGGCCGATACATGTGCATTGTCCCAATAAATTGTAAAGGACCATATGTAATAAAAATACCCGATATACAGAAATCAGTTTTTCATTTTCAAAGTTATTTCATGTTTACATACCGACATAAAAGATGGCGCACCCTATATATATAGGGTGACTTCGAAGTTGAGTCATTTATTTTAACAGTGAGTAGATCTGATCAAAAGAAATGTTTTTTTCCTTTACCATTTTTCTGGTAAAATTAAAGTAACAAAGTTATTGCCCTTTGGAAGTTTGAGTACCGCCCTCAATAATAATATCATGTTGTTAATGTAGTATAACGGGCTCGTGAATCAGGTGACTTAAGACCTCACAGGGGACCTCACGATCAAATCAAATACAGGTCCGCACTGAAATACTTGTCGGGAGGATACTTTATAAAACAAGGTAAAAATTTTTTTTTATTTTTACACACATATTTTGGTTTATCTTCCTTCTACAATCATTATCTGAAAATTAATGACTCAACTTCAAAGTCACCCTACCCTCTATATAAAAAAAAAATTTACCTTGTTTTATAAAGTATCCTCCTGACAAGTATTTCAGTGCGGACCTGTATTTGATCGTGAGGTCTTGGAGCACCGGTATGCCGTCACCTGATTCACGAGCCCGTTGCACTCGATTGGGAAACCGATCCGCATAAACATGTGCCATTTTTTATTTCGTTTGAGCCACGCAACACACACCACTATTCACTGACACTGACTGTATACAAATGAATAAAATAATTGTAAAAACATCGTTCCAAATTCTTTCGCTTTTTTGTTTCCGATGCGATGAACCGATAAGGCGGATTATATCCGTTGTCGCCAAACACGAGCACATAATACTATTATTGAGACAGGGCGGTACTCAAACTTCCAAAGGGTTATAACTTTGTTACTTTAATTTTACCAGAAAAATGGTAAAGGAAAAAAACATTTCTTTTGATCAGATCTACTCACTGTTAAAAGAAATGACTCAACTTCGAAGTCACCCTGTATATATATATATATATATAAATATATTCTATATATTATGTATCTGCAAATATTTCCGGTTGAAATTCTTTCCACTTCAATCTCAAGTACCATCCAGATACAATAAAATCATTTTCACTGGGTGTTCTATTTTATCTGTCGTTGAGTATAGGTGTAGTTACGTTAAAAAGAAAAATATCAAAATACTGTAGGTGGCCGCAATGATTATGTAATTATGATTGACTCTTACTTGAGTCAGATGAACGGATCGCTATTTACGGACACATCTCATTGTTAGTCAGTCCCCGAAATTCTCAGACATCAAGACTGTATTCTCATCTTTATCGAATGTCGTATACATAATGGGGAACGCAAAAGACTTGTTCTATTCAAAGAGCAGAAAAAACATTTACAGTTATTGTGTGGAGCCGCCATAAAAATAATATTAAAAACAATATTTGTCTTTGCCGGGCATTACTTTATAATTTTATCGCCTCGGCTTTTGAAATTATTAAAATGACTGTGTTTATATAACCAACGGCCTGTGGTCGGGTCGGGGACTATTCTAATATGAGCAGCGTCAAGCCGCGACACAACCGGTTGCGCGTCTGCTGAGCCTTTGCCTGAAAGTACAGGGCTGGATTCGAATCCAAGGGCATCTCAATAGCTACCTTTGAGGTTTACGACGGTCGTCTTTTGAGCAAAAACCGTTTTGTACTGGACTCAGAGAAGTTATATTCACGAACATAATTTGTATCACAGACTATAATATACTAAATGATATAGAAAATGCAACACCCACTATGAGTGCTGTAATTTTGAGCAGACTATCTCAAGTTTTAGGTCTACCGATAAATAGAAAATGATTAAAATGTTAACTCGAAATTTCACTAAACATCTGCGATATCCCACCTAAATGTTAATCTGTTGAAGCTCCTATGTTCGCTACACAGTCGTTAAGTCGTCGCGAAATTGATTGGAGTAGTCTGATACCCCAGCATCAAACAGCTGTCCGTGCTTGTCGGTCAGTGTTGTATGCTGGATGATCCAGCGTTTCCCAACGAAGCTTGTCCAGTTGCGTCTGACTTCTCGCCGAAACGTGAGACCGAGCATTGTCGTGAAGCAGAACAGCGCACGACGCTAGAGCCGGCTCCGCTGGCGGTTTTGGGTAGAGTGCCTAATTCAACAAGCTGTGGTGAATTTCAGCAGGTTTAAAAACCGAATTACCGAACGCACTTCACAATCGGCGGTTTATCTGATTGATACTGTGACAAACGCAGCAGCATCGTAACAAAAGAAACATCGGCAGTGTCGTGAAAGGTAATGGCGGCGTAATTAGAAACTGGCCAAGAGTGTCCAAGGTTGAACAGACGTCACATGTCCACAACCATTTTTCAGTGACGACTTAGACCATTGAATAACGTATTCTACCTGAAAATAGCCAACCTAAGACTACATCGGTGTGTCTAAAAAATTATCTGAGATAACATGAAATCACGTAACCCTTTTTTTTACTATTTTGATCACTTATCAGTAATTTGAATTTCTCTTTATTGATTATAGAGTACCGATTCCTGGGCAAAACCTTTTTTAACCTTTTTTCTTTTGCCAAATTTCATAGTTTATTGATTGTACAATTTCACACGTATTATATCTGTCTTTCTCAGCGGCTCAGTATTGCGTTGAAATCTTTTAGACACTAATGCTATACTATTATTAACGACTATCTTCGAAATCTCCACATATAATTTAGTTGGTCCCTCGTAGAGAGTTGGCAACCACCGCGCCACTATGTGACTTTACACATACTAACCGTACAGGGATATTTGGTTCTATCAAGATACCTTCTTCAAGGCCACCCATTTAACCATCTTTTGATATTTGATTTCCGATCAATATACCTTGCTTGGTGTACAGGCGCGTCCAGCGCGATTTTGCTTTTGCTTTTCGCTGTGATTTTGGTTGTGTGTGGGCGTTTTTTCGTTAACTTCCAGATTTTAGGATATTTACGCCCCAAACACCAGTTTATGAAGTAGTACCCTTTTATTTTGTACCTTACATTTAGTCTGGAAAGGCATTTCGGAGAACCATCATTCACACTCGTACAGCTTTGTTTTGTAGCTGTTTCGCTGCCGATTTTGTTGTTCCTTTGGCAAAAAACCCTGGTGTAAACAGGTAAAATATCATTTTAATTGGGTATTTTGTGGATATTGATATTGATTATTGCTGACTGAAATTCTTAGAGTGTACTTGATTTTGTTTGGCATTGTACGTATTCAAATATAGGGCAGTGTCTACATGTCACCATTTTTTGGGCTTACTACATTACATGATTTTGAGCTTTAAGCTGCCATAACAAGGGATAACGTTCTGAGGGTATATCACTTTAGTACATTTTTATATTTGTTTACCTTTGCTATACTTTTCTTGCAAAAAAATATACATGGTTTTTCTCCAAGTTGGAGTGTTTTAAATGTGTAGTTCCGTCTCAGACACAGTAGAAGGTAGATTTTTAAGCAGTCTTTCTCTCTCTCTCTAGTGTTTTTTATACCGTAAACTTTGGGAACGAGGCAAGCAGCCCCTACATTGTGACGTTCCTCACGTCACTGCTCACTACTGGCCACTGGTTTTTTTGACCTGAACGCTTGTAAGCTGACTACATCTCAGCTGCGCCTAAAGCTGTAACTGGAAGATGACCATTATCCAAAAAAGTTTAGGTTTAGGCGTTGAAATATTTGTAAAGCCTATATTTGTAAAGCTTATATTTGTTGTTAATTATCATGAGCTAATAATTTTTATTGTCAGGAATTTTTAAATAGTATCCTTCTATTTAACTTGCTCTCCAGTCGTGGAGCATATGTGCTGGTGCTGCTTGTTTTGATAATATATTATGATTCTTTATTTTAAATACCTTGTTTTATTTGGCTTGCTGTATACAGTTAATTAGGTTCGTGATCGCTGTTGTTTTCTTTGGTGTGGTGGTCAAGCAAAACAAGTGCCTACTAACATCACGGGGATTTGTGGCTTAATCCGTCTTGAGTCACTGGCGCTCTTAACCCCTCCTACTCTCCGCTTTACTGAGCTAGTACCTAAATTTGCACGCCACTTGGCAGCTGTTTTGCATTGACTGACCCTTAGATTTAATTTATAGTGATTATTAATTCATTAATTAATTTAAAAAAAGGAAAGAGGAATCATACCACCATTTCCTCTTGTTTATGGTGTGGTGTGTGTGTGATTTTATTTTGTTGTAGTTGTGATATATCCTAGAGCTCTTAATTACAAGAGCAATAGCTCGGGTATCCTTTGTGCTATGATAAGCAGGTTTTGCTCTTCTGGCGAAGCGCTTTTGGGTCATGCTGATTCTACGCTTTTCCGCGGTAGATTCTGGGATCTTGCGCTTGATGTTGTTGGGGTGGGTTTTGTTGACCGTTTTGATCAGACATGATTTTCGTGTTGAAAATAGGGCCGAGAACTTCTCTCTCCTAGCTTACGTCACGCAATTGTGGAGTAAACTCATCCAGTCTTACGGCCAGGCTCATGTCATTGCCCTTGACATCACGAAAGCGATCGATCAGCTGTGGCACGCTGCCCTCTTAAGCAAACTTCCATCCTATGGCCTTCCAGAAAAGCTTTGCAGATGGGTGGATGACTTTATCTCTGACCGCAAGATATCCGTCGTAATTGACGGGTTCTACTCTTTATCCCACAACGTCAACGCGGGTTTCCCAGCGATCGGACGTGGTGAAAGGAGGAATCCACAGTTTTTTATTGAAAGACATGTTCATCACATTGTTGGAGTTTTGGTTTGGGGTGCTACAGCTTATGGTTCCAGGTCACCTTTAATCTTCATCAGAGGTAACATGAACGCACAGCGTTATATCCACGAAGTTCTAGAACCCCATCTTTTACCCTATCTTGACACCCTGGCAGATCCAACTTTCCAACAAGATAATGCCCGACCACATGTTGCAAGAGTCACAATAGACTTCTTTCAACATAATGATGTCACATTGTTACCATGGCCACCAAGATCTCCCGACTTATCCCCAATTGAGCACGTGTGGGATATGATGGGTAGGAGATTGCTCAATTTGCAACGTCTTCCTCAGACTCTAGAAGCACTTCGAGAGGAGTTGGTGGTTGCCTGGAATGAGATACCACAGGAGGACATTGACCACCTGATCAGAAGCATGCCTAGGCGCGTTGGAGAATGCGTAGCACATCAGGGTGCATCCACACATTATTAAAGGTCAAAGGGCTTTAAAGCAGTGCAATCATTTTGAAAATTTTATCATTTACTTATTATGCTTCATTAAGTACTTATACAAAATTTTATTAAAATAAAACCATTTAAACTAGGTGTTCGGATTTATATGTCACTTAGTATAAGTAAACAAATGTTCGATCCCAAGCGCAACTTGATGTTATTTTGTGTTTGTTAAAGTTAAGGTCATCGAATTTTGTGGCAAAAATTTTACATCATACGTTAGTATCACACAAGAATATAGCCGTGAACGTTTTTTAAGGTACATACCAACTTGTGGGAATTTACTACAACTTTTGCGTCTGAAGAAATTTCCTTCAAAATATGTATGTTTTATGAATGTCACCCTCCGTCGGAATGCAGTAGGTAGAATTTGTATAGATCTTAACAACTTATGAAGGATCCTTTCTTGATTTTACGATATGTCGCCCTTTATAAGAAGACATATCTCTCCCACATCACCTTGTGGTGATTCTTCCTTTTTTTTTCGTCTCCCGCGGCTACAAAGGGGTCAGTCCGCGCTAACAATGGATTTATTTATAAATGATTCATCATAGGAGGCCTAGAAACAGATTTATCAATCTGGCGACTATCAAGTTATGTTGGGTTAAGGCTCCCCTCTCCTCATCTCTACCTCCTCTCCAGTCCTGTCATGATCGATGATTGATCGAAACGATCGATAACGTCCTCAGAATGTGTTTTACCCGGCCAGAGTCCTCATAATCGAATTACTGGGGGATTTGTGGGACGATTAGTTGTTTTTTGATATGAGTGTGATGGAGAAAGTTGTTCAGCCGCATGAGATGATTATAGAGGATATCAGTAAATGTAAATATCCAGTTCCTAAAATCCACATTTCCATCTAAAAGCTCCTGTAACGTAGATAACGTTATGTCCTAAAAATTTTGCGAAAAACAATCATTGGTTTTAATTTTAACAAAGTCAAAATAATAATTGGACTCAGTATCTGGACACAAAGACTCCTGTTGATATAATCTACTTAGATTTTTCTAGGGCTTTCGATCGCGTACCACTTAAAAGGCTTCTGTTTAAGTTGGAATGTATGGGAATAAGAGGCGAGTTGTTACTGTGGATTAAGGCTTTCCTCACCGGGAGGACTTTCTCTGTGCGCGTCAGTGATAGCCAGTCTCACCTTCATCATGTAGCAAGTGGAGTTCCTCAAGGCTCTGTCTTGGGGCCAGTGCTGTTCCTTCTGTATACAAGTGACCTGCCCGCATTGATTTCCTCCACATGTTCAGCTTATGCCGACGACACCAAGATTTACAATACTGTCGTAAACTCTGCTATGCTTCAACGAGATCTTGATATTGTTTGTCAATGGTCAGTCAGTTGGCTTTTACCCTTAAATCTAACTAAGTGTTGTGTCCTTCACCTCGGGAAGACAAATCCGCGATTTACATACAAGATCTCTGACCACAACATCGAAGCAGTTTCCAGCCACACTGATCTGGGCGTTGTAGTCAACGATCGTCTTTCCTAGTCAGAGCATATTCACCACGTTACATCAAAAGCCAAGAAACTTCTATACATGCTGGAGAGGTATTTCAAAGGATCCGATGTCAACACTTGCGCCTACATTTACAAGGCATTCGTGAGGCCAATTCTTGAATTCGCTGGCCTGGTATGGGACACTGTGCTTCTGCGCGATAGAAATCTCGTCGAATCAGTACAGCGTCGGGCTACTCGTATCCCTTTTGGAGCACGAAGACCAAGCTATGAAGATCGCCTTGAATTATTCAACCTGACCTCATTCTCTGAGCGAAGACTTCGTGGCGATCTTATAGTTACGTTCAGGATACTTCATGGTTTGATGGGAACCAACCTCATGCATCTATACCGTCTGTCGCGCAGCAATCTACGCGGACACAACTTCAAACTGCATAAGGAGCCATTTAAAACAACAGTCCGACAGTGGTTTCTTCCCAACCGCATATTCAACACCTGGAATAGTTTACCTGAAAGTGTGGTTGGTGCTACTTCAGTTAATAGCTTCAAAGTGCAGTATGATAGCTGGAGGAGTGTACAAACTTAATAGCTATGAACTGTCTTTTTTTATTTTTTTCCTATTTGATGTATTTGTGTTACGTGTCCGTACACTATATTTACTGCATGAGCTTATAGTACTGTGTACTCTGCTCATCTCAATTATCATAATAATAATAATAATAATAATAATAATATCAAGTTGCCTTTGGAAACAAAAATTTGTTTACTTACTTTACTGTCAGTTCACATTTATGTAATTTGGAGTTTTCGCTATAAGATGTTGTGAAAATTAGAAATACGAAACAGTATCTACAAGTTGATTGGGCGGGTACCCAAATTTGAAATTTGTCGGATATTCCAGAATGAAAACATTTCGCGCAGAACCATTTATCGAACAATAGCGGAGTGTGAGCAGGGAATAACCATGTCTGAATCTACCAAAAAGTGGCATTTACTGCACACAGGTCAGAGAGGTTGGTGGAGAAGAGACAGAAATCAGGTTGGAATGTCAACAAGGAGATTCGCTCGTCAATACAGATCAAGAGTACGATATCGTTGGAATTGAGGAGGAATGGACTTAAATATCTAAAGATCCTTAAGTTCCCCAAATACTCTCAGCCGCAACTGAATTGAATTAACAATTTAAAAATATTTTTTCCGATTGGTAATATTTATTCGAAAATGGAGCTCCTTCATCTCAAGTTTTTAGACAAAAGCGTATTACTTTTTTTTTAAAGTGTAGCATTTGAAAACTTGTGACAAAGAAGCTATCGTTTCAAAATTTCTAATCAGAAAAACATATTTCTAAGTTTTTAGTTCATCTTATGAACAGCTAAATAGAAAGGTTGTTTGATTTTATTTTTTACTTTATTTATTACTTTTTAGTATTTGTGATGTCAAATAACCATACTCAGTGACATTACACGTGTTACATCCAGAAAAAATAATTTTTTGAGCTTGATTTTTTGGCAACGAGGTAGTCTTACATGAGGAATGAAACGACAACATTCTCAAGAAATTTTATTCGATGTCTGGTTGTGGCATCTCATTCCAAGCAACTCGAACTTCACGACTTAACACTAGTAAATGAAAGTGTTATAACTAAAAATATCTGTACTTTTCAGCTCTCAAAAACTACTGTCTTCGCAAAAACTAAGAGATAACATTTTAACAAAGGTAAAAAAAAAACAAAGATAAAACGTTGACATTGTTGAAGTTGAAGAAGTTATTATTTCTGGGCATAACACTTCTAATGTCACTAAGTATAATTATCTGTCGGAGAAACACAAGAACTTATCCGGCTAACCACCATTTAAGGAAGATCCTCACCATCCGAAGTCTGGTTGGTATTTTACATCTTCTTCCGTTGATGTCGGCAGAGGCAATTTTCGATAAATACATCACCGCAATGAGTGCGGTCGAACAAGCAAGCCAACAAACCACCATGAAAAAAGCAGCTATAAAACAAGCCAGAGTAATCCACCATATAATTATCCAATAAAGGGGCAGGCACAGCGTTTGTGGAAAGGCCCAAAAATGCAACTCATTCAAATCAAGGCAGACGACTCGTGGTTTAGCGGTGCTTTTCGATGTCTTGTTTTTCTTGTATTCTAATGAGCGGAAGAATAACCGACGTTTGTATAAATACTCTCACGCTTCAGAATGGAAGAAGAATTATTTAACAGTGATAATTCTCAAAAATACGCCATAAATAATGACTCATCTTTGTCTCGCTATGTCAGTTCACTAGTCCTTATTTTTCTACAAGCAACCGAAGGAATGGAGTCAAGTAGGCTGACTCTCCACTTCTCACATAACGCTGTCATCAGTGCATAAAGACACACGTAAGCCCCAAAGTTAGCTATGAGTTATAAGATCGATGCCTCGAGATCGCTTTTTGAAAAAGATTATTTTTATATCTACCGATATGGCACCTAACCTTCTTCTTAAATCTACATTTCTGACTTTGTCCATGATCTTCAGATCCGCAATCCTTCTTAGCAGCTTCATTTCACTTGGTTGTATTTTCTGTCTCTATCTTTTACTCAATATTCACAGTTCTGAACCATTTTTTAGGGTAGTGAGTTGAATATCCTTATTTTTGTTTTTTTGTGGATATTTCCTTTTTGTTAAATAGGTGATTATTTACTTGGAAGTATAATCTTGTAGTTGCTTTTGTTCTATCTTCTATTTCTGCCTCAACTTCTATTTCTATCCTCTGTTACTATTATTCCTAAGTACATTCATACATTTTGTTTTGTTCATATTTATTTTCAGTTTTTATTCCATAACTCAAGGTAATGTTGTAGGTCTTCTTTTCTGTTGTTTGTTTTGCGAACAGTAATAGTTCATCTGCAAACACGGTTGGTTAATATTTATCCTCTCCATATTGTTGTTTTCTTAATTCTATTTCCACATTCTTTTATAATTTTATCCATTAGTACCGTGGACAGGTATAGGCTCAACGTTCCCCCTTGACTCCTGATGTAGTTGTACATTTTTCAGATTTTTTATTTTTTGTTCTTACATAGTTGTCGGTATCCTTATATAGGTGTTGCGACTTTTATGTTGAATTTTTGTTTACATTGCAGTTATTCAGTAGATTCCAAAGGTCCATTCTATCCATTGAATCGAATGCTTTTGATATATCTATGAAAAATAGGTATATTGTTTCGGTATTATCTACTACTGTTTCTATGAGTTGTTTTATTATAAAAATATTACATCCGTTGTTCTTCTCCCTCCCCTAAATCCATGTTGTACGTCGCCTAGGTGGTGCTCTATTTTCTCCTTTAGTCTTTCGGTTAGTATGCTCTCATACACTTTTTCCGGCATACTTATTAGAGGAATGCCTCCGCAGTTCTCACATACATTTGTATCTTCCTTCTTAAATGATGGTAATCATTGCTAACTCCCAATCTTTGGGTATTTCGTTCTCTCCCGCTACTTTATTCAACAGCTCTAAACATACTCTTTTTTTATACTTCACCATCTCTGCTGTTATTCCGTCGGGTCCCGGGGATTTCCATACCTTAAGTTTCATTACGGCATTTTCTAATTCTTTCCCGGCAATTGGATCTGTTGCAATGTCACCATTTGTCTTAATTTCTTATATTAACTCATCCCTTACGCAATTTTCCATATTTTTTAATAATCCCTTAAAATATTCCCTCCATCTTTCCATGATTTGTTCGTCTTGTGTTAGTAGCCGTCCATTTTTATCTTTTATATAGTCCACTTCATTGTTTTTTTTTATATATCATATATATCAGTTGCTAAATCACACAGTTCGTAAAATACATTCCTCTTATTCCAGAAACACTTGAGATTACACTAAAACCTAAATCGCCACCTTTCGTACAAGTAGCAACATGTATAGACAAGCTTGTTGTATGACAAGCAAGCTGGCAGACTCACATGCATGTATGTACATGTCTTAATCGGACGGTGTGGTGCGGAAGGGTGAGCAGAAGGATCAGAGGCTACGAATAATATTAATCTAAAGTTCACCGATGCTTAGGGGGCTCTCTACGATCTGATAAAAATGCCGTCGCCTGCTTGACCGTCCTCGCTGATACTGCTTTGGTATCGTGGCACTATGTATACTCAATGACACTGTGACAAAACGGGGACGTATTCACCGGATAGGCGCTAGGAGGTACCTATAGTCCGGTTGCCAACATAGCTATAGAAACAAATACATTAATGAAAATACAAAAGTAGTAACTGAAAAGAGTAGATTTTTAATTGTGCTATGAAAACGAAACTAAGGACGCTTGAAATGTCAGAATCCATCAAGCCATTATTTGGTCTGTAGCCCGAGAATTAGGATTTTTGAATATATAAATACCCACGCGCGACAAACATTAGCCTCCTTCTGAGGCAGTCGGATGAAAATGGACAATATGAAATATGCTCGGAAATTTAGTCGCCATGGAGTGTTTCACCGGTGTTGTGTGTTAAGGCTTATTACACAAATGAAGATTCGTGCACCATTGCGCGGCGTCTGTTTTGCTGTGGGTTTAGCAGAAATACGTATCGCTCGGGTTACCTATCCTATTTTCTGCTCGAATCCACTTTCCTCCTTTTGCGGATTTTGCCAATTATTTTCCTACTTGTTGTTATATATATATATATATATAACTTGAGACGTGGTAATGGTCGTCTAGACCAGTTAGATGAAAAATAAAGCTGCCGCCTTTTTTTGGCAAAATTTAAGCAAAGAGGACTCTTTATAGTTTATTAATCTCTATCATTCAATGGACTTTGCCATCTTCATCAGGAGCTGAAATAACATTGACAAAAAATAGCAACTATTGTGCAAAATGAATTTTAAATTAACTTACAGTAGTATGTCAGGATGTTGCTAAATGTTATTAACGTTTAGGTTGAGGGAAATACCCAGTAACCTGGTGAAAGCTGGATACATGGTACACTCCACCTGTCAAAGGTTTCATCTTACTTATGATCCTATGCCCACCATCTTGTGCAACATCAGGTGGTTCACGATGTAATTTTTAACTTTCGTTTTAAATATTTTTATTCCGTTTTAAGTTGTTCCTGACATACAGCTGTGTGTAGTTTATATTAATTTTGACGAATGTACCAGGTATCCAGCTTTCACCAGGTTACTCGGTGCTTCCCTCAACCTAAATGTTAACAACATTTATCAACATCCTCACATACTACTGTAAGTTAATTTAGAATTCATTTTGCACAATGTTATTGCAGCTCCTGGTGCAGATGGCAAAGTCCATTGAAAGCTACAGATTAATAAAGGATAAATAGTCCTCTTTGCTTGAATTTTGTCTAAGTACCCAACAAAGGGCGGAAGCTTTATCATTCATTTTTTTTTTTTGTGAGGGAGCTACGGCGTGTGTGGGACTCCAGGTTGTCTTGAGGAGACCACCTAATACCCACTAAACCCTAACCTCCGCGTGGCCCGACTCATCAGCGTCTCGGTAGGCCATGTGTTGTGCGTGGCCTGCGGTCTGCTACAACGTCTCCTCATGTGTTTCAGTCTCTGGGAACGTCGGGTTGGTTCCCTTTACCTCGCACATTCAATCGATGTCGTTAAGCGATCATCGATAGAGGGTCTGCTAGGTTCTCTTGAAACTCTTGTTTTCGGAAAATCAAGAGTTTCAAGTCCTCTTACCTATATAATAATAATAATAATAATAATAATATGTCTTTATTTTTTAGATAAATTGTAACAAACAAAAAAATACTCATTTGATGAGGGAGGCGGCATTCAACATAGTTGCTCTTCCATGCAACCCCCGTAAATAATACAATTCTAACAATTAGATGATAATGAGCGAATAATGATGGGTGTAATTAATACAACAAAAATAAAACTAACTATTGTGCTCTTTTCACATGGGATTTGACTCTATTTCGGAAGCTGCTAAGTGAGATCGAATCTTTTACTGCATCTGGCAATGAGTTATACATGGTAGATGCAACATAAGTAAATGAGTTTTTAAACTGTTCAGTACTATGTAACGGAACATCATAGAGATTACAAGAACGAGTTTCCCTATCATGAAGATCCGATCTCTTAACAAGTTTGGTATATAGGTAAAGTGGCAGCTGGGTTTTGTTAATATTGTAAGTTAAGCAAGCAAGATGTATCAAAAAGCGCTCATGCATGTTGAACCAGCCAGAGGCTCGAAATTCGTCACTGAAGTGGTCATATTTTTTCAAACCGTACGAAAATTTGATGCATGAGTTCTGAATTTTTTGAATAGAACGTTTGTCTCTAGTAGTGAGAGCAGGCCAGTATACAATATCAGCATATGACAAGGAAGACAATATCAACGAATCGCATAGATTCAGCCTGACTTCAGTAGAGAGAGCATTCTTGTGAAGATAAAAAGTCCTTAATTTAGCATAAGCTTTTTGTAAGAGATGCTTAACGTGGGGAACAAATTTAAGAGTATTATCCATATATAATCCCAGATTTTTACATTGGTTGCTTGCTTGCAATACAGTGTTATTAATGCAGATTCTAAAATTCTGATTGTCAGTAACCTCACACGGTCTTGATCCAAAAATAAGCAATTCAGTTTTATTTTCATTTAATACGAGACTGTGGGCTCTTACATATCTAGATAAGTACTCAAGATCGGAATTGATACGCATGCAGGCAACATAAGCATCATCAAGTTTAAAAGATAAATATATTGTTCCTGGTCCTGGTCCTGATGGGTCCTGGTTCTGGTGGGTCCTGGTCGTGGCGGGTCCTTGTCCTGGTTGGTCCTGGTCCTGGTAGGTCCTGGTCCCGGTGGGTCCTGGTCCTCTGCATCCACGCCGTGGAGGGGGAAGGGGAGAGCAACCGCGGGTTCTCCTAGTCTCCTGAGCTTTCTGGAAGGTCTTCTCCGCTTTTTTTCTCATGTACTCGTGAATGGTGTCCCAATGCAGGTCTCTACGCAAGGTTGAGTTTCTTACGTAGGATGGTGCACTGGTGGCGATCCGGAGTAGCTTCATCTCTAGAGCAGCAAGTCGCTTGCGGTAGCTGGGAGCAGCGTACCCGCAGACCGCGGAGGCGTAAGCGAGCTGAGGTCTGGCGATGGCCTTGATCAGCCGTAGCTTGGTCGCTAGCGGCATCCGGCTGTATCTACCCAGTAATGGGTAGAGTTGGGCCATGGCTGCTCTGGTATTTGCGATGACAGCTTCTATGTGGTCTTTCCAGGTGAGGAACTTGTCAAATACGATCCCCAGATATTTGACTTTGTCGCTCCACTGGATATCTTCGTCGAAGATGGATGCTTCGAGAGGTCTTGCAATCCTTCTTCGTTGGATGAAGAATGCCTGCGTCTTCTGGACGTTGATGCGGATTTTCCATTTCACGCACCAATCCTGGATGCGGTCCAGTTCATCCTGTAGTCTCCTACGGATGATCTCGGGTCGTCGATGCTTGGCGGCTATAGCAGTGTCGTCTGCATATAGGGCCAGCATTGTGTCAGCTGTTTTCGGTACGTCGTGAGTGTAGATGTTGTAGAGCAGGGGGGCTAAGGCTGACCCCTGGGGCACGCCTGCTTTCAGCTGTCGTCTTGTTGAGTGGCATGTACCAATCTTCACCGTGAACCATCTTTGTGTAAGTTAGCTCTCGATCAGTTGGCACATGTTTGCATCGATTCCGGCGGCTTCCATTTTGGCGATGAGTCCATCGTGCCAAACTCGATCGAAGGCTCGTTCCACGTCCAGCAGGACGAGGCCGGTTGCCTCCTGGAGATTGAAGTCACTGGTGATGTTTTCTGTCAGTCGCTTGGAGTTCCGTGTTGTGGGAATCTGAAGCCGAATTGCTATGGGGGGAGAAATTCCAGTTCTTCTGCCTGCTTCTCTAGTCGAACGGCGATAGCCTTTTCGACTACTTTGCCCATCGAGGAAACCAGGCTGATGGGCCGGTAGTTCTGGGGCAACTTCCGGTCCTTGCCTGGCTTGGTGAGCATTATAACCTGGGCTTCCCGCCACCGCCGCGGGAAGTGGTTAAGTCTCAGAGTGGCATTGGCGATGTTGGTGAGCGCAGCAATGCCTTTGGAGTGAAGGTTCTTCAGCATCCTGTTGTTGATGCCGTCCCCTCCCGGCGCCTTTCTGACCTTCAACCTGCGGATGATCAGACGGATTTCCTCTGGACTGGAGGGGTGATCCGTCTCCTGGCCAGGTGGTCGTCTCCTCATGATTTCGGCTGCGACTTCCCCGGCCTCCTCGTGGTTGTCGTCCTCGTCTTCATGGTAATTGAGTCTGCATTCGGATTCTAGCGAATTGGCGAATGCTTCGGCTTTTTCTTCACTGGAGTAGGCCAAGCCGCGTTGGCCGTGAAGAGTGGGGATCGTGGTGCGCTGACGACGAAATTTTCGCTGCATAGTCCAGGCCGTACCATCCTGGGTCTCTAGTTCTGCACAGGCTGCATTCCATCTGCTGTTTTGGAGTTCCGCGAGTGCGTTCTTCAGTGCTAGCGATGCTCTGTTTCGCGCAACTCTCGACTCCTCTGTCAACAGCTGGAGATGTTCTCGCTTGAGTCTTCTGTTCTCCCTGATCAGGTGCCTAACATGGTGCGGTGCTGGACCATTTAGGTGTCTCGGAACTGCCGTAGTCTCGGAGTAGGTGCTGTCCTCATGCACTCGCAGGACTGCATTCTCCAGCTCCTCTACTGCGTTGTCCAGTTTCTCCGCTGATCGGATGGTTGGAATTTGAGTGATATTCCTTTGGACGTTGGATTTGTAGTGGTTCCAGTTCGTCCGTTTGGTGCTCAAGCTATCTCGAGTTGTAGACCCTGTGCCAAGTGTTAGTAGGATCGGATTGTGGTCCGACGATCCTTCCACCAGGGTCTCTATCTCGAACTCCTCTCTGATGTTGCGGAGGATGGCTATGTCCAGTACCGCAGGTCGCCTAAGGCCGAATGGAATGTAGGTTGGTTGCTCCGGACCGACGATGACCCCCGCCAGTGCATCGACGTGTTCTTGGAGCTGCCTTGCATTCCTGTCTTCGACGTTGTTGTTCCATGCCGGAGACTTGCAGTTTAGATCTCCGATGACCATGCATGCTCCTGGGACTCTCAGGAGGTCAGCGATGTCATCTTCGTCTAGGGCCTGGTGTCACATATAAGGAGGTGATTCTGTAGGCACGGTGGTTGTGATAGACCTGGACCGTGATTCCGTCCCCATACTAACCTGACACACTGACCCCGACCCAGTTCTGCCGTCGGGTTGAGACCTTGTACCACTGGGTGATGTCCCGGGTCGCGGCTACAGGATGGTATTCAGATATTTTTGATGTTGCAGAGCCCTTTATCTCGGTTCCCTTAAGACATTGGTGTATATGGTACTAAGAAAAATTGCTTATGTTTTCAAGATCTACACGTCATGTAAAGGAAAACCCCAACTTTGCGGACACCCTGTATGTGTGACGTTGCTCAAGCCTTTCTCTCCTAGACTGTAACGTTGAGTCTTCGTCCCTGTGGTTGTTTACGAGGATCTCGGCAGGCCATGACCGTGGCCGGATGGTCCCTATGATAAAAAGGCACGGGCTCAGCTTTCAGATGTTTTCTCATGGGCGACTGCGACTAGACGGTCATCGCGACACCGCGGGCGGCATCCACGGCCACATCCACCTTTTATTATTATTATGATTATTGGAATTTGTCGAACGGACGCAGCACTCCATGGCGCTCTTATAAGGCGGTAATGCGGTGTCTAGGCACAGTCACACTAGCCTTGGTTTTGGAGTGTCCTAGTTTATGTGTGGTTTTGGTGAGCTGACGCCTTTTACCCAATTAATAATATTCCATGCCTTGTATGGGGGCGATCCAAAGTTTTTTATGGCGGTACATCACTTTGGTCAAAAGACAAAAAGGCATGACTTGCTTCAGTTATGATGGTTACAAAACTGTGTTTGGTGTTGTGCGCAAGCAGGTGAGACATCTATCGACAGCCTCCTGCAAATAAACTGGTGGACAGTTCCCTTGCAACATGGAAAATTTTATCCAAATTCAAATCTCGATATTTTCGGAACGGAAAGAGATATCAAGTTGTGGTATCGGGAGGTTCTTGACTAACTCGTTGAGAATACGTATACGGCTCGACCGGTATATTTCATTCATTGATCCACTTATACCGGGTGAGGAAAGAAAGTAATGTTTTTTAGCAAACGTTGGGGCTATGTCATGTACTTTTTTAAAGTAGCATTTTTCCCAGAGACAGCCGTCGTGTCAAGTGAACTGGACTCTTGCACATTAATAGAGTCGCCAGGAACCAACGGGAACAGAAGCGGGTAAATTGGCGTCAGCAGTGGCAAAATGCATGTTTTCCGATGAAACACGCTTCAACCTATACCGCTTTGATGGTAGAGTCCTTGTTTGGAGGCAAGCTGGGGAATGATATGATTAAGAAAACATGGCTCCACAAGAGGCGTTTGGTAGAAGTGGCATTACTGGGTTATGCACAATGGTAAAACCGAACTTTTTATTTCAAACAGGACAGTCAATGATGCAGTTCATAGAGACAACATTTTAAACAATGTTGAACTTTTTGCACAAGATTTTGGGGAGGATTTTGTCTCCATCGATGATAATGCCAGGCCGCACACAGCTCGTACGGTTATAAACTTTTTGACAGAAAATAATGTTACATTATTGCCTCTGCCATCAAAGTCTCCTTAACATTGAACATGTGTGGTCTCGGTTAAAATTTTTAGTGCGGTCAAGAAAAAATGCTCCCCAACCAATTGAAGAGCTGTCTGAGGCCATTTAGGAAGAGTGGGAAACGAAGACGCCAGGCTATGATCGATGTGCGGAGTGGCCCTACAGTATTGCTTAAAACGACTGCTCATGCTCAAAATTACAGCGCTCCTGGTCGGTGTTGCATTTTCTATGTCATCTATTATAATTTAGGTATCGCATTTTTAAAAAACGATTTACAAGCGACTTGATACTTTTATTACTTGAGATTACAACTATGTGTTTCAAGTAACATCGATATGTTACCAATCCTACGACTAAGTGGGTTTACAATGGCAATGTTGCTGCTCAAAATGTTAAACGTAAACTAATGCCTAAAGGGCAAAAACAGCCATTTATAACATAGGGATGTTTTCAACTGATAAGATACCTTATACATATACATCTTATTGCCTTGATATATTCATTATTTTTCAAAAAATGCACAGACCCACAAATTTTGGTTGTTATATTCAGCTTCAAGCACCTAATGAATAAATCATTGATAGCCTATTGCTGCCTTTAGCCTTTCGGTGTCAAACAAACCATTATCATTTCGGAAAGGCAGAAATCAAATCTAACATATACTAAATGACATATAAATCCGAACACCCAGTTTAAATGGTTTTATTTTAATAAAAGTTGGTGAATGTATTTATCTTACTGTAAATAACAAGTGAAAAAATTTTCAGCTTTATCAGTTGGACATTCCGGTTTTTATACTGCCTTTTTTTAGTTCACTAACGCTCTAAAAATGAATATTTCAACCGCAGTAAAGAATCAACGTTGGCGGATTTTGGTTCTTGACATCCTTTACGATCGGTTACGATGCCTAGAGTACGGAGACCTGTACGATTTCGTCAACTTAGTGAGTTTGATAGGGGCCGTATAGTGGGACTTCGGGAAGCTGGACTTTCTTTTCGGGCAATTGCACTTAGAGTGCAAAGAAGTGTAGACACTGTGGTTAGGTGTTGTCAGGCATGGCTTCGAGAAGGTCGTACGCAAAGAGCAAGGGGCACTGGACGCCGCCGTAGAACAACAGACCGTGAAGATCGCCGCCTAAGATTATTGGCCTTAAGGGACCGTTTCTCCACTACCAGGTTTGCAGAACACGGAAGGCCTATTGGCATGCGACGTGTTTACCGACGAATGAGAAGTTTTGGCTTGTTTTCATACCGGCCACACTGGGTCCTCCCTTTAACTCGAGAACACCGACGTAATCGCCTTGAGTGGTGCAGACAACGGTCACTCCGGGATCAGGAATGGAACAGTATTGTCTTTAGTGACGAGTCTCGATTTTGTTTAGGCATGCACGATGGTCGTGCCAGGGTTAGAAGGCGACGTGGTGAAAGGAGGAATCCACAGTTTTTTGTTGAAAGACATGTTCATCACACTGTTGGAGTTATGGTTTGGGGTGCTATAGCTTATGATTCCAGCTCACCTTTAATCTTCATCAGAGGTAACATGAACAAGCAGCGTTATATCCACGAAGTTCTAGAACCCCATCTTTTACCCTATCTTGACACCCTGGCAGATCCAACTTGCCAACAAGATAATGCCCGACCACATGTTGCAAGAGTCACAATAGACTTATTTCAACATAATGATGTCACATTGTTACCATGGCCACCAAGATCTCCCGACTTATCCCCAATTGAGCACGTGTGGGATATGATGGGTAGGAGATTGCTCAATTTGCAATGTCCTCCTCAGACTCTAGAAGCACTTCGAGAGGAGTTGGTGGTTGCCTGGAATGAGATACCACAGGAGGACATTGACCATCTGATCAGAAGCATGCCTAGGCGCGTTGGAGAATGCGTAGCACATCAGGGGGCATCCACACATTATTAAAGGTCAAAGGGCTTTAAAGCAGTGCAATCATTTTGAAATTTTTATCATTTACTTATTACGCTTCATTAAGTACTTATACAAAGTTTTATTAAAATAAAACCATTTAAACTGGGTGTTCGGATTTATATGTCACTTAGTATAAGTAAGTCTTATACACTCTCACACCAAATTCGTTAGAAAAATCTGATAACTTTTCCGCAAAAGTTCAGAAAAACGAACCAAAGAATGCTTAAGATCCTTATCCACAATAATGCCCCAACGTTGACTATTCTTTTAGACCCGAAGCATCTGCACCCTATTAGGTTTCGAATTTATGTCCTTTAAAATGCCATAAAACGTCAGAATGAAAGCAAAGGTGCGTTTATCTGCAATATCTCGTTTCCTGTCACGTAAATTTTATAGGGTGTATTTAATTTGAATTTACAACATTACATCTGTTGGTACAATAATTATGTATGGTGGTAAGTTAAAGTGTTGTGTTTCAGTGTTAGTATAACAATTTCCGACTCTGATACAAGGGCCTTCGAAAATTTTCTCTCGGGAGATCTTAAAATCAAGTTGAGTGATTTATTTTAACTGCTTGTAGGACTCGTAAAAATGGTATCCGTTTAATTTGACAATATTTTTCTTTAATAATTTTTAATAATGTAAGCTAACTCTCTCATTATGCAACTTTTAAATATGCAATTTTTGGTATATCTACTTTTTTTGACGAGTTAGTTCTACAAGCTGTTAAAATAAACGACTCAACTTTGTAAACACCTTGTATAACCGCTAGGCTCGCGGGGAAATAGTAGGCCATTCATTTCGCATTAGTGCGATGGGCATTGATTTCGGAAAAAGAAATGCTAAATTTAAAGTGATGCAACAGTTATTTTTGCAATGAGAACCTTTTATCGAAAATAAATTAATTTCAATATTTCGCTTTTTCATATCCTCGATAAAAAGTAAGGAATTTACCTACTTGAGAATTGGACTAATCTTAAAATGACCTTGAACTCATTTTACTTTCAAGTGATCTTCATGGTCATCGATATTCTTCTGAATGAAGTTTCTTGATCTGTTTATTTCCGGCGTCAAAAATAGGAGTTTTCATTTAAGAAAACTTCATCGACCTTCAAATGCGCTCAAAGGTCATATCAGCTCACATCCAAGGCCACCGTTAGATGAGTTTCACCAAACATTGTAACTTTCTGTGAAACGAATTTCTCGTTATAATTTGGCCTTTCGCTAGTTTCAGATTACCCTCAAATACTTATGAATATCATGGTCAAGGTCATCGGCAGACAAATCTCAACGTAAAGTTTTTCGCTCTTTACCTTTCCAGTGTCAAAGACTTTCAGATGAATCTATCCAAACCTTACAATATTTTTCTCTAAGGTACGTGTTCTTCGAGATATTTTGATCTATCCACACTTTTTGAACACCCTGTATATTTTCGCGGATAAAACCATATATCTATACCTATAACCTTACTCGCCTCTTAATTGTGATTCAGATGTGCTACTGGCACAGTAAATAGACGTTCACATCTATAAAATTAAACTAATCACCAGATGTAGCCTGATGAAATGATAAATTCGGATATGATTTTTAAAAATATGGTTTGAAGCACAAGATCTACGTATATATGAATACTTTTTAGGTTGTTTGTATCAAATATTTTCGTTTTCTGATTATGTTTGGATGCTATTCAGTGAAAAGAAGAAAACATCTATGGAATTCAAAAATACTGAATCATTGTCAAGGGTGAAATGTTGAGCTGTCACCTGATTTCCTGTGGCACTTTTCAGGCCAAGGCCTACTGGGAACGGATATGAATAATCCGTCCAAACTTTTTACCTGACCGTCTATCGGCAATGGCCAGGAGGTAGAAACAGACTGGAACCGAATTCCGAAACGACACTTGCAAAGAATACATGATAAATGGATTGTAAAGGTGTACTCATTCAGCTTGGTGCCTTTTTCCGACAATGGCTACCTTTCGGTAAACACCTTATCGAAATAGGCATTAGTGGAACATGTACGCATTTCGCTGACTGACTCGTAAATTCTACGAATTGGGGTGAACGTGTTCAAATGAAAGAATTTGTTCTTACATATAACTTATTTCTACCTACCCATAGTACCACCAAAGATGATTTTATATATATATATATATATATATATATATATATATATATATATAAACATGTAGGAAAATAATGGGTAAAATCCGCAAAAAGGAGGAAAGTGGATTCGAGCAGAAAATAGGATAGGTAACCCGAGCGATACGTATTTCTGCTGGTTGGCTTCATCAGGCCCGAAATGAATGCACATATGAAACTACAAAAGTAGATACACATGCCCACTCATCCGGGTACGGGTGTAACCTGAGGAAACGAAGTTGGAGGGGAAAAAACGACACACGAAGTCTTTGTGTAATCAAGCAATACAAGAGCCGTTGTATTGCCATTATCAATATCCGTGATAATTTCGTCCGTAGCATCTAGAAGCGCTGTCCTGCAACTAAAACCCTTTCGAAACCCTGACTGAAATGAAGGCAGCAAATCATACGAGTATTCATCTATATGAAACATTAACTGAAATTTTTTATTTTTTTTTCAGAACTTAGACAGCACCGGTAATATAGAAATTGGTGTTTATTCCCTGCTCACACTCTGCTATTGTTCGATAAATGGTTCTGCGTGAAATGTTTTTATTCTGGAATATTCGACAGATTTCAGCTTATTTGGGTACCCGTCCAACCAACTTGTAAATACTCTTTCTTAATTTTAATTTATACGACATCTTAAAGCGAAAACTCGAAATTAAAAAAATGTCAACTGACCGTAAAGTTAGTAAACAAACTTTTGTTTCCAAAGGCAAGTTATATTAATTTGTGCTTGTGCCAAAACTTTTAGAACATACGTTAATTATAACTACTATAAAAGATTTTGAAGGGATTATACGTGCAAGTGTGTGAACAGGAAGACATCACCTAAAACGAGACCGGTACCGATCAGAAACCCATCCCGTATGAACGGTACCACCTTGCACGTAGTTCCAAGAAGACGCGGCATGCTCGGCCACTTCTGTGTAATCGCCTTATTTTCTAATTGAATATGACAATTCTGAGATAATGCATCTAATCTGGATTTGATCCCGTAATTAATTGAATTAATTTATCTAGTCTATATAAATATACGCAGTTTATGAGATTACCATTATGTAGAGCCGTTTTGATTGGCTACCGCATACCGCGCCACTCCATTTGTTAAATACGTTACGTCTTCATGTTCAAAGGCAAGCTCATTACTGCATTGTGTATAAATCGTGTAACTTATACAGGGTGTCCGCAAAGTTGGGGTTTTCCTTTTCAGAAACAACTACCCTTGAAATAACAAAGGTAATGTGTAATGAAACGAGGGCGACCAAGTAAAAAAAAATAAAGGAAAAAGTACTCAGTCTCCAGTTGACGAGAAGGGCTAAGTACGTCTCTGCCCGAAATCCTACCGCTAAAACAGAAAATGAAATCAGCTGATGCGCTACCGAGCAGACGCAGAAACCACATTGATTGTCTTACACTTAATGGCACATCTTCTAACAAGGAAGGCAAAATGTTGCGTAAAAGTCTAGGTATTGCATCCCGTCCAATCGATTTGGGAGAATGAATGGTCCAATGAGCATACCGTTCACCATGCCAGCCCAAACATTCACCGAAAATGTTTGTTGAAAATGTGCCCGACGGACAGCGTGCGGATTTTCTACTGACCAAACATGAGTGTTGCGAAAGTTATTCGCCCCATTACGCGTGAACGTAGATTCGTCTGTCACCAATATGCACTTCAAAAAGTCCGGATTATTGTCATGTTGATGCAACAACCACTCACAAAACCGCACTCTTGCTGGAAAATCGTCAGGTTGAAGGGCTTGTACACGTTGGACGTGAAACGGATATAGCCCCTCTTCACGCAGCGTTTGCCACACTTTAGTTTTTTGATACTTGCACTTCTCTAGTCACGTCTCAAGTGCTTGTTGAGGGATGACCTCTACATGCGTGACCGTAACCGTCGGTTGAAGGTTGCATACTGACCTGACACACTGACCCCGACCCAGTTCTGCCGTCGGGTTGAGACCTTGTACCAATCGGTGATGTCCCGGGTCGCGGCTACAGGACGGTATTCAGATATTTTTGATATTGCAGAGCCCTTTATCTCGGTTCCCTTAAGATATTGGTGTATATGGTACTAAGAAAAATTGCTTATGTTTTCAAGATCTACACGTCGTGTAAAGGAAAACCCCAACTTTGCGGACACCCTGTATACTAAATGACATAGAAAATGTAACACCGACTAAGAGTGCTGTAATTTTGAGCATACTTTTACAAGTTTCAAGTCTACTGAAGTGATTAAAATTTTAACCCAAAATTTCGCAAAATAGCTGAGATATCCCACCTTAATGTTAATAATGTGTTAAAGCTCCTCTGTGATTGGATTATGTAATTGATGTCTTCTTGGTGAATTGTATCCCAGGCCATCAGAATTTGGTTTCGTAGAGCCTCCCCTGTTTGTCGAGGGTGCGGTGAATTTTGCAACCTTCTTCCCATCATGTTCGTAGGTGGTAGACGGTCTCCGTGTGGCGTCCGCCCTTTCCCCTGTATATATCAACCCCAAAGACCTTCGGTACCTCGTGAGTGTCTAGGCCTTACGCCTTCGAGGTAGCTGGAGTAAAAAAATGTCCCATACATGTTCGATGGGGGAAAGGTCTAAACTAACATGTGCGACATGAGGTCGTACAGAAAAAGTGAATCTTGCAATATCAGACTACTATTTAGGCAGTCCAGAAAATACGTAAATACAGCGTTTGCTGTGAGAGTGGTTGGACGTACCTGTCGGAAAAAAGAAACGCTAATAACACTTGACTATCATGAATCTATGGAGGTGGAAACCTGACCTTGGAATGTACGAGATGCAATGTTGCAGATTTTCTGGCGATCCTAAAATGAAACAATGTGTACAGTAGATAGGGTTTGTATGTTCTGGGACGCCCTTAAGCGCCGACTTTTGGTGCCAAACGACCTTAAGAGGTGACCTTCGGTGCCAACCTTGAAATGTGACCTTGAATCGTGACCTTGAAGCGTGAGCTTGAGTTTTCGAGTGACCTTGAAGTGTGACCACAATTTGCAGCATAAAAATAACACATGTTGCAGTTACAGCATATCAACCTATTTTCATTTCAATGCAAAATAAGTCTCTAACGCATAGGTGGCTGTGAAAATAAAAGCCATGACAATTTTTTGTATTAATCACAGCTGTCAGAATACGTTTAAAATAGTTTTGGGTAGTTAAGGTTTTCAAAATGGGTAGAGGAAAGGTTATTAGTGAGAAAATTCGGTTACTGATGATTAAATTTTTTTATACAAACAAATATTTGGCAATTTTAGAAGAATCGCTTTTATCAGTGATGGAAGAATGTTTGACATTCTAGCAGTCCAGATCTGTCACCTATTGAAACTTTGTGGCACGAGATGAAGAAGGTTCTATGACAACATCCTGCTCGTACAATCACCGAACTGAGATAAAAGCTTCAAGAAATATGGGATTGTTTTACACCAAATTTTTGCTAAAACTTGGTTAACACTATGCCCCAAAGAATTTCAGCCGTAATATAAAGTAAAGGTGATGTTTATACCCAATGGTAATCTTTCAATTGTTGCTTTGTTAACTTCGCGCATTTATTCGCACATTGTTTATTTGTTCAGATGTTCTATTAGTCTAAGTGATTTCAAATATGTATTTTCTACGACTAGAGTATATCTAAAATGTTTTTGAGAAAATAAATGGTTTTAGAAGGAAATAGTTTCGTCATGTTTAGTTTATAAAATCATATTTTGGTACAAATCTTGAAGTGGGACAACTGAAGTGCGAAGGGGCTCGTATATCACAGACGAAGGCCACAGAACAACACCACAATTAAAATGAACAATAAGTCACTCGAAACATAAAATTTTTAGGTCTAACAGTAGATGAACATTTGAGTTGGAAAGACCACGTAGAGTATGTTGCCAAAAAAAAAATAATAAAGCATTTTTTGCTCTAAGAAACTTAAAATACATAATCAGTAAAAAAACACCTATTAAATGTCTACTAATCTATTATATATTGCCACCTCAAATACTTAATGCCATATAGGGGATCATCTGTTGAGGCCCAACGAACCTTTATCCTTTAGAAAAGAATAGTCAGACTCTTAATCTCATTGCATCATCTAGAGTTGTGTCGTAGAACATTTAGAGATGAAAAAATATTAACCTTAGCATCATTACTCATCCTAGAGGCGTGTCTTCATGTAAAATCACACCCTTCCAAATTCACAAAAGTGTCTCAGAGACACCATCTAACGAATAATAACAATGTTACAATAAACAACTATTTCCTCAGCACATACCGTAATAGCCCTGACTATATTTTGGATAATGTCGAGCAATGTGAAGTATATACCACTGTTATGTCCTTAAAAAATCGGAAAAGTCCTGGGTTCGATGGTATTAAAAGCGAGCATTTGAAAATCATAGCCGAGGACATAACAGAACCACTCACTTACCTAATCAACAAATGCTTTGAATCTGGCATATATCCCTCAATTTTAAAAAAAGGTAATATAATACCGATACATAAATCAGGAACAAAAACAGATGTTAACAACTATAGACCAATATCAATAATATCCAGTGTAGCAAAGGTTTTTGAAAAAGTTTTATCTACTAGAATGATTCGATACCTCACAAAATTCAAAATTTTAAGTGAAAATCAATATGGATTTACAGAAGGGAAGGCTACATCGGACGCAATAACTAAAATTGTAAATCAAATATATCAAAATATTGATAACAGAATCCCTTCAATCTGCATTTTTGTTGATTTAAAGAAAGCTTTCGACACAGTTAATCACAAATTATTATTAGAAGCATTGGAGAGAATTGGTTTCAGAGGAAACGCGTACTCACTGATCGAAAGTTATTTGTCAAATCGCCCACAATCTGTGCAGATATCAGGATCATTTAGTAAAGAAATGTATATTAAGTGTGGTGTCCCACAAGGAACTGTCTTAGGTCCGCTGTTATTCAATATATATTTAAATGATATTTTCCAAATTAATTGTGTTGGCAAAATAACTAGTTTTGCAGATGATACTGCAATATTATATGAAGGCACTGACTGGTCTGATCTGAAGAATGTAATTGAAAATGATTTTGTCAAAATTATTCAATGGTTTAACAGTAGAAAATTAAGCATTAACTACTCTAAAACACATTTTTTACCATTTGGATCTTATGCTAGACATCTGCCAAATTACACAAATTTCTCCTTCAATATTAATGATCAAAAAATGCAAATTAATAGAGTGCCCAACATAAAATACCTTGGAGTGGTCTTGGATCCTCACTTACGATGGGACATCCATGTCAATTATATTTTAAAGAAAGTTAGATTTGTATCCTACAAAATTAAATGCCTTGGGAATATATTGACAGAAAAATATCTTCGAACATTATACCATGCACTGATTGAGCCTCATCTCACATATGGTATATTAGCATTGGGAGCTGCATGTTCCTCACATATCTATAATTTAGATATTTTTCAAAAAAGTATTCTAAAAATGATATTTAAAAAACCGAAACTTTATCCCACTGAAAAATTATTTACTACCATAAATTTGTAAACACCGACCAAAAAATTAAACATAATCATTATACCAGGTACAAAATTCGTGGCACAGTACTTCCTCAACCGCATAAATCTATAATGCAGCGATCATATCTCTATTTAGCGCCTAAATTTTATGAAATTATTCCTAAAGACTTAAAAGATTTACGTTTCGGAAATTGTTTTAAAAGAAATTTAAAAAAGTGGCTACATTCTATATCTAGGACTGAAATTCATAAACTCATAAATACGAACATTAACTAAATACATAATCTACTGTAGCTAATTTTTGTCCTTTTTTGTCATTTGCATTCTACAGTTTCAACTTAAATTATTGGTCCACGTACAGGCGATGCCTTCTATTGGGCCTGTTTTGATTTTATATTTATTTACTCATATTGTTTGTTATCTTTGTACATTGAGTGAATAAATATTATTATTATTATTATTATTATTATTATTTATGTGTATCTATATTCAATAATTTGCCCTCCGAGTTGAAAGCCATCAACGACTTAAAACTCTTCAAAGAACATCTTTTAACATACTTGTACCCTAAGTGTTTTTACTCTCTACAAGAGTTTTATAACCTTTAATAATTGCGTCTGTTTTATTGATTATTTTACTTATTATACATTTATGTCACATACTTTTCATATTCTTCTATTTAACTATTGATACATCATTCAAGCATAGTGTTTTTACTACTTATCTTATAACTTGTTATCTATTTTATTCTAATTTAGTCATGTATATTTTCCTGTTGACGTTTCATATCCGCAAAGCAATTTGAATAAAAGTCATTATTATTATTACTGAAACACCTTTTGTTGAGAGGAAAAGTGGTACCTTGTACTATTTACACTCGAACGGCTATCGTGCTAAGATAAATTCAAACGATGACCAAAAGTCTCAAGACCGGTACCCATTGTGAGGCAGGGACACAGCACGAGTGTAGTTTGATTGATACGTATAGCGATAGTTGTAGTTTGTCCGCTGTCATGCGGGTCGTACGCCTGGAGTTCCATCAGGGAGACAATGTAGCTTGCCGTCTGGCGACAAGAACAAATTCCTACTTATTTATAGGGCCAATAAAATGGCGATTTGGTACAAACTGATTCATAGTTGCGTTATTTATAACTTCGGTTTTGTATTTCAGCGTGTTTATGGCAGTATAAAGTCGTGCTATATGCAGATGAGGTACGGCCGATAGACACAAGTACGTGTGGTAAATTCACGTTGTAGGTGGCTTCTAGATATTCTATTGTGTATGGTTCAAGTGACTAAAAAGAATACGCTTATATATTTACCTTTGCAGCGGGTAGAATGTATGAGGTTGAATAGAAACAATCTGGTGATGGAAAAAATTATTTTGGCAATATAATGACTATATTTGAAGCGTGCTGTGGCAACAGTGTCAAGGTTTTACCTTTGTTTTTGTTTATATTTGTTAAAATGTTATCTGTTTTGTGAATAAAGCAGTTTCTGAGAACTGAGTAGTAAAGATAGTTTTAGTTACTGTCCTTTCACTTACTAGTGTTAGGCATAAATGCCTCGAGTTCGAAAGCGTCCAAATTATCACCATGTTAGCCTACCAGCAAACCTAAAACCTGCAAAAAAACAACAAATTACTATTATTTATACTAGACATTAGTTGAATACAGCTGATTATTGCATTTCATGAAGTGACACATGTGTGGGATCTGTCAACTCTTGGTACCAGTCACAAAACATATACTCTGAAGGTTTAATTCCATGCTATTCAATGACAACACGGTGACTTGTGTGGTTATCAGCGACCATTTTGTGAGGTTGCGACAGGGTTGTCAGATTGTGCATTTAAGCAGTTAAAATAAATGACCCAACTTTGAAAACACCCTGTATTTGCCACAGTAATCACATGAGAGCTTGCAGTAATTTTTCTCATCGGGATGATTGAGGTTTCAGGTTAGAAAAACACAGCAGTTCTTCAACTTAGCTCAACTGGCTATTCAAGTTTAACTTGAGTTTTAACAAACATTAACGTGGAAGTCAAGGTTTAGTTTAGCTTAAAGTAGACCTCAGCAAAACTATGCAGCAGATCATAAGTCTATCAAATCTGTCTTCCTCTCCATCTGCCTTTGACAGTTTAGGCTCCAACCAAACTAGCGCCACTTAGCGGTAGCATTATGCCAAGTTGGGTACTACTTGAACCTATGAGCTTTCGTATAGTCCTGAGGGCATTCATTAATAAAACCACGTAAGTGGAACTGTGTAGTGTACGTCAATGGAAAGCAGTCTGTCAGTCTAACATGGGTCCGAATTAATATACTGCCGTTTGTATGTCAGGTAGTTTTGTTGATAATATGGTGCAGTCAATGCAGCTCAGATCCTAATCGTTAATAGCAATATCACCCGTATATATTAACGATACAATGTCCTAAGTGACGTACAGAAAAAGTCCATAATCTCACGTAAGTTTTTAGGGTTCCCATGGTCAATACGTGTCAGTTAATGTTATTCAAGTGTATGTTTCTTTTGCAAAAATCTGTACTAATTTTACTCTCCAATTGGGATTACTAACAATAAAAGACATATATATTTTTACATTTATATATTTATATATTTATATATATTCATATATTTATATATTTATATATTTATATATTTATATATTTATATATTTATATATTTATATATTTATATATTTATATATTTATATATTTATATATTTATATATTTATATATTTATATATTTATATATTTATATATTTATATATTTATATATTTATATATTTATATATTTATATATTTATATATTTATAAACTAGCAGAGTCAGTATTATGTATCTTTTAAACAATTCCCTACAATTATGGATACAATTTACTTCAGCAATAGCATATAAATGTATTGATCATTGCACTTGATGTACCCCAGAAGTAAATGCTGTCCATAATATAGACTGAAAAGTTGTTCTTCATCTAGAACTTTTCGTAAATTTTTATAAACCTATGAATGTGAATGTAGAACTGAATCGTCCGTGAGCTCTCAGGAATGTGAGCAACAAATTAATTTTGTTTTGAAATAATTCCGTTGGATCGTGTCGTTAATCGTCCCCCAGGCTGACAGTTGTCCACTCTGTTCTGACATTTAGTTTATTCACTCAATCAAAGCAGTTGCGTCATAACGTCAAAAATGACAGTGACCCACATGGTTGCCACATTAATTAAAACTACTAGATCCTTGGAAGTTTTACAAAATCTACCTTATGTCTTCGATGCTTAACCGCAACCAACATTCCGGAGCGTATGTTTTGTAAACGCTAGTACAAATTCTATTTACTACCTACTAGCTCTCTTACGGACTGTAAAGGTAATAATGGAGCTCCATGATCTCGTTCGGTCTCAAAAATTTCGTCAAAGAAATGGCGAATTCTTTTGCTTGTCGACCCAGAGGTTTCGGCATTTTATCAGAATGCTTGAAAGGACACCTCAAAGTTTTGAAAAAACTGTTTGAAAAAAAGATTAAAATAAACCACAAATAAACAACAACCGTTGTTATTACCTGACAAGCTTTGCGACAATGTCACAACACAGAAAACTGTTACCAACATAAATGTACCCGGGAAATTCAAACTATACGTACATCTAGAATCTATTTTGGAATATGGTGGCAATCCAATCTACTAAATATGGAGTAACTGATTTGTTTCAGTGAATAAACTATACACTCTCGCCATACACCTCTGTCAAGTGATGATGAATATCCACGCGCAAAAAGCGGGCTATGGAACAAATTAACTCCACGATAGTCTCTCAACACTGGTCGACTGTACTATCAGCATGTCTAAGTAGAGTTGACCGTCTGCATGACAATAGCTACCCGTGTCACACATGTAAGTTAATGAAGCCAATAAAAACCTGCATCTAATCAAATCTAGAGATACCGCCGTGAACCGCCTCTCTGTGGGTATCTCGTGTGTGCTTGTGCGATGCTGTTACAAGGTAGGAATGTAGAAGGGTCAGCGATTTAACTATAATACAGAATAGTCTGTTCAATATCTTATAACCAGAGGCACACCTTATACAGGGTGTCCGCAAAGTTGGGGTTTTCCTTTTCAGAAACAGCTACCCTTGAAATAACAAAGGTAATGTGTAGTGAAACGAGGGCGACCAAGTAAAAAAAAAATAAAGGAAAAAGTACTCACTCTCCAGTTGACGAGAAGGGCTAAGTACGTCTCTGCCCGAAATCGTACCGCTCCAACAGAAAATGAAATCAGCTGAAGCGCTACCGAGCAGACGCAGAAACCACATTGATTGTCTTACATTTAATGGCACATCTTCTAACAAGGAAGGCAAAATGTTGCGTGAAAAGTCTAGGTATTGCATCCCGTCCAATCGATTTGGGAGAATAAATGGTCCAATGAGCATTCCGTTCACCATGCCAGCCCAAACATTCACCGAAAATGTTTGTTGAAAATGACCAAACATGAGTGTTGCGAAAGTTATTCACCCCATTACGCGTGAACGTAGATTCGTCTGTCACCAATATGCACTTCAAAAGTCCGGATTATTGTCATGTTGATGCAACAACCACTCACAAAACCGCACTCTTGCTGGAAAATCGTCAGGTTGAAGGGCTTGTACACGTTGGACGTGAAACGGATACAGCCCCTCTTCACGCAGCGTGTGCCACACTTTAGTTTTTGATACTTGCACTTCTCTAGCCACGTCTCTAGTGCTTGTTGTTTTTTGAAACGCAATCGATTATACGAGTTCGTTTACCTCTACGCGCGTGACTGTAACCGTCGGTTGAAGGTTGCATACTAACCTGACACACTGACCCCGACCCAGGTCTGCCGTCGGGTTGAGACCTTGTACCAGTCGGGGTGTCGGGGATATCCCGGCGGGTCGCGGCTACAGGACGGTATTCAGATATTTTTGATGTAGCAGAGCCCTTTATCTCGGTTCCCTTAAGACATTGGTGTATATGGTACTAAGAAAAATTGCTTGTGTTTTCAAGATCTACACGTCGTGTAAAGGAAAACCCCAACTTTGCGGACACCCTGTACATTTACGAAACTGCTGCGTATCAGTAATCTGTAACAAAATGTAGTATTTAAGTAAAGGTTGTCCCAAAATTAACGCAAGTTTTGAATTAAATAGAAAACACAGTTGTAAGTCTTCAGATTGTTATTTTTTGTACCATGAAGTACTTAGGATAGGGTTATGTATGTAATATCACATACGGCAAATGGCCTCCACCACTTTACTGGCACATATGCACTCTTTTGTCGAAACTTTTCATGACCCCATCTGGGCCCCACCTTATAGCTTTCATTTTACCCAAATTGTTCGGGGCACCTCTGGTATATTGACTAAATTAAGCAAGAACAGCGGCGGAATTAACGTGTGTTTCGGCTCTAATGGATTGAAGATTTTATGAAAGCGCTGCGCACTTATCTATAAAATGTGCGGTCTGCGTTCTTCGTGTCCCCGATTGGCAAAAAACGTTCGGAGAGAGGCAAATTTGTTGGTTCCCGTCGCGAGTTTCGCTATCTAGGGACTTTAATTATCCCAAGCTCAGCGACGTTTTTATCTGTGCCGCCGGCGTCAAGGCTCCACAACGCGACGTCGAAATTTGAATGCTTTCCGAGAATTATGCAATTTTGCTCCGGGTAGAAACGGAGGTATGTGTGCGTAGGTACGCGGAAATCTGATAATCCCGGTTATCAACGGTTTGCCAAGTTGATCTTCATCATCAACCGAAAAATCAATGTACCGAAAAAGAACTAAAAGAGCTCATTATGAATTCTTCATAGAGGAGATGGAAAGACTCATCAAATGACATAGAAAATGAAGTTTGGGGCCAAGCATACAACATAGCTATAAAAGAGCTAAAACTCACAGTCCAGAGGAAATCCGTCTGATCATCCGCAGGTTGAAGGTCAGAAAGGCGCCGGGAAGGGACGGCATCAACAACAGGATGCTGAAGAACCTTCCCTCCAAAGGCATTACTGCGCTCACCAACATCGCCAATGCCACTCTGAGACTTAACCACTTCCCGCGGCGATGGCGGGAAGCCCAGGTTATAATGCTCACCAAGCCAGGCAAGGACCGGAAGTTGCCCCAGAACTACCGGCCCATCAGCCTGGTTTCCTCGATGAGCAAAGTAGTCGAAAAGGCTATCGCCGTTCGACTAGAGAAGCAGGCAGAAGAACTGCAACTTCTCCCCCCAGAGCAATTCGGCTTCAGATCCTCCCACAACACGGAACTCCAAGCGCTACGACTGACAGAAGACATCACCAGCGGCTTCAATCTCCAGGAGGCAACCGGCCTCGTCCTGCTGGACGTGGAACGAGCCTTCGATCGAGTTTGGCACGATGGACACATCGCCAAAATGGAAACCGCCGGAATCGATGCGAACATGTGCCAACTGATCCAGAGCTATCTAACACAAAGATGGTTCACGGTGAAGATTGGTACATGCCATTCAACAAGACGACAGCTGGAAGCAAGCGTGCCCCAGGGGTCAGCCTTAGCCCCCCCTGCTCTACAACATCTATACTCACGATGTGCCGAAGACAGCTGACACAATGCTGGCCCTATATGCAGACGACACTGCTATAGCCGCCAAGCATCGACGACCCGAGATCATCCGTAGGAGACTACAGGATGAACTGGACCACATCCAGGACTAGTGCGTGAAATGAGAACTGTCTTGCTCCTCAAAATATCCATTAACTGCCGACATCACTTCTTCGTCGTTGGAAAATCTTTGACCACTGATCCATTTTTTAAATTTGGAACCAGAAAATAATCCGAGGGGGCTGAATCTGGTGAATAAGGTGCATGAGGTAGCAATTCAAACTTTAATTCGTTAATTTGGGCCATTGCAATAACGGATTTGTGAGCTGGTGCATTGTCTTGATGAAACAACACTTTCTTCTTAACCAAATGCGGCCGTTTTTGCTTGATTTCATCGCTCAAACGTTGCAATAAGTTCGCATAATACTCGCAGTTGATAGTTTTACCTTTTTCAAGATAGTCAATGAAAATTATCCCACGCGCATCCCAAAAAACCGACGCCATAACCTTGCCTGCAGATGAAACGGTCTTCACCTTCTTTGGAGCCGGTTGTCCCTTTTGAGTCCATTGTTTTGATTGTTTTTTTGTCTCGCGTGTGAAGTGATGGACCCATGTTTCATGCATGGTTATGAAACGACGCAAAAATTCTGCCTTATTGCTGTGAAACTTTGCTAAACACTCAATTCAAACATCTTCACGACACTGTTTTTGCACGATTGTGAGCAATCGCGGCACCCATCTTGCACACAGCTTTCTCATGTCCAAATTTTCAGATAGTATGCAATAAATCACACTATGTCTGCTACCTCGCGCACTTTCAGTCGACGATCATTCAGTACCGTGAATTTTCGTCACCATTTCTGGAGTCGTCACCCCATTTGGTCGACCACTGTCTTGGCAGCTCATACGGCCTCGTTTAAACTCTGCTACCCAATATTTTACTGTTGTAAACGAAGGAGCAGACTCACCCAGTGTAAAATCCAGTTCAGCTTTTATATTGGTTGGGCTGAGGCCTTTGAAATAAAAGGATTGTAAAACATAACGATGACCAATTTTCTCAATTTTCACAAATTCACTGAAAACGTTCAGTATTGATGGCTGCCAAACAAATACTAAACAACGTGGCGTCTTCAAACTTATAGGTTGCATACTTTCTAATACAATGATATTTTTCAAACAGCTATCGCCATCTCTAGGTCAGGCCGGGTACTTCTGGGACCACCCTCGTATATAATAAAAAAAAATTCTGATTCCACAATAATGGTGCACAGGATGTCCATAGCAATTAAAATTGGAAAGATTTTCCTGTTATTTAGCGATTTTCGGCACCAAATCCGCATTTGCGAAACAGACCATCTGTTCAGATAATTGCAAAATGGCGATATTTTTTTCCACACTTGTTGCGGGGCTCTTGCGCTTCTAAACGCCAGTTGGCATGGTACGATTTTCACATACTTCGTGACAGTGACAACTGACTTGACACTTGTCCACAAATTCCATTGCTACAAAGGTTATAAAATGATAAACCAGGACAAAGGAAGGATCACCAGGTGAAAACCAGAGATACAGTACTCTCTAAATATCGAGAACTCAATCAACACTGGAAAGGGTATACAGCATATTATTTCTAACCATAACACCTTATAGCTTTGGTGGAAATCATAGGAACAGGTCCGCAGGTCCATAAAACATTTATAAAATAGTTGTTTGCGAAAGTATATCGATATCACCAGATCTGTTAGATTTGTTGCCCATATTTCGACTTGAGACAACGGATCTGTCACAAAACTTTATTTCCTGAGAAAAGTATCTCTTTAGAAAAAAAAAACGTGCGTTTGAGTTGCCTGTCACTTTAAAATTTCTGGCTGTACTATGAATAATCAATTTTGAACTCGTGACATTGTATGAATTAAAGAAACTTCACTGGTACGCCCATGGTAGATGTCCACAGCTGAGTTCCAGTCTCTGAAATACGCCACCAGAAATGTCGGATAAAATATGTGAGGCATCCTTGTTTGTGAAAGGTGTTCCCATACTTTTTGGTACTTTTTTCATCAATTCGCTGAACTTGAAATTGATTGGAATACCTATCAAATTGTTAAGTACCTCCGAGAAAGAAACTATGCCGACCGACGCCGCGACGAAGAGTCGAACCACCGAAGTCGCTTCACTTGAATTGTTAACAGCATAAATGCAGCTTGTCGGCAACGACGGACGTTAACGCTACTTGTGCTCAAATAATTTTCACATTTACAGACAATCGTTTAACGGAGGCCGACAACTTAAGTGTATGTTTCACGTTTCTTCTAATTTGTACACTGAACATTTATTTTTGATATTGCAACTGCCCTCAAATAGTACGTCACATACTCCTATCTAGGTTAAGACGGCTCCGACTCAGTGAGTTTCAAGCCATTTACAAGGGGTTCAGCTGCTTCGAAACTGATACTCTGTTTTTCAATATTTTTGAATGAAATTCGTACAGTATGTTGAAAAGATAATTGCCCAGGGTGCTATGGGAGCACTTTTTGAAATTTTGTTTTTGCACAAGTTTTATGATGGGTTGAAGTGCGCGATTTTTTTGTTCAACTTTGCGATTTTTTTAAAAAGAACCTAGTGAAAAAAATGAAAAAGTGGCTCTATAGCATCTTGTGGGGTTAAGTTTTAAGCACACTGTGAAAATTTCATCCAAAAACATCAAAAAATAAAGCGTCAATTTCGAAGCGCGCAAACCTCTACAAATCGTATTTTGGACGAATTTTGTCTACTGTTTCGTGCTGTCAACCCAAGTGTTGCCGCGCAATGTACGGGCTAAATGAAGCATAATAGGTAAATGATAAAAATTTCAAAATGATTGCACTACTTTAAAGCCCTTTGACCTTTAATAATGTGTGGATGCACCCTGATGTGCTACGCATTTTCCAACGCGCCTAGCCATGCTTCTGATCAGGTGGTCAATGTCCTCCTGTGGTATCTCATTCCAGGCAACCACCTCCTCTCGAAGTGCTTCTACAGTCTGAGGAGGACGTTGCAAATTGAGCAATCTCCTACCCATCATATCCCACACGTCCTCAATTGGGGATAAGTCGGGAGATCTTGGTGGCCATGGTAACAATGTGACATCATTATGTTGAAAGAAGTCTATTGTGACTCTTGCAACATGTGGTCGGGCATTATCTTGTTGGAAAGTTGGATCTGCCAGGGTGTCAAGATAGGGTAAAAGATGGGGTTCTAGAACTTCGTGGATATAACGTTGCGCGTTCATGTTACCTCTGATGAAGATTAAAGGTAACCTGGAACCATAAGCTATAGCACCCCAAACATTAAACTCCAACAGTGTGATGAACATGTCTTTCAACAAAAAACTGTGGATTCCTCCTTTCACCACGTCGCCTTCTAACCCTGGCACGACCATCGTGCATGCGTAAACAAAATCGAGACTCGTCACTAAAGACAATACTGTTCCATTCCTGATCCCAGAGTGACCGTTGTCTGCACCACTCAAGGCGATTACGTCGGTGTTCTCGAGTTAAATGGGACCCAGTGTGGCCGGTATGAAAACAAGCCAAAACTTCTCATTCGTCGGTAAACACTTCGCATGCCCATAGGTCTTCCGTGTTCTGCAAACCATTTATTTGCAATGGACCTGGTAGTGGAGAAATGGTCTCTTAAGGCCAATAATCTTAGGCGGCGATCTTCACGGTCTGTTGTTCTACGGCGGCGTCCAGTGCCCCTTGCCCTTTGCGTACGGCCTTCTCGAAGCCATGCCTGACAACACCTAACCACAGTGTCTACACTTCTTTGCACTCTAACTGCAATTGCCCGAATAGAAAGTCCAGCTTCCCGAAGTCCCACTATACGGCCCCTATCAAGCTCACTAAGTTGACGAAATCGTACAGGTCTCCGTACTCTAAGCATCGTAACCGATCGTAAAGGATGTCAAGAACAAAAATCCGCCAACGTTGATTCTTTACTGCGGCTGAAATATTCATTTTTAGAGCGTTAGTGAATTAAAAAAAAGCATTTTATGTCACTTAGTATACAAAAACGACCTTGTGCAGTGAAATATTGGAACACGATTTCGGTACCTTCCAATTTTTTATAGTCTATAAGTTTGGTTATATACCCGCCCGTCACACGTTATAACGAAAAATATGAATCATAAATGCGATAGAAATCTCAAACGGCATGTCCTTTCTCAATTTTCTCCGAAAATACAAAATTTATCTCGAGTCTACTCATACCGAAATGCCGCTTTATAAACCTTCATTCATAATAATTTCGTGTGTTGTGAGTTCCTTCTTTTGGGACCCAATGCTCAGTGGGTTCCGTCTGTGAAATATTGCGTATCTACAATCACAATTAGGCACTGATTTATGTGAAAGATTAAGAACAAGTGTTAGTATTTTTTATTTACTGAACGCGTGATGGTAGTTACAAATTATTTGTAATAATTTTTGGTGTCTTGTTATCCGTTTGCTTCCAAGATGTTTTTAATGTGATGTCCATTAATAACGATGAGAGTCTGACTCAGTTGTCTAAACAAACGTCTTGCTTCTATACCGGATGTCAATAGAAGGTGGCTCACCTTTACAATTTTTCTATTTTTAAAGATACAAAAATGGAATTTGGTATATAGGTATAGATTTCTTAGCTTTTGGGAGTCTCGGGGCCACACATGTGGCAACCGCTTTTAGTTTTACCGTATCTTACGCCCAAATATCTGTACAGCTAAAATATTTAGAAATATTTGTCACTCTAAAGTAACTTTATCATGGTGCCTCTGATCCCGGCTGGATAAAGTCTATTTCAGCAGAGAGTGGTCTAGGTCTGTCACAATTGACAGCTCACAGTAGGTACATGAAACACCCTAAACATAACTGAGTTATTATGTTATTAGCTTGTTACCATGTTACGGATGGTCGTTTTTGAACGTATGTACGTCGCATTACCTGTTATTAAAAGCAATTACTTTTGTTATAATGGAAATTTTCGTTTAGTTGACACATACATTGCGTACAATTTGTGTAGTTGTGTACAACCTATCGTTCACTATTGCAGAGCGTTAGTAGTATGTTGTTGCAACTTGCTTTGAACATCTACGAGTAGTATTTACCAGACAAGACCGGAACATAATTACATGATCAAACGAACTTACCTGTGAGTGATGTTCGATCCTAATCATGTGAAGGTCTCGCCAAAGTAAATAGCTCCGCTCTCCCTATGTATCACCCAATTGTTGTAACAACTTGGCTTTGAGGAAAATGAGAGTTTTTAGGCGGTCAGGAGGAGGAATGTAGGGGCGCGCTGACCGCCTTCCTTCGCTGCGTGCGCGTTTTGAACTCGTGGGTTTGGTGAGATACGAGGGTACTACGAGTAGTATTTACGAGACGAGACCTCCGCTTAATTAGGATCGAGCATCACTTACAGGTACGTTCGTTTAACCATGTAATTATTGTTTAGTTATTTGACGTTAGCCAATCTTCATTTTCACTTATTCCTCTTCCATAAAAGGTAAAGCTACAGTATTTTTTTACTATGAGTGTTATAAGAAACGAAAAAGTTGATATGCTGTTACCTTCGGTGAATGCAGAAAAAATTCTAATAGAAGACATCAAAGTTATTCAAACTTTTAGTTAGTGGCAAAGCTTAGAAATGAGGATTTCAATAGTGATAAATGTTTTGTTTACTAGGCAAATGGAACAAACAACAAATACAAATCGTGAGTTACCCAGGCAGATTTTGAAGAAACATGGATTCCGCTCATATAAATATCAGTTACACCATCATTTATATGATGATGATTTTTTAAGGAGATTCTGGGAACGCTGGCTAGGACTTTTTCATTTGGGCCTACTTGAAGGAGAAGGCTTATGTCACGCCTCCTATAAATCTGTACAGATTTAGAACAGCGAATAAAGGCAGCAATTAACACCTTATCTGGAGATTTTTAAGCAATGGACAGGCAGAAACCATAAGAAGGGTCAATAAATGCTACGAAAATGATGGGGGACGCATTGAACTTGTTTAACAGATTTTAGTTCTCAATGTTGTAATATATTTTTATGATTAAAGTAGTTGGGGAAAATTAGTGGAATACGGTAGAAGAGGATAATTTCAGTTTGTATTAATCAAAGGTAGTTATTTGACAGTCTGTTATTATAAAATAAAAAACAAAAACGTGTTTTTTATTACTTTGCCTGAAATGATATTTTTTATTTTGATAATATCGCCACATTAACAGTTTAAAATATTTGTTTGTCTTATAAGCAATATGGTGAATTTTAGGTTATTAATAAATTCCTTTATCTCGCTGCCATTTTAAAATGAAAATGTCACGTGTGGCACATCGCTGGAAAGGTAATTTTCCATGGAGTACGATTAGGGAAAAAATACATGCTTTTATTTAAAAACGAAAGTCAAGGTGACATCCGGTTAAACTTAAAGGGAGAGATAACCTCATTCAATTATCATTGTCACCCGGTATGTGATGAATTCATTATTTCTGCGTGTTCTTTTTTCTGTTACTTTGCTGTAGAAAAAAACTTCCTCAAACGTTATAGTACCTATCTAATGATTGCCTGGTATGTAATCATCTAGTTAAAAGGTTAAAATTGGCTATTAATTAGGCCAATTTTCACCGGACACATTCCAGTTAAGTAAGCGAGTGTGTGGCAAGGAATCATGAGCTAGCGCGCCAAGTGTGAGAGCCCAAGCAAACTGGTACTAAAATCGCGTAATAATAGTACGCCTTCTACTCAGGTGGCTGCTTCTTGGCTTTATACCCGCCTCTTTCCTTCTTCATAATTGTACATTACGTAATGAACTTCCCCGCCTATCGATGAAACGTGCCATTAACAGCCAGGACGGTACTCAACGATATTTAAACATGGTGCTTTTGTCCATCCGACCTCCGATCGCTAACCATGGAGCTGTCCGCGGTTGTTCATGCAAGTTATAAAATATTTATTATTTGAATTCAAAAGCCACACAAATTCAAACTTTTTGGCACGTGCGCATACAAGTGAAACATGCGCATAAGAGGACAAAGCATTCCAGTAGTCAATTCGGTAAGACGGAAAAGGCAACATGCGTTTTTTTAAAGCTCTATCAATAATCTTAGATGAACCCGTTACAAAACTCATACAGGGTGGCGCATCGAAAAAGAAACAGACGCATTTACTGGAAGCTCAGTTTTTTTTTGAAAAACGTTCAGATCCGTCGATTTTGTTTTCGAGGGGGACACAAGTTTGGCAAAAAATCACGTTAGCACGTGCAACCTCCTAAGCGGGGGTGACACCACCCCCAAAATCTTAAATGGAAAGGGGGGTCGAGTGATACCTTATTTTAAAGGTCTTTCAATTCCCTTTATAATAATATAAAATTAGTGTACTTCAGTTCCGTAGTTTTGAAGATATACTAAGTGACATATAAATCCGAACACCCAGTTTAAATGTTTTTATTTTAATAAAAGTTGGTGAATGTATTTATCTTACTGTAAATAACAAGTGAAAAAATTTTCAGCCTTATCAGTTGGACATTCCGGTTTTTATACTGCTTTTTTTAATTCACTAACGCTCTAAAAATGAATATTTCAGCCGCAGTAAAGAATCAACGTTGGCGGATTTTGGTTCTTGACATCCTTTACGATCGGTTACGATGCCTAGAGTACGGAGACCTGTACGATTTCGTCAACTTAGTGAGTTTGATAGGGGTCGTATAGTGGGACTTCGGGAAGCTGGACTTTCTTTTCGGGCAATTGCAGTTAGAGTGCAAAGAAGTGTAGACACTGTGATTAGGTGTTGTCAGGTATGGCTTCGAGAAGGCCGTACGCAAAGAGCAAGGGGCACTGGACGCCGCCGTAGAACAACAGACCGTAAAGATCGCCGCCTAAGATTATTGGCCTTGAGGGACCGTTTCTCCACTACCAGGTCCATTGCAAATGAATGGTTTGCAGAACACGGAAGACCTATTCGCATGCGAAGTGTTTACCGACGAATGAGAAGTTTTGGCTTGTTTTCATACCGGCCACACTGGGTCCTCCCTTTAACTCGAGAACACCGACGTAATCGCCTTGAGTGATGCAGACAACGGTCACTCTGGGATCAGGAATGGAACAGTATTGTCTTTAGTGACGAGTCTCGATTTTGTTTAGGCATGCACGATGGTCGTGCCAGGGTTAGAAGGCGACGTGGTGAAAGGAGGAATCCACAGTTTTTTGTTGAAAGACATGTTCATCACACTGTTGGAGTTATAGTTTAGGGTGCTATAGCTTATGGTTCCAGGTCACCTTTAATCTTCATCAGAGGTAACATGAACGCGCAGCGTTATATCCACGAAGTTCTAGAACCCCATCTTTTACCCTATCTGGACACCCTGGCAGATCCAACTTGCCAACAAGATAATGCCCGACCACATGTTGCAAGAGTCACAATAGACTTCTTTCAACATAATGATGTCACATTGTTACCATGGCCACCAAGATCTCCCGACTTATCCCCAATTGAGCACGTGTGGGATATGATGGGTAGGAGATTGCTCAATTTGCAACGTCCTCCTCAGACTCTAGAAGCACTTCGAGAGGAGTTGGTGGTTGCCTGGAATGAGATACTACAGGAGGACATTGACCACCTGATCAGAAGCATGCCTAAGCGCGTTGGAGAATGCGTAGCACATCAGGGTGCATCCACACATTATTAAAGGTCAAAGGGCTTTAAAGCAGTGCAATCATTTTGAAATTTTTATCATTTACTTATTATGCTTCATTAAGTACTTATACAAAATTTTATTAAAATAAAACCATTTAAACTGGGTGTTCGGATTTATATGTCACTTAGTATATTTGACGCTTCAAATTTCTCGCACTATTTTCCTTTTTGTCTGTTTAAATTCCAATTAGCTCTGTTTTGCGTTATGCTAATGATAGCAAATCAAGCCGACGCACAGCAAGGTCTCCCAAGGTTCGTGGTGTTACGTGACAAGAGTATAAAAATGATATTTTAATATTCTTCTCGATACGCAACCGAATACGCGTATGTACATTTCTTCCTTATTGTTATGCAGGGTTTCGCTGAGAAGGTCATTGCTTGCTCAAGAGAAGCACGCAAATATTCCTGTATCGGAATCAGTATAGATTTGTTGTAATAAAAGCGGTTCTCCGAATTCGAACAGATCCTATATGTTTACATTATATTCGTCGCCAAAATTGAGCAATTTTAGTGCATACTTTTGACTCATTTAACTCCATTGCCTACCGAAACGACAACGTTGTATCGGAATAATAATAATAATACCTACCGGTGAAAGTATCTAACGTCATTAGGCTTGTGCAAATTATGCAAAAAGTACCAAATCCTAAATTCACCACAATTACTTGCAAACACTCATACTTACAAAAAATCTACAGATGCAAATTTAATAACTGAACTGTCAAAAAGTCAATTTATGTCAAGCTCACTTGTTGTTCTTTCGTCCTGACTACACGCCGAGACTTTGAAGACAAACAAAGAATCAACCTTCTACTTAGTCTGAATTCGCCAGGTCTTGCTAAAGTCAGCTTTTAGCTCTAACCGCAGCATCCATGTTTTTATTGTACTAGATACTCTTAAAATCAACAACATTGGACAGATAGTTGCGCTAAGTTGAAGAATCTCTCCGCTTAAAGCCGCATATAGACGTCGCGACGCGAGCGTCGCTTATGGTTCGTCTTGCATAAGTGACGCCTCCGGTTCTTCAACTATAATGCGGGTGCAAAGTGAAGACGCCTTATTTCTAACTTTACATCTTAAAGCGAAAACTTCAAATTAAATAAATGACAACTGACAGTAAAGTATGTAAACAAACTTTTGTTCCCAAAGGCAACATGATAGAATTTTGTGTTTTTTAAGATTAAGGTCAATGAATTTTGTGACAAAACTCTTAGGACATACGTTACCCTTGAGAGACCACATCCGCTGGCCTGAGGAGCCAGACTGACGTTGGCGTCAAATGATTGTGGCTATAGCAAAAATAAACAATAATCAGTCGGTATGTATAACGTGAATATAACACAATGTATTTAATTGCAAAGTAGGTACTTGGTCGGTCAGCATCAAATCTCGAGAGATGGGTAAATAGACGGTTGAACAGACCGTGAAGATTGAAGAACATCGTCGGGTGAGGTTTGCGGTCGGCCGGAGGAAGAAGACTCGTGTAAATAAACGATTTTCGAAAAAGCAAGTCATGTGCGTGGGATGGGTCGAGAGCCAACCAAGAGAGACGGGATGGAAAGAAGCTCCCTGATGATGTGCATAATCAACAGCAGTTATTTTTTCTACTTTTTATAATCGGCAATTATACGATCAATTGTTTAGAGAGTACATACTTCTCACGTAGGACTTAGCAGTACGGATTCGCCGGGAGCGAAGTGCATAGTAGGGGAACCTTTTTTCCTTTTTCTCTCCAGCTCACGAGAAGGCCGTACGCAAAGAGCAAGGGGCACTGGACGCCGCCGTAGAACAACAGACTGTGAAGATCGCCGCCTAAGATTATTGGCCTTAAGGGACCGTTTCTCCACTACCAGGTCCATTGCAAATGAATGGTTTGCAGAACACGGAAGATCTATTGGCATGCGAAGTGTTTACCGACGAATGAGAAGTTTTGGCTTGTTTTCATACCGGCCACGCTGGGTCCTCCCTTTAACTCGAGAACACCGACGTAATCGCCTTGAGTGGTGCAGACAACGGTCACTCTGGGATCAGGAATGGAATAGTATTGTCTTTAGTGACGAGTCTCGATTTTGTTTAGGCATGCACGATGGTCGAGGGTTCGAAGGCGACGTGGTGAAAGGAGGAATCCACAGTTTTTTGTTGAAAGACATGTTTATCACACTGTTGGAGTTTTGGTTTGGGGTGCTATAGCTTATGGTTCCAGGTCACCTTTAATCTTCATCAGAGGTAACATGAACGCACAGCGTTATATCCACGAAGTTCTAGAACCCCATCTTTTACCCTATCTTGACACCCTGGCAGATCCAACTTTGCAACAAGATAATGCCCGACCACATGTTGCAAGAGTCACAATAGACTTCTTTCAACATAATGATGTCACATTGTTACCATGGCCACCAAGATCTCCCGACTTATCCCCAATTGAGCACGTGTGGGATATGATGGGTAGGAGATTGCTCAATTTGCAACATCCTCCTCAGACTCTAGAAGCACTTCGAGAGGAGTTGGTGGTTGCCTGGAATGAGATACCATAGGAGGACATTGACCACCTGATCAGAAGCATGCCTAGGTGCGTTGGAGAATGCGTAGCACATCAGGGTGCATCCACACATTATTAAAGGTCAAAGGGCTTTAAAGCAGTGCAATCATTTTGAAATTTTTATCATTTACTTATTATGCTTCAGTAAGTACTTATACAAAATTTTATTAAAATAAAACCATTTAAACTGGGTGTTCGGATTTATATGTCACTTAGTATATATCAGTGTACTGTACACGCAGTAATCACGCGATGATCACTGTTTTGGTTTCTTTCTTCGAAACATACATAATAGAGTGATGTCATCAGCTTGATCATACAGGAAAGGAGATGGTTGATATGTAGTAGCAACAGCGTCGCAGCAAAGACCGGTCCGTAGGGAAACACCTGCGTTGATATTGTGGGATGAAGGGAAGAACCCGTATGACGACGGATCAGTTACAGTCAGAAAAGAAGTCAAAGTTTCGCTAGGAGGCCTTAGGATGGAAATTTTCATAAGAGGGCATAGCTCATCGAAGGCTTCTATGATATCAAGAGCAGCGACATGAACCTGTACGAGCTTACTCAACAGTTACGTGACGTAAACTTGGAGGCCCGCTGGTACCGAAAATCATACTACCTGTTGCTGATCAAGCAGTAATGTTCAAGGTACTGCAGAAGCTCCCAATTTATGCACCTCTATATTAGCTTACTTATCATATAGATCGGAGCAATAGTCTTGTAGTTGTAAGGGCAGGGTCGGGTCTGGAAGCGAAGCGAGAGAAATGGAGCAAGCCTTGCGGCACATCGACAGGAGACAATTCCGGATCAGAACGCCGGCCTTTCGGTGCTATTTAATTTGTGCATCCTTTTCTTGGGAATTCCATTCCATGACCAGTTCACAGCATACCAGGAAACCATAAAACCAAATGAGTTCAACTCCAGAGCGTTTAGGCAATGTCAATTACCATTAGGAAAGAAAGTGTTCAAATCCTAAATAGGTTAATGAGCGGACCCATTGCGCCCAGACCCAGAAGCGAAAACATAACTAGCTGGGTAATGGTTTCCCATACGCTCAACAGATCGTTCAGATAAACAGCATGCCATGGGCGCCGTCCTTATACCCGGCACAGAACAAAAAAAAAATGCACCTGGCTTGGACAATTGCTGGTTGCTTTGGACTCTTATGTGTCAAGATCTATGAATGACTGATTCATTTAGAGGTATGCTTATAAAAAAAAATATGAAAACGATCAACTGTTCATCTTTGTTACAAAAAAAAGAAAACAGGAATTTTTGACGTTTAACTTTGAGAGACTAGTTCTTTTAAATGGAGGTTCCTTCAGTCAGTGTAGTCCTTTCTGGAATTTCAATTTGCGATGACCAGATCGAGCATTTAAAGTGATCTTTGATGACCGTGATCACTCCATGATGTCCAAGTCTATGATTTACAGAACACCATGGCTTTAATGCGAACAAATCAGTAACTGAGCGGGGGCGTGACAAATACTTGTTCCGGAAATTCTTGTATCCAGTATACAACCTCTTCCAATTCAAGTAATTGTACACGCGTTAAGGAATACGTCAGTACCGAGTTATCTTTTCCAACAAAAAATTAATAATGATGGATCCCTGGAGTACGAAGAATTCCGGACGTAAGTTCACACCATTCTCGGAATGTCCTGTGGAGAGTGGACTCGAGGGAACAACATCGAAGATACAGTTTGTGTCACGAACATCTGAGGGATTAACAGCAACGTTGATGCTGTTCATCGCTACCTGCAATCCAATCTCAGAGTCCAATTAATCAACTCAGCTTTCCAATCTGAGAAAAAACGAGGCTTTAGTCCGCAGCAGTCTTTCCTGCTCCAGGACATTCTGTAGCATGAAGGAGAAAATATTAATGATTCGTCACTCAATCAGAGGAAAATTAGAATATTCGTTCAAGCTAAATATAGTTATACCTCCTAGTGTACCTCCAAAACAAAGCAGTATTTAGAAAATCAACAACAATTTTAGATAACTTAAGCAATCATCCCTTAAATTGTTGTCACGTGTTTCGGAGACAATTTCCAAGGTTTCTGTCTACATATAAATGAGCTATATTAATAAATTGTTCTTAAAACAAATATCTGGCAAAATCATTGGTCCCCTTCATCACAACTTACTGTACTGTTGCTATACTTTATATTCTGCTGAACGCACATGAGCACTTTGAGCGTTACAGGAACCTCTTGATCCTGTTATAACATCAAGTATTGCTTGATGTGGTTCAGTATTTTGTCTTTGCATTACCCGGCTTATAAATAGTGTAGATATCATGTTAAAATAACGCTTATACAATATATATACAGGGTGTCCGCAAAGTTGGGGTTTTCCTTTTCAGAAACAACTACCCTTGAAATAACAAAGGTAATGTGTAGTGAAACGAGGGTGACCAAGTAAAAAAAATAAAGGAAAATGTACTCAATCTCCAGTTGACGAGAAGGACTAAGTACGTCTCTGCCCGAAATCATACCGCTCCAACAGAAAATGAAATCAGCTGATGCGCTATCGAGCAGACGCACGCAAACAAGGAAGGCAAAATGTTGCATAAAAAGTCTAGGTATTGCATCCCGTCCAATCGATTTGGGAGAATAAATGGTCCAATGAGCATACCGTTCACCATGCCAGCCCAAACATTCACCGAAAATGTTTGTTGAAAATGTGCCCGACGGACAGCGTGCGGATTTTCTACTGACCAAACATGAGTATTGCGAAAGTTATTCACCCCATTACGCGTGAACGTATGCACTTCAAAAAGTCCGGATTATTGTCGTGTTGATGCAACAACCACTCACAAAACCGCACTCTTGCTGGAAAATCGTCAGGTTGAAGGGCTTGTACACGTTGGACGTGAAACGGATACAGCCCCTCTTCACGCAGCGTTTGCCACACTTTAGTTTTTGATACTTGCACTTCTCTAGCCACGTCTCTAGTGCTTGTTGAGGGATTCTCGTCTACGTGATTACCTCTACACGCGTGACCGTAACCGTCGGTTGAAGGTTGTATACTGACCTGACACACTGACCCCGACCCAGTTCTGTCGTCGGGTTGAGCTAGTGTCCTAGTACCACTCGGGGATATCGCGGCTACAGGACGGTATTCATATATTTTTGATGTTGCAGAGCCCTTTATCTCGGTTCCCTTAAGACATTGGTGTATATGGTACTAAGAAAAATTGCTTATGTTTTCAAGATCTACACGTCGTGTAAAGGAAAACCCCAACTTTGCGGAGACCCTGTATATAATAAAAAATTTCAAAATTCATAAACAAAACGGAAAAAAGGGAGGAAGAAACGAAACCATAGCTTAAGAGTATGAAACAACCTCTATACAGTCACTGAATTAGCAAAGGTTCATTTTCAAAACGCTTAAATGTCTACCTAAAAAACTATTAATCGTTTTTTAATTTTATTTTACAAGCGAAGTTATAATGAACAGTGTCCAAACTTAAAAAAAAACTAAAAAGGGAGCGCCAACAGACAGCAAGTATTTTGCCGATATTTATGACAACTATTAGTTAAGATGTGGCTGTTCGGCTTATGAGCGGCGGTATACACAACGAGCCAGGTAGTACAAGGAGGGGCGAGGTAATATTTCAGCTTTGTCAAATATCTTTATCTGCGGCCCATCTGAGAATCATGTTATCTGAACGGTAGATTATGAGAAAGTATACAAAAGGATGTTTCGTGTTACTATGGCGACGCAGTCGAAAAAAATCGCTGCTTTTATTGATGGTCAATGCGAGATGCCACCTTTCCGGACTCTGCTCTTGTCCACATCGATTTGATTACTGCCAGATTTATGATACTGTAGAAACGCAACTGGGATAGTTCAATCAAAAAATCACATCTCTAGCTTACACGTTTCTTTGAATTGTAATGGATATAATCAACAAATATTTGTAAAAGCGGGTTAGGAGCCAAGCCCATAATGATTTAATTATCATTGTTATTATCATGTTTATTAGTATTAAAACACGTATAAAAAATTCGGGGCGTCGTGTCAAGGCGTTGGAACCATAAGCTTTAGCACCCCAAACCATAACTCCAACAGTGTGATGAACATGTCTTTCAACAAAAAACTGTGGATTCCTCCTTTCACCACGTCGCCTTCTAACCCTGGCACGACCATCGTGCATGCCTAAACAAAATCGAGACTCGTCACTAAAGACAATAACCACTCAAGGCGATTACGTCGATGTTCTCGAGTTGTGGCCGGTATGAAAACAAGCCAAAACTTCTCATTCGTCGGTAAACACTTCGCATGCCAATAGGTCTTCCGTGTTCTGCAAACCATTCATTTGCAATGGACCTGGTAGTGGAGAAACGGTCCCTTAAGGCCAATAATCTTAGGCGGCGATCTTCACGGTCTGTTGTTCTACGGCGGCGTCCAGTGCCCCTTGCTCTTTGCGTACGGCCTTCTCGAAGCCATGCCTGACACCTAACCACAGTGTCTACACTTCTTTGCACTCTAACTGCAATTGCCCGAAAAGAAAGTCCAGCTTCCCGAAGTTCCACTATACGGCCCCTATCAAACTCACTAAGTTGACGAAATCGTACAGGTCTCCGTACTCTAGGCATCGTAACCGATCGTAAAGGATGTCAAGAACCAAAATCCGCCAACGTTGATTCTTTACTGCGGCTGAAATATTCATTTTTAGAGCGTTAGTGAATTAAAAAAAAGCAGTATAAAAACCGGAATGTCCAACTGATAAGGCTGAAAATTTTTTCACTTGTTATTTACAGTAAGATAAATACATTCATATTTATATTATTATTATTAATCAGGCAAGTTTGGTGTATACTTTCAGATATATTTATCTACTAATGTCTACCAAATTGACAAACCAATATATCCACGTATAGTCAACGCCAAACAAAGTGGCGTGCACGTCATCACGATAAAAATTCCCCGACCTAATGCCTAGGTTTCTATCACAAACAATTGCTCTATTGCAGTTTCATATTAATGTGATATATAAATTGTAAAATGGTCATTACTCTCTTATTATGGTTAATAGTCATATAAACATTGTTATTAAAATATCACATAAGTTGCTTTCTGATAAATTTAGACGCATTATGCGAAATAAAATGTTTTGCAAACGCTCCAATCACTTATCGACATGTAAACGCACTAAACCGATTTCGCAGCGTTGACACATTGTCACCTTGAAACTTATTTAAACTGGGAACTGACATTTGTATTAATTTTGACACTGAATCAATTTGTGGCATTTCAAATCTTTATAAATCCTTTGGCCCCGCATACTGTAAATCAACAACTGTTTGTTTCAAAACAAAATTATTCATTTTACGAGTAGATAAAGGCAATTTTGGTATATAAAGATGCCCAAACAGTTAAATAGTCGGTGTAAGGAACTGGTGGCCTCGTTAATGCACTACTTTGAGCAAGAAAGGGACAACAACGGGCCTTTGTTGCCTTTAAATGCTGTTCAAGAGGTAGGTTACTAATAATTATATGTAATGTATATTAATAATAGTGAAATTTTATTTCATTTTTTGTAGCGTGTTGCTGCTGCTTTAAAAATTAGTTTAAGGACAGTTAGTCGTATTTCCGAGGGTGTGAAAAGTGATGCAAATTTAGAATCGCCCAAGAAAAAGCGGAGTTATATTAAACGTGTAACCAACAGAGCGACATTGGATACAAGTGCCATTCGAGAAGTGATCTATAATATGTATCACAAAAGTAAGATCTTATTATAATAACTTATCAGAAATTTGCATTAATTTGTTAACTAAATTATAATGTCATATTACACATGGTTTCAGAAGAACAAGTTACGATACAAACTTTATGGTCTCGATTAAGAGATAGGGCATTATTTGATGGTAGTGCCACGTCTTTAAGGCGGTTGCTTAGAGATCTTGGATTTAAGTGGCTTAAGGACAATCCGCGACGAGGGCTCATGGAACTACCAAGTATAGCTTTGAAAAGGGTGGAATTTCTAAGGCAATACAATCAAGCCAAGGTTGAGGCCTTATACCAGTTTGTCTTCCTCGATGAAACTTGGATATTTCAAAATGGGACCATAGGTCGCTCTTGGCAAAATGGAAACCAAAAAAGCGTGAAAGCTATTAAAACAGATGGTAAAAGGTATGTACTTTTACACAATTTGCACTATAAAATTTAAAACTAATATATTTTAGATACATTATATTACATGCTGGAAATGAAAATGGGTTTATTGAGGGTAGTGAAGCGATATTTTCTTCGAAAACAAAATTGAGCGATTACCATGGAGAGATGAACCAGGACAATTTTTTGAAATGGTTTCAACATCAGTTATTAGAAAAATTGGAGAGTCCATCTATGATTATACTGGATAACGCCCCTTATCACAGCATGATATTGAACAAAGTGCCCAACAATGCATGGACAAAAAAAAATATCCAAGACTGGTTGACAAATCAAAACATACCATTTTTAAACACAATGTTTAAAACAGAGCTATTGAGTACTGTTGCTCGGTACATAATGCTTCTTAATTATATATATTTTGGTCGACAGTTTATATTTCTTTTGTTTATTCCTATTCTTAAAATAACTGCTTTTTTAGAAACAAACCACCTAAAATATACGTGATTGATGAATTGGCGGAACAACATGGGCACAAAGTTCTTCGTCTGCCTCCTTACCATTGTTTATTTAACCCTATTGAGTTAATTTGGGGCATAGCAAAAGGTTACTATAACAGACATATTGGTAGAGATGGTAACAGTGAAAAAGACTGTTTGGATATGTGGAACGAGGCTCTATAAACGGTTACCCCAGACATGTGGAAAAATAGTGTTCGACATACTGAGCAAGAAATTTTTAAATGGTATGAAAGAGAACGAATTTTTGATCGACCAGACATCCAACCTTTAATAATCAACTTTGAGAGTGATGAAGATTCAGATTCAGACAGCGCTGAAGAAAGAAACTCCGACTAACTTTATTGTACAGAAAAAGCTTACACCAATAGCTTACCTAATTTTAGAATGCATTTTTCTGTATGAATTCTGTAAAATAAATACCATGCATAAAATTTGGAGGACCCCATTTGGATTTTTATTCAGTACCTTTAAGCTATCAATTAAATATGGTAGTTTCATAGTGTCATCTGATCAATAATTGTCATACTTAATGATTATGCAAGTACAGATCTATAATTTTATTATACTATTATTTTTGTTCTCATTTGAGGTTAATATTGCTTATAAACCTAGATATGTAAATAATAAATTTTATTATTTTACAAAAAGTTTGGCAACAATGTAAATTTTTCAACACACCCACCTTGATGACGTGCACGCCACTTTGTTTGGCGTTGACTATAAATATGTATGTTTGTCTGGAAGGCACATATTCAAGCAGCCAATAAGAGTTCCAAAAGACTCTAGTCTGGAGTGTTTACTAGTCAGAATTAATGTTCTATTCTACCGAACCAGAAAACATTTTAGATAAGGATGTGGATGTGATATTTTTAGGAGATTTTAACCTACTATTTTACATAACAAAAAGCTACGAAAATAGCAAGTTGTTGAATAATTCTACACAATTATACAATTAGAATCAGATTAATACTGCGCTTAATGTAAACCAAGGGCAACCTAATCTTATACTGTCAAATATGTCTAAAGCTAACAGTGAAAAATGTGAAGACCCACTTCTAGATGAGTAACGGTACCATCCTGCCCTGAATATGTTTATACCGGTATTATTTAAAAATAAAATTAGTAATGTTTACAGAATACCTGGATATATCTATGATGACTCGAAAGGAGATTTTTATAAGTTATGAAGAAAGCTTTGTGGATGTTTAGACCAAATAAGTACGAGATGTTTCCTTATCTTTCTTCAATAAATAACTTTTTTGCCACTAGCTATTTTCAACAACAAAATGATAAACAAACCATGGGCGTAGTGAAGAAAAGCATTTACTTATTAAGTAAATTATTTTAGTCAAATTTCTTCTGAAAGTAGTACAAACTAATCTGATGTACTACTTTAAGCTTTAAATCAATAAATCTTCAAAACTACTAAACTGAAGCTCATGTATTTTACATCATTATAAAGGGACTTGAAAGACCTTTAAAATAAGGTATCACTCTACCCCCCTTTCCATTTAAGATTTTAGGGTTAGTGTCACCCCCGCCCAGGGGGCTGCATGTGTTAACGTGATTTTTGTCAAAACTTGTATCCCCCTCGAAAACAAAATCGACGGGTCTGAGCGTTTTTAAAAAAAAAACTGAGCTGCCAGTAAATGCGTCTGTTTCGTTTTCGATCCGCCACCCTGTATAACTTGAGACGTGGTCATTGTCGTCTAGACCAGTTAAGTGAAAAATAAAGCTTCCGCCTTTTGTTGGGTACTTCGATAAAATTCAAGTAATGAGGACTCTTTATACTTTATTAGGCTCTAGCTTTCAATGGAATTTACCGTCTTCATCAGGAGCTGCAATAGAACTGAGAAGAAATAGCAACTATTGTGCAATGTGATCTTAAATTAACTTACAATAGTATGTGAGATTGTTGCTTAAATTGTCGGACGAAAATGTAAATAAGAAGTGCATATTACGGTCCTGATACCGTATCAATAAGTAAAAAGGTGTTTTCGTAGTTGGCCTCTGCCAAGCGGCATTGTGGCGTGCCAAATCGGAAGATGTTTATTGGTTGTAAGTTAGCGCTCGGATGCTTATTACCAAAAACACTGACGGCCAAATAATAAAGCGTCGAGTTTAACACACAAAGAATATTTTGCCATATATATTTTAATAACGCCGTAGGTGACCCGAGTCTTGGACTGACCGAGCGACTGTATTTCTGGTACTGTCTACCGCAAAAATGATTGCATGACTTTAGCTCCGGATTAAAAGAAGTTGAAGACATGTTGCTAGAAAGAAAGCTGATTTGCCTGGGAAGAATTGAAGACAAGCACTGTATTCGTCGTCCACGAGCCTGTCTGTCAACTGAAACCACCCGCAGTCAGTTCAGTGTTAGTAGAACCGTGCGCGACGTCACGTCAAAAGTTAACAGAAACATAGCTTTTTGAAGACCATTCGAGACGGACGGTGTTGAAAATATTATAGAACCGACTTCTGTCGATGAAGATTCGGAATTTGAAAATAAAGACTCACATGTACAGTATCCAAGAGTCATTTTAAATATGTATGAATGTTTGAAGAAAGAAAATGTGGGAAATCCGAAATATAAAATAATTAACCGGATACATCAGCTTATTAAAATATCGGAATCATCAATTCGTCGCATTATAAAAAAGAGGATATCACAGATCACAACATGAAACGGAAACAAAGAAAAGAAAAATTCAAGAATATTGATGAGGGCGATAAAGTAGTTACTCGTAATATTATTTATACTATCTATAATTTGGTATTGATCCTTATTTTTGTGTATAAAATGTGACGCCTATGGCAGATATTCCTTTGAGGTGTCGGCCGCTCTGGTTTTTATGAGTTTTCAACTAGAATTGCAAATACTATACTGATGTATATCAATGTTTTAATATTTCGTTACAGAATCGTCAAAAAGGGCAAAAGAGGATCTAACTGCCAGACGTTATCACTCCATTACGATTACTCTGATATAGAGAAAAAGTGATGCAGTTATTTTTGTCTGCGACTGTACACTGTTACTGCTCTCATCATAATCGGGAGCACAGAATCACTTGGACCACCTTCTGTCTTGGAATAAAGACATTTCTTTATTGGAGAGCAGATAATGAGCTCATCGGAAATGATAATGGCATTTGTGAATTTGGAATTTGACTGTGTCAAAAATGTATCTTATGTCGCTTCTCTCATTTTTTTCTACTCAAAGTGAGATGAACAGGAAAATATTTTCTGCAAGCTTATGGCGATACTTTTGAATCTGAATTGATAAGGAAAAGTGCTACATATGCAGAAGAAGGAGTTATACCTGGTGTTTCAAATTCGACTCTCTCGTTACGTTACCCAAAAAGGGAGATTTTATCGATTTTTAATGATACGAGTATTACGTAGGTTTTCAGAGAAAGTGTCTCTTTGGAACTAGCTGTCATTCACTACATGTTTACTTGTAAAAGGTGTCTCAAAATTAACACAAGTTTTGAATTAAATAGAAAACACAGTTTTAAGTTTTTAGATTGTTATATTTTATTTGTTCGTCCTGATTCATACTACATAAGAAATAACTATACAGAGCGTCATGACCCGAAGGAAGAAGAAGAACAACAAGAAAAGCCCGAGAATGAAAAAATTGCATCACAGATGGAGGAAATCGACCTGATTCGACTAATGTAAAAAAGATATTAGAATAGAATCGATCCCTGATGAAAGCACTAGCAAAAAAAGAAGGAAATAATTCGTCAGCTCAATAACGAAAATTTAAAACTAAAGGAGCAACAGCTGCCAGTAACCGCAAGTTGAACTTTACAGGAAATAGAAACAACCCAGCCAAGACTAAATAACAGTTAGTTGTATCTCAACTATCCTGAGACCCCTAAATTCAGTTATGCAATCATCGGACAGCTCATTCACATACCTCTTCCTATAAACAACAAAAATTACTGAGCGAGACTTCCTAGCGGATCTCGGAAGAGTCGGCATGCCAGGATGGGTGTCCATCGCCTTTGCCGATATCCCTCAGGGATTAACTCACCTCGCACTTCCTGCTAACCGTAAGTGCCGCGGTCCGGCCGCCTCGCTCGCCTGATATGGACCCTCTGCAGCATCCGACTCGTCTGCATCTCTGACGCGGCAACGCTCTACGTCAGTAGGTGGGTCTAGTCTAGGTGGTGTGTCGGATTAAAGGATCCTCATCATAGAAAATAGAACCAAATTCCTTTCTTGAGAGTAAATCAGGATGATCCTCATCTATAGAATGAAAAATTAATTGCCAGGTAACATTTCCTTCCCTGGCCACTGGCGAGGAAGTATTATAATCACGATCGAAAATTTTTGAGAATGGGATGTTGTAACATATGACATGCACATCGTATTATGTACAGAGCCTAATGAAATACCAGTCGCAGCAACAATTTTGCATAATGAAGTATTAGGATTTATTCCAAACATTTTGAACATATATTGAAATAAAACGTGATATTTCCGTGTGGTTTTGTTTTCCTTCTGAACAAATTAAGATAAATAAAGATTTGATAATTTTCACGAAAACGAATCGAATGATTCTAAAAAGTCAAACGTCAAAATAAAGTAATTCTAAAGACCTTTCAAACAAGCTATTACTCGATACCGCTTGTCATTTAAAATTTGTTTGCGTTTTCTCTTTTGATCAGTGGTTTTCGATAAATCCGTGGTAGAAGGTTTCTAAATGAACACCCCGTATAATACGTAGTGCACAAAAAAGGACGGGCTAGCTCTACACCACAGCGAAAAATTGACCAGTTCTGGAGATTTGCATTATTGTCCGATAAAATAAGAAAACAGAAATCGTAGTAGTAGCTCCCGTACTACCTAGATAGTCGGTGGATGAGTCTATCGTGACATGGTGGTCCATCGCGTCGTACCTTACCACGCCGCATAGTACGCATTCCAGGCATAACCATCAGTGAATCGTTCCCACCGCCATTGTATAGGACGGCAGTGGTACCTTGAGACTGTGCCCAGGTACCACTACCTCTAATCAGGGGCGGACACAGCTCGAGCCACTGTTTACGCCACCATTAATACAACTCTTGAACTGTACCCATGTGCCGCTGATCCGGGTACAAATTGATCTGGTTTGGGGCCTTCTCCAAATATGGGATTCAAACAGTGCGGTCAGATCAAAAATAATGAAAATTCTACACGAGACGTCTAAAAAGCGGTAGATTGATTGATTGAAAAATCATATTGAAAGTGGAAGTAGTTAGGAGGGAGAGGGTGCGTGCAATAGATAGATAGGTACTTTATTGATCCTTTCGATCATTTGAAAAATGATGTACGATAAGTCATGGCTGTTAGATACATAAAACTTACACTTCACTAAGCATAGGAAAATGTACCCTTGCTATGTTTGTCGTATAGAAAAATGACAAATGTAAAGCACATTACGGGCGACACAATAAAGTTAATTTACGTTAATATTTAGTATAAAAAGAAAATAATCATTTTCTGCTACTGCATTAGTAAGAACATTAAAAGAAACTTAGGATTAGAGAAATCAAATATATCAGTATATAAATAAACTGGTGAACATGGAAAAATTTACCTAAATTCAAATCTCGATATGTTAAGAACGGAAAGCGATATCGAATTGCGTTATTCGGGAGGTTCTTGACAACTCTTCGAGAACACGCACAAGGTTGGATCGGTATATTTCTTTTATTTATCCACTCATACAGGGTGAGCAAAGAAAGTCAGGTTTTTCTACCACGTGACAAAGTTGTGGGTTTTGTCAGATTCTCAATTTTTTATCTTGGTAAATTTTCACTGCATCTTTTCGATATTTGAACTATACTCGTAAAAGCAATTTCTCAAATTATCGAACTTTAAAATAGGTGGTACATTTATCGCTAAAAAGGGACTTTTTGGGGTTAAATTCCTTTCAGATAAAATATATTAGAAGTATCAAAGCTATGAAAAAGCATCTAAGACTGTGGATTTTGGACCAGCGTAGGCTCAAAATTCAGCAAGCGATTCATATCAACAATATCTCCTACTACTGAAAGCGAAAATCTCTCTCAAAATTATTAAAATTCCAAAATGAAAAAAAAATGATAATGTATAAATCAAACTGTCCTGAATTGCTGTCTCCTAGGTTATTGCATTTTATTACTTATTTTCACCAATTTTGCTTTTGTCTTTTGGCCTCATGTTGTCTTTTTGTTTCAATATTGTCTCTATCCTGATTGCGTGTACGTCCCGATTTTGCGTCTCCATCTCAGTTCTGTCTTTAAAATTTTTAACCATGCCTTGCCTAATAAAAAGCACAGGTTTCTTCAAGACTTTCGATTTATCTACTACTGCTATACTTTTTTCCTTTTAGTAGTAAACGTTATTATTATGGTTTGCATGTCTACGACCCACTTTGACTGTACTAAGCCGTATTGTCTCTATGGCTATATTGAATGTATTGACGTCGTTTCCGGTAGAAAACGGTCGCCCAGACAAAGGGGAACGGACGGGAGAAAGAAAGATCTGAAAAGGTGCTGGTGTGCGGATTATGTTTCGCCTATAATCCGTTTTGCGCGTACAATAGGTACCGTCGAGATGGTTGTCGGTACCATCCTCCTTTGTGAATGGCTGGCTGGTATCCCAGCTACGGGAATTTCGTGAAATCGGATAAGGTTAAATGACAAACAAAAATGAAATCATCATGTTTGGGTCGAACACAGATTCACAATTCCCACATTTTAGCTGATTAGAACTACATTCAGAAACCTTATGACCACCGGCACACTTAATACAAACTTAATCAGATTTCCTACAGTCTTTTACATAATGACCTAGTCCACAACACTTGTAGCAGATTATCAAATTCAATGCATCATACACAACGCTGTTATCAACATTCACTAGAACACTACCTTGATCTAACAGGCCCGAATACGCGACAGGGTCCAATTCCAAAAGAGCCTGGTGAACACCCTGACGTTTTTTTTTTGTCGGCCACACCTTAAGAACCCTAAAGTCACTTGATTTATCAAGGCTACGATTTTGGCGTTTCAATATATATATTTGTTGAAGAAAGTCCGTGGTACGACAGTTTAAATGGTTTTATTTTAATAAAATTTTGTATAAGTACTTAATGAAGCATAATAAGTAAATGATAAAAATTTCAAAATGATTGCACTGCTTTAAAGCCCTTTGACCTTTAATAATGTGTGGATGCGCATTCTCCAATGCGCCTAGGCATGCTTCTGATCAGGTGGTCAATGTCCTCCTGTGGTATCTCATTCCAGGCAACCACCAACTCCTCTCGAAGTGCTTCTAAAGTCTGAGAAGGACTTTGCAAATTGAGCAATCTCCTACCCATCATATCCCACACGTGCTCAATTGGGGATAAGTCGGGAGATCTTGGTGGCCATGGTAACAATGTGACATCATTATGTTGAAAGAAGCCTATTGTGACTCTTGCAACATGTGATCGGGCATTATCTTGTTGGAAAGTTGGATCTGCCAGGGTGTCAAGATAGGGTAAAAGATGGGGTTCTAGAACTTCGTGGATATAACGCTGCGCGTTCATGTTACCTCTGATGAAGATTAAAGGTGACCTGGAACCATAAGCTATAGCACCCCAAACCATAACTCCAACAGTGTGATGAACATGTCTTTCAACAAAAAACTGTGGATTCCTCCTTTCACCACGTCGCCTTCTAACCCTGGCACGACCATCGTGCATGCCTAAACAAAATCGAGACTCGTCACTAAAGACAATACTGTTCCATTCCTGATCCCAGAGTGACCGTTGTCTGCATCACTCAAGGCGATTACGTCGGTGTTTTCGAGTTAAAGGGAGGACCCAGTGTGGCCGGTATGAAAACAAGCCAAAACTTCTCATTCGTCGGTAAACACTTCGCATGCCAATAGGTCTTCCGTGTTCTGCAAACCATTCATTTGCAATGGACCTGGTAGTGGAGAAACGGTCCCTTAAGGCCAATAATCTTAGGCGGCGATCTTCACGGTCTGTTGTTCTACGGCGGCGTCCAGTGCCCCTTGCTCTTTGCGTACGGCCTTCTCGAAGCCATGCCTGACAACACCTAACCACAGTGTCTACACTTCTTTGCACTTTGCACTGTAACTGCAATTACCCGAAAAGAAAGTCCAGCTTCCCGAAGTCCCACTGTAACGGTTTCACCGTCCGATTGTATTTATTAAATCACTTCTCGATTATCATTTCAGAATCGCAACTCATTAATCCCATCTCTAGCTGTTTTACTTGGAAACATTTCCGCTTGGAGCGCGCTTGATGCGGAGTTCCTGATCTGTGATCTTCCTCGCGCTTCCTTTTCACTTGAGTTGCCGATCTAATAAGAGCTAAAAATTTTGTTCTCTGTAGCATGAGGTCATATAGCGCCATGTGCTAGCGGTTTGTAGAATGTGTGTCCGAATAGGACAAAATGATTGGGGCCACCCCCTTTCCCTTTCCCTTTGCCTTTGTCTTTGGCTTTTGCCTTTGACTTTGACTTTGCATTGCTTGGCCTATCACTTCACCCATGCATGTGCCTTGGCAGCGCCATCACCTTTAAGTTCAACTTCGCCTACATCTAGTTTTGAAGAAACTAAATGTGAGGTCATCCCTCATAACTAGGACCTCCACTTCAAGCACCTGGCCATCCTCGCTTCAGTCCAATCAAAATGGACCAGCTTAGCGAAAGTTAAGTGTATAGTTTTATAGCAGCGCCAAAGATTTAAAACTTATTTTGTTCTTTAAAATTTCAATTTCAAATATAATGAAAATGCTTTTTTGTTAAATAAAATCTGTTAAATTTTTTTGTTCTGTTTGTTCTTCTATCCTCTAGCCATGCCATGGTCGACACACAGCTACACGCCTGTAGATGTCTTCATGCCACCGACTGAGCTACCGGAAGCTAATGGCAACCCCCTTTCTGTGATTGTGCAGAAAAGTTGGAATCTTCATTGCATTCCATCTTTTCTGGACTTTTTGCGGAAAGGAAGGTTTACACCACTATACGGCCCCTATCAAACTCACTAAGTTGATGAAATCGTACAGGTCTCCGTACTCTAGGCATCGTAACCGATCGTAAAGGATGTCAAGAACCAAAATCCGCCAACGTTGATTCTTTACTGCGGCTGAAATATTCATTTTTAGAGCGTTAGTGAATTAAAAAAAAGCAGTATAAAAACCGGAAAGTCCAATTGATAAGGCTGAAAATTTTTTCACTTGTTATTTACAGATTTATACATTCACCAACTTTTATTAAAATAAAACCATTTAAACTGGGTGTTCGGATTTATATGTCATATTATTACGTATCAGTTCCTTCATCCCGAGTCTCGGTTTGCTAACTTGACCGATTCTGAAAACAACTATAGTGGATTTTCTTTTTAGGAACGTCCAAATTCAGCACAGGTTTCGAAATCTTTTTGAAGAATACGTTATTCGGACATAGAAAGTGTGTCTAGCTCGACTGTACCAACAAGCCAGAGCACAATACAAGAGCGTAATTCCATTGTATATGTCCAGATCCATTTTGGAAGGTGCCGAAAATCCCGAGAGTTAAGTCCTTTCGGCATCACGGCTGCATTGTGGCTGTGACCAGGTGAATGGTGATCGTACCTGGGTACGCCCGGTGGCTCTGTTTAGCATCGGCATACCCGCAAAATGCACAATGAGTACGCTCAAGGCGATTGAACGCGAATAGTTGAGCCTGTCATCTTCGATTTGTGTATAATTCTTGTGTAGTACCAATCTGAAGAAAAGTACAACTACGGGATATCGAGTTACATCGGTACTCCAAAAGTAGGCTCAAGATATGATGGACCATCTGGTAATATTTTCTTCCCATAGAACTTCTAAAGGGCTCCATTTTCTGCTTCACTGTACTACAGAATTTTTTGATAGCCATATTTAAAATTAGTGAGCTAAATTACCCTATAACGTATGTCTTAAAAGTTTTGACGCAAAATATTTATCGGATCTTTTTAATAAACACTACACTAACTAGTTGTCATAAATTACAACTCTATTGTTAACCAAACTAGGTATACTATCGAATTATGTGGAGTGGCCCATTTTGCTCTACCAGACGCAACTTTCTTTAAATGTCTCTCATGAGGTCCTGGACGGAATACAGATCAATTTCTCTCAGCTTTTAGTAAATTCGCCGTCTAAATTTTTCTTCATTTTGAGCTTCCCAGCCTTCATGATAAACCTTCATGGACAATGAAGCCTGCGGCAAGCCTAGAGGATTATAGTTTTTAGGAACAAAAGGTATGTTGCGTTGTCGAAGCCAGTCTTGGGTACCTCTTGAGTAATGGCATGATTCTAGGTCTAGCCAAAACATGATATGGTCAGGACTTATGTGGAATAAACTATTTTTTAGCCCTGAACAAATAACCTAGCTTTCTCCCAGCAGAGCAAAATATTTTAAGTATTCTATTATGGTGGAAAGTAAAGTGCTCGTTGCAACTGATCGAGCAAATGTTTTCCTCTGTACGCAACATTAAAACCACCGGCTGAACTCCTGACATGCTGTACGGTTCATTACCATCACGAAAACAATTTTCGCGACCACTAACGAAGAACAATATCCAGAAAGTTATTGAACATATTACCATATATAATATTTATTACATTTATATAAGACGACGTTGTGGTGCAGTGTGAATGGCCACCATAAATTGCTAGATAATTTCTCGACCAATTTAATACTGCATCTGATCTTATGGAGAAAATAAACTGAACGTATGGCCGATGCCGGCGTCTCTCGTTTCTTGCACTGCTAACGTGTCGGGAACGAAAAAACAATTAAATGCTGGAAAATACATGCGGGAATGATTGATATTTGCTGGAAATATATTTGTAAATAGGTCTATATGGTCAACTAGACTAGCCAGATTTTTCCAACTAAATGGTGTGATCGCTGCTTCATTGCGCAGCTATCGAGGATGTTCAACTATCCATTAAGAAGTTAGCCACATGTGATTAGTGTATTATACAAATTAAATAAAATAAGCGACGAACCACTTCAAATGGGATTCTAGAACTTCGTGGATATAACGCTGCGCGTTCATGTTACCTCTGATGAAGATTAAAGGTGACCTGGAACGATAAGCTATAGCACCCCAAACCATAACTCCAACAGTGTGATGAACATGTCTTTCAACAAAAAACTGTGGATTCCTCCTTTCACCACGTCGCCTTCTAACCCTGGCACGACCATCGTGCATGCCTAAACAAAAGCGAGACTCGTCACTAAAGACAATACTGTTCCATTCCTGATCCCAGAGTGACCGTTGTCTGCACCACTCAAGGCGATTACGTCGGTGTTCTCGAGTTAAAGGGAGGACCCAGTGTGGCCGGTATGAAAACAAGCCAAAACTTCTCATTCGTCGGTAAACACTTCGCATGCCAATAGGTCTTCCGTGTTCTGCAAACCATTCATTTGCAATGGACCTGGTAGTGGAGAAACGGTCCCTTAAGGCCAATAATCTTAAGCGGCGATCTTCACGGTCTGTTGTTCTACGGCGGCGTCCAGTGCCGCTTGCTCTTTGCGTACGGCCTTCTCGAAGCCATGCCTGACAACACCTAACCACAGTGTCTACACTTCTTTGCACTCTAACTGCAATTGCCCGAAAAGAAAGTCCAGCTTCCCGAAGTCCCACTATGCGGCCCCTATCAAACTCACTAAGTTGACGAAATCGTACAGGTCTCCGTACTCTAGGCATCGTAACCGTACGTAAAGGATGTCAAGAACCAAAATCCGCCAATGTTGATTCTTAACTGCGACTGAAATATTCATTTTTAGAGCGTTAGTGAATTAAAAAAAAGCAGTATAAAAACCGGAATATCCAACTGATAAGGCTGAAAATTTTTTCACTTGTTATTTACAGTAAGATAAATACATTCACCAACTTTTATTAAAATAAAACCATTTAAACTGGGTGTTCGGATTTATATGTCACTTAGTATATTTTAAAATATAATTACCGTTCATTGCTTTTTTATGCTGCTGTAATTGCATAAGGTGTCAAGATATAAATTATTTGTATAATGTTTTAGAGAAGAGATCCTCTGTTCGCAATGTTTTCCTAAGACACGATAGTTGTTATAATATTCCAGGCCACATAACATCTGAATTCAAAAAAGCTTTCTCTTACACAGCAGCTTGCCTGTTGCATAAATATTTAGAACTTTTCCAAATTACTTCCAGTGGTAATTTTAATACGGAATCCACGAAGGTGCTTCTCAAATCACAAGCTTCTGAAGTTACAGATTCTTAACTTTCGATTATGAATGTTGTATTTTATTTACAATGGTACTTCAATTTTATACATTACTTTATGTGAAATTAGAGATAATATTAATATGATGACTATATAACTTGCTGAATCTCTATGTAATTGCTGTAGGCGACTGTGAAATATGACAATGCCAATCCTCAGCCCTTTTAGAGTTGTTTTTTTGTATACGTATATACTCGTATGTAGACATATATAACTTATATTTCGAGTTTGCGTAAGTGCCTTTTTAAAAAATATTTTATTTCCGAAATTACAAGTAGTGATTGGCTAGATTCTAACTGAATTACAAAATGTAAAGTACAATGTTCATTTGTATGATAAGACAAAGGAAAATATCATATTACATTCTGGCAGTTGCCAGGCGCTGCGTGAAGGTGCCGAGTTACTTAGTATCTACTTTTGTAGTTTCATATGTGCATTCATTTCGGGCCTGATGAAGCCAACCAGCAGAAATACGTATCGCTCGTATTAGCTATCCTATTTTCTGCTCGAATCCACTTTCCTCCTTTTTGCGGATTTTGCCCATTATTTTCCTACTTGTTGTTATATACTTTTCTCCGCATGATCATATTCTCTTTATATATACAGGGTGACTTTGAAGTTGAGTCATTAATTTTCAGATAATGATTGTAGAAGGAAGATAAACCAAAATATGTGTGTAAAAATAAAAAAAAATTAAAAAAAAATTTTACCTTGTTTTATAAAGTATCCTCCCGACAAGTATTTCAGTGCGGACCGGTATTTGATCGTGAGGTCCCCTGTGAGGTCTTAAGTCACCTGATTCACGAGCCCGTTGTACTACATTAACAAAGGCACGAGGGGTTGGTTGCACTCGATTGGGAAACCGATCCGCATAAACATGTGCCATTTTTTATTTCGTTTGAGCCACGCAACAGACACTATTCACACGCGACTGAAACTGACTGTATGTATAACTGAACTGAATTGTAATCGTAAAAACATCGTTCCAAATTCTTTCGCTTTTTTGTTTCCGATGCGATGAACCGTTGTTGCCAAACACGAACACATGATATTATTGAGACAGGGCGGTACTCAAACTTCCAAAGGGCTATAACTTTGTTACTTTAATTTTACCAGAAAAATGGTAAAGGAAAAAAACATTTCTTTTGATCAGATCTACACACTGTTAAAATAAATGACTCAACTTCGAAGTCACCCTGTATATATAACTTATATTTATTTATTTTCTGTAAGTGCTCCAATAAACATTATTATTATATTATTTTGTGTTTGTCAAAATTAAAGCCAATGAATTTTGTGCTCAAACTTTTAGGACATTTTATGCTGTATTATTCCGATAAACCATTTCGTTTCATTTCAACTTCCATACGAAAAGAAATACTGCACCACCGACACTATAAAGTAGCTGTTTTCGTCGACTGGCCAGTGTGAATCCAAATCATGTGAGGCCATATCCATCGCTAATGCCGGCGTCTGTTTGCACGTACAGCACATAGCAGCAGATAGAGAATGAGACCCTGTGAATACGACTACGTGACGAATTTTTCATTAATTTCCAAGCTCGATATTCCCACGGATGCCTGCGTTGCTGTCGATGTTCATTCGCTGATTCATCACAATATGTAAAAGCTTTTTTTACGATATCGTTGTTGTAACGGAGAGGGAGGAATACGCAACACGCGCTCAGGATATTTAATGAAGTACCTACTGGGAATTCAATAATTCGATTTGACTGTAAGTCTTGATCGCAGACTTGGAAATATCTGAGTGGTTAATTTACAAATGAAAAAATGCATAAGTCAATTTTTAAGTAAGAACCAAATACGCATCGTACCCGCGCATCCTGTCACGTGAACTCTGGTCAACCTCAGACACTCTTGGCCAGTTCCTGACTATGTCGCTATTACGTTTCACGTCTCTGACGGTGCTAGTTGTAAAGGGTAGGCCATCAGTTGGTTTCTTTTTTACGTTGGTATTAAAACTACACTCTTCAGTAATATGTAACACTCGATACTTTATTCAAAAGAATACACCTTCACAAACAGTTTTGGAAGCACTGGTTTTTCTATGACGACTTGTGGATATATATACAGGGTGTCCGCAAAGTTGGGGTTTTTCTTTTCAGAAACAACTACCCTTGAAATAACAAAGGTAATGTGTAGTGAAACGAGGGCGACCAAGTAAAAAAAATAAAGGAAAAAGTACTCACTCTCCAGTTGACGAGAAGGGCTAAGTACGTCTCTGCCCGAAATCATACCGCTCCAACAGAAAATGAAATCAGCTGATGCGCTACCGAGCAGACGCAGAAACCACATTGATTATCTTACACTTAATGGCACATTTTCTAACAAGGAAGGCAAAATGTTGCGTAAAAAGTCTAGGTATTGCATCCCGTCCAATCGATTTGGGAGAATAAATGGTCCAATGAGCATATCGTTCACCATGCCAGCCCAAACATTCACCGAAAATATTTGTTGAAAGTGTGCCCGACGGATAGCGTGCGGATTTTCTACTGACCAAACATGAGTGTTGCGAAAGTTATTCACCCCATTACGCGTGAACGTAGATTCGTCTGTCACCAATATGCACTTCAATAAGTCCGGATTATTGTCATGTTGATGCAACAACCACTCACAAAACCGCACTCTTGCTGGAAAATCGTCAGGTTGAAGGGCTTGTACACGTTGGACGTGAAACGGATACAGCCCCTCTTCACGCAGCGTTTGCCACACTTTAGTTTTTGATACTTGCACTTCTCTAGCCACGTCTCTAGTGCTTGTTGAGGGATTCTCGTCTACGCGATTACCTCTACACACATGACCGTAACCGTCGGTTGAAGGTTGCATACTAACCTGACACACTGACCCCGATCCAGTTCTGTCGTCGGGTTGAGCTAGTGTCCTAGTACCAGTCGGGGATGTCGCGGCTACAGGACGGTATTCAGATATTTTTGATGTTGCAGAGCCTTTTATCTCGGTTCCCTTAAGACATTGGTGTATAGGGTATTAAGAAAAATTGCTTATGTTTTCAAGATCTACACGTCGTGTAAAGGAAAACCCCAACTTTGCGGACACCCTGTATATGTATATTCATAAAGAAGCATATAAGAAGTTTAGAAAAACCTCATACGAGCGATATTGCCCTATAATTCTTTATATCATTCACTTTTCCGCTCTTAAGAATAGGACATACCTTGGAGGCCTTCCAGCAGTCCGAAAAGACACGATCTTGAAGCGATTTGTTGAAAATTTCACATACCTAGAGGCTTAACAAAAGCTCTAATGCAGTCTTTTACAATGTACGAGTATGTCGGGATTCCGTCTGGACCACTAGATGGCTTAGGCTTTACTTTTTTGCAGGCTGTTACTATACATTCTTCGCTAAAAACAGGGACTGAGAGAGATTCAGAACTACATGCTTCTTGGTCTATGTCACAAGTAACAGGTGAATCGTCCTATACAGTTTTAAAAAAGTTAAATTAAATTTTAACTCGCAATTTCGCAAAATAGCCGAGATACACCACCTTAATGTTAATAATGTGTTGAAGCTCCTGTGTTCATTACACATTAGTTGAGTCGTCGCGGCATTCATTGGATTTATGTTTTCTTGGTGTATTGTATTCCAGGCCATCTGAATTTTGTTTCGTAGAGCCTTCAACGTTTGTGGAGGATGCAGTGAATTTTGCAACCTTCTTCTCATAATTTCCCATTCATGTTCGACTGGGGAAAGGTCTGGAGATCGAGTAGGCAACTGAAGCAGATTTACTCCGTACGCTTATAAAAAGTCTAAACTAACGCGTGCGATATCAGGTCGTGCATTGTCCTGCAACAAGTTGAACTTGCAATATTTCCAAGAAGGGAAGCAGATTGGTTGTAGTTCGTGGATATAGCGCTGGCCAATCATGCATCTCGAATGAACATTAATCGTGACCTGCTGCCGTAACATCCACAGTGCGATTACGTCTCCTCCCTACTCTTTCACGGCCATCATAATATGTGTCCAAACAAACAGAATCTGGACTCATCGCTGTACACGACTGGGTTCCATTCCATATTCCATTCAAGTCGCTCCCTACCCCATACCAATCGTTGCTGACGGTGCTGTGGGATCAGAGGTAGTACAAGATGGGGACGATACGAAAACAGTCCAAAAAACCCACGCAATGGAACAACAGTGAAACAAATTAAACCAGCACAGAAAAATCACTGAATATTAAGTGGTGTTCATATTGTTCGGACCCTGATTTGACAAAAAGCCTTTACAAAAAAGTACACGGCTCGGAATGACCTTCAACATTTTATCAGCGTTTACTGTCAGGATAGCAAATATGTTTACAAGCTTTTATCAAAATTCAATAAATAATTCTGGGTGTCGCATTTTCTATATCAATAAGTATATTTCAATCTCCTCCTCTACCGTCAGTCAATTACAGAGGTCAGTTACCTCTGAAAGCTTGCATTGGCCACGTGTACATAATAGTTATCTTTATCAGACAGCCGTCATGTTAATCACCCTGTATAGTCGTAAACTCCGACAAGTCCACACAGCTTAGCTTAAGACAATAGAGTGTGTTTGCCTTTCAGATTTTCTCACTATGTTGATGAAAACGTGTAGGGAATTCTGTCGGTTTGTGAGTTTGCTCAGCCTATTTGACGTGATTATTACATATCGTTATTGCTTGTAAAGCTGTCTCGTTGGCTCTGGTACGGTACGATCGGCGCGTGTTTACCTTCTGGGTACGGCCCCATGGCTCAACAACTGGCTGGGTGGTGTTTACTTTTGCAGTTACATTGCGTCAGCGTTGCTCGTTTATTGTTTTATATGTACATCTTACACTATGGTAGCGTAATACCGTTTTAAACTCTCAAGTTCCTCAAGGGTAAATTTTCATTCCTATAATAACGTATGTCCACAAAGACTGTGCGTGTGTTCTTGCTGAGCCTTTGACATATCTTTTCAATTTGTCCTTAAAATCTGCCACCTTTCCTAGAAAATGGAAATTGTCTAAAATAACACCTGTTTTTAAGAAAGGCGATCGATCGCAGGTAGGGAATTACGGGGCTATTGTTATTTTAAGTAATATTGCAAAAATTTTTGAGTTTGTTCTTTTTGAAATTCTCTTCTCTCATGTAAGTCGGTCAATATCGACGAGTCAACATGGTTTCTACGAGTATAAGGGTAGATGTACGTGTAGTAATCTGGCATATTTTAGGCAGTACTCCGCGTCAGTTCAGGATAATGGCGGGCAAGTTGATGTAGTCTATACTTACTTTTCGAAAGCTTTCGACGGTTTGGATCACGGCGTTCTACTGCAAAAGTTGTCTAAGTACGGTTTAACATCTAGATTCTTAGCTTTCTTTCATTCATACATCAGTGATAGACAATTATGTGTGGACCTCCGTGGATATAAGTCTGGTGCAGCTTTAGCTACATCAGGGGTGCCCCAAGGTTCTGTTCTGGGTCCTCTATTATTTCTAATTTTTATCAATGATGTTACAACAGACTTGTGTTGTGAGTACCTGCTATATGCCGATGACGTCAATATCTGTAATAGCGTGTGCTGCTTAGAAGACAGTTTAAGGTTACAGGCTGATTTGAATGTCATTGAGCACTGGTGCAAGGTAAATAACATGTACTTGAATGTTAATAAATGTACTACTATGACATTTACACGCAGGGTGGAACCGACGTGTTTTAATTTTGAAATCGGTAGCGATGTTCTTTGTCGTGTTAATATCGTCAAGGATTTGGGCGTATTATTCGATCTAAAGCTTCCTTTTATTGATCACATTAATGCAAAAATAGCAAAAGCCTTTAAAAATCTTAGTTTTGTTATATACTAAGTGACATATAAATCCGAACACCCAGTTTAAATGGTTTTATTTTAATAAAAGTTGGTGAATGTATTTATCTTACTGTAAATAACAAGTGAAAAAATTTTCAGCCTTATCAGTTGGACATTCCGGTTTTTATACTGCTTTTTTTAATTCACTAACGCTCTAAAAATGAATATTTCAGCCGCAGTAAAGAATCAACGTTGGCGGATTTTGGTTCTTGACATCCTTTACGATCGGTTACGATGCCTAGAGTACGGAGACCTGTACGATTTCGTCAACTTAGTGAGTTTGATAGGGACCGTATAGTGGGACTTCGGGAAGCTGGACTTTCTTTTCGGGCAATTGCAGTTAGAGTGCAAAGAAGTGTAGACACTGTGGTTAGGTGTTGTCAGGCATGGCTTCGAGAAGGCCGTACGCAAAGAGCAAGGGGCACTGGATGCCGCCGTAGAACAACAGACCGTGAAGATCGCCGCCTAAGATTATTGGCCTTAAGGGACCGTTTCCCCACTACCAGGTCCATTGCAAATTAATGGTCTGCAGAACACGGAAGACCTATTGGCATGCGAAGTGTTTACCGACGAAAGAGAAGTTTTGGCTTGTTTTCATACCGGCCACACTGGGTCCGCCTTTTAACTCGAGAACACCGACGTAATCGCCTTGAGTGGTGCAGACAACGGTCACTCTGGGATCAGGAATGGAACAGTATTGTCTTTAGTGACGAGTCTCGATTTTGTTTAGGCATTCATGATGCTCGGGCCAGGGTTAGAAGGCGACGTGGTGAAAGGAGGAATCCACAGTTTTTTGTTGAAAGACATGTTCATCACACTGTTGGAGTTATGGTTTGGGGTGCTATAGCTTATGGTTCCAGGTCACCTTTAATCTTCATCAGAGGTAACATGAACGCGCAGTGTTATATCCACGAAGTTCTAGAACCCCATCTTTTACCCTATCTTGACACCCTGGCAGATCCAGCTTTCCAACAAGATAATGCCCGACCACATGTTGCAAGAGTCACAATAGACTTCTTTCAACATAATGATGTCACATTGTTACCATGGCCACCAAGATCTCCCGACTTATCCCCAATTGAGCACGTGTGGGATATGATGGGTAAGAGATTGCTCAATTTGCAACGTCCTCCTCAGACTCTAGAAGCACTTTGAGAGGAGTTGGTGGTTGCCTGGAATGAGATACCACCTGATCAGAAGCATGCCTAGGCGCGTTGGAGAATGCGTAGCACATCAGGGTGCATCCACACATTATTAAAGGTCAAAGAGCTTTAAAGCAGTGCAATCATTTTGAAATTTTTATCATTTACTTATTATGCTTCATTAAGTACTTATACAAAATTTTATTAAAATAAAACCATTTAAACTGGGTGTTCGGATTTATATGTCACTTAGTATATATTTAAAACATAATAAATGTCCCAAGTTAGACCCTTGGGGAACACCTGAAGTAACGAAGTAACTATCAGACTCGAAACCATACTCCACAAACAGTGTTATATCCGAAATATATGACTGGAGGAGCGAGAGTAGATTTTCAGAAAATCCTAAGATTAATAATTTATGCAGCAATAAGCAATGGCTGATTCAGTCAAAGGCTTTTTGTATTCATGTATAAATTACATCAATCTGGCTTTGCTGATCCAAAGTCTTGGCAACAAACTGGGTAAAATAAGCTAAATTAGATGTCGTAGATCGCCCAGAAATAAACCCATGCTGAAATTCAGAGATTTGGGGCTTGAAAAAGCCAGGGACATTATCCGCTCCGGAGGTTATCTTGTCCTTTAACTTTTTAGCTGCAAGAATGACATCATTTTCAGTTATCGTGTAAAGATGTGATCAGTCGTTGTAACCTTGTAAATCTTCGTAACTATTTGGTAGGCTCGCTAGAAAAAAATTAAGCAAAACCATCTACAATTTCTTGAGGTGAATAATACATGTGGTCGTTGAACGACATACCAGAACTTTTTTGGATCTTGAGCTACATTGTTTTCACTGTTTTGGAAATGAGCTGAATAGGCGGTATTGATCTGGATCTTAATTGTGGAGCATAACACTTTGAATTTGTTATTAAAATAACCATGGCCTGTACGCTTATAGTTCCTCTTGGCTCTGCTTGTTTTCCTCAAATTTCTCTTGGTATCACTAGTAAACCATATAGGAATATTTTCAACGAAAATCTGGTGAATGCTAGTATATACGAGTAATATATCACAACCTTTATTAATATCACTGACTTCCTCTAAATTTGACCAATTTATGGTTTCAATAGCATTGTAGATACATTTTCAATTCAAAGGCACGTGTAATGTTGCGACCCACAATTTCAAAATACAGACCAGGATGACAAAGATCTTGTTTGACGAGGGGAAGATCTTCTCTAGAAAATTTGAAGTAGGTAATATCCAGTTAAGCCTTCCCTGATGATTGACAATATCATTGAAATTGCTTAAATTTGAAAAAGAACAGAAATCAGTCAAATACTGAGTTTTACGCTCATCTAAATAAAGCTCAGAGTCACCTGTACCTCTGTATCATGGAATAACGTATAAACAGTAGAATAGTATGAAAGCTGAATCACAAAGAACCAACTTAGTGCAACAGACACGTGCACGGCGTGGATGTTGCAGATTCAACCAGAGAGCAATACACAGATACTTTTAACATTCCCCAGAGGAAGAAGTCACATTGGTTGCTGGCTGGTGATCGTGAAGGCCAACCTTGTAGGCTATCTTCTGATCCAGTCATTTGAATACTGGTGGTTCAAAAATCTGTTACCGTAAAACCGTAATATTAAAATGAGGTGGTGCTTCCATCGTAAATAAATCAATGTTCCAGTATAAGTTGAAGGTGTACCTCGTCCAGTAGATCCGACAGTGTTATGAAGGAATTCTAAATAAGTTTCACCATTTAGTCGATCAAATGAAAAAGTGGTACAATTAATTAGCGGTCTATAATGCCGATCAAAACATTCAGTTCAACCTCGCGTTGAGAATATTGAGGTGTTACGTAATGAGAGTTTACATCAGAGTATTCGTGATAACTACGTAAATTTGTAATACCAGTGTAAGTAAAACACGCTTCGTCAGTAAACATAATATTCTTTTGCGACTTGATGCTTTGATGTAAAATAAACTGTCGGAAATTGACTCGAATCAAACCATTAGACAACAATCCTTGCACTTTTAGGATATGAAATGCGTGCAGTACAATAAGTTCTAAAGCTCGGAGCACAGAAGTTTGTGATACACCAGCTTGACGAGACAGATTTCTAGTACTAGTATATGGGTTATCTCCAGTTGTATTCAAAATAAGTTCTCCATCTTGTCCTCTGATAGCAATAGCACGCTCTCGAGTATTACGGAAAAACATGTCTGTTTCTCGAGCCCGTATTTCAACATACAGGTAGACATATATTTCTCTATGAGAAATTACAATATTAGGAACTTCTGGGACCTAACACTAAGAGCATGTCAACTTGTTCACTAAATGAGAATGTCACGGACATGTTTGCACCACTCACATACAATTAAATAACTTAACGTCTAATTGTCTGATGTTTAATTTCATAGATAACGTTTGGTTTTTTGATAATTTTAAATAAGACAGTTGCAATACATGCCTTTAGTTATTTTGGAAACGGCTAAGTTATATATTGAGGGTGAAAGAAGTTTTAGAACTAGATTCTACATAAGAAAATTTTTTTATGTTTGCCAACGTGTAAAAAAGTTTATTTATACTTTCAAGTTGCATCATCCCTCTTCAAATATTGAAAATGCCCTAACTGGCTCTTTTATACACTCAATACGTGCACCGACTCTCCTTTTCTAAGTTTAAGAGTAGCTGAGATGTTTATTTTCTTTGAAATTTGAAACATCACTTTTACGGCCTATAACTTGACAAAGGTGCAATTCAGTTGTATAAGTCGGGTTAAATTACAATATTTTGCGTTCCCTCGCATGCCTCTGTCCTGGGTCGAAACACTATTGTGTCATATATGCCTAATAGTCGAGTAAAATTACTGAAGCTAGTTTATAAAAGTAATGCGGCCAAAAAATTGAGGTTTCTTTCAAAAATAGTCAAGATCCTCAAACACAACAAATCATGAAGTTTTGATATTTTCTTGGCTTACGGAGCTGCACTAACTCATTAATATAAGCTTAACAACTCAAGATAAGTCCAGCCTCAAATAATTTCGCCAGTCATTTGACTCACTACTCAATTCTTGCAATATGTTCACATGAGAGAATTCCCTCTTCTTCAGTAACCAGTGGCGACTCCACTTGGATGTGGGTTTTCGCGATTTTTCCTTTTTTTACTCACTAAACATCCGATTAATACTGACAGTAGTACTGCTTCCTCCATGGCTACAGCGTTTTATGGGGTCTATAGCTGGCGACGATAGAATGTGACAAGGAATTGTTACAATTTCTCGGAGCGTGTAAACAGTATCCGACCTTGGATTTATTGGAGCAATAAATTTGCCAATCACATCATTGATAAATCGCGACGATATCTCGTAGCGTGTAATGCCGCCTTTAGACAGGCGTGCATTTATGGGTAGCAACAATTTGCCATCCCAGTGGACAGTTATAATAGTATCCGGTATCCGGTACCTTTAGTGTAATCTTAATAGAAATTTCCTATATTTGCGCCAATTTTTAGTCCGATTTCATTCATCTACACCCGTTATCGTTTTATCACTAAAACTTCTCATGTAGCCATGGACGTCCCCACCAACGCCCAAGTGCCGTCAATTCGAAGGGTTCCCTACACTATGCAGGAGGTAACATTCAGCCATAAGACCGTAAGACGTCGCTCGATATCAACAAAGCTTCTGGTCCGGACTTGATTCCTGCCATTTCGCGTCTCTTCCAGATATTTCATGAATCCGGCACCTTCCCAGAAAACTGGAAATTTGCTCGTGACCAACCCATCCCAAAAAAGGGATCTAAGGCCGACCCCTTACAACTACAGGCCTATAGCTCTGCCTTCTGTTTCAAGTAAGGTGATGGAGAGGTGCATAAATCGCGAGCTTCTGGACTACGTCGAACGTCACAGCTTGATTAGCGACAGGCAGTATGGTTTCCGGCACCAACGATCCACAGGGGACCTCCTAGCTTACGTCACTCAATTATGGAGTAAACTCATCCAGTCTTATGGTATGGCTCATGTCGTTGCTCTTGACATCACGAAAGCGTTCGATCAGCTGTGACACGCTGCCCTCTTAAGCAAACTTCCATCCTATGGTCTCCCAGAAAAGCTTTGCAGATGGGTGGCTGACTTTATCTCTGGCCGCAAGATATCCATCGTAATTGACGGGTTCTCCTCTTCATCCGACAACGTCAACGCATGTGTTCCCCAGGGATCGGTCTTGGCTCCGATACTGTTTCTCTTACATATCAACGACCTCCTTTCCTCCACGATCAATCCAATCCACAGCTTCGCTGATCACAGCACTCTACATGCAGGAATTCAGAGTGACAAGCCGATCTCTGCCGCTGAGATGGAAAAAAGAAGACTAGCCTAAGGCCGTATCGTCAGTCATCCCTACAATTGTAAGGCGCGTTTATGGCCTCCTTAATTGTCATAGTTTTATACTTCTCCGTGTCAACGCTCTATTTTGAGGTTATGCCACACACATCTATTTGTATCAAGTTGTGCTTGCTTTTGAGTTATATCATGTTTTATCAGCCTGAAATTCCCTACAATTTAAAAGGAAAACATATCTTCACAATAGGAGAGCGCTGACGCTGACACGGGACGAGTGCAATCTAGAAATTTTTGAAGGAGAGAAAAGAGTATGACAATCTAGGAGGCCATAAACGCGCCCTACAATTGTGGGGACGACTGACGATACGGGCCTAAATGTATCCCAATTTGCCCAATCAGGTTATTTCCTAGAGTGAGTCAACCTACTTGACGTCATTTTGTTATTGCATGTTGTGAAGTTTCACTCTTTTGGATGGATCACATTTCGCAGACGCTCACGATATGTATCCTAATTCGCCCAATCACGTTATTCCTAGATTGAGTCGACCTACTTGATGTCATTTCGATGTTGGAAAGGGGAGTGTTTCACGCGGCAGAGTGGACCAGATTTCACAGATGCTCACGAAACGTACTCTAATCCGCTGAATATTGTGATCCCCGAACGAGTCAACCTACTTGACGTCATTTTGTTATTTGCATGTTGGGGTATTTCATTCTCCCGCATGGATCTCATTAAGCAAACGCTCACGAAATGAGCTCTCTTTCCCTCTCCCTGCATTTGTTTGGATCGTTTTTTTTCTAATGCAAAATTGTTTTTTATTATTAGGAAGTTGATTCAAAACAACCAAATTAATAAAAATGGACAGTTGATGTGAAAACCTAGGCAGCTACAATAGCACCGACGTGTCACTGGCCAAACATGGCAGCAAATGTCATTCGTCGAATGAGTAGGCAGGCGTTCTTTCCGTGTCATGTTTGCTCTAAGCATTACACAAATATGGCGGCAAATGTCATTCGTCGAATGAGTAGGCAGGCGTTCTTTCCGTGTCATGTTTGCTCTAAGCATTGCACAAACATGGCGGCAAATGTCATTCGTCGAATGAGTAGGCAGTCGCCTTTCCTGTCATGTTGATTCTATCGCTCTGGACACAAACATGATGTCAAATGTCATTCGTCGAATGTTGTTATTTTTTCTTTTGAAATAGTTTATTTAAACAAACACTGGCCCCGAGAATAACAAGACAATAATCAATATCTATGAACTACAGTTTTGCTCTAGCACTGCACCACAAGTTTCTTCCTGTGGCTGTGGCTCGATAGGGGCTCATGAATATTTACGGTTGGAAGACAATGGTACGTTTGATTTTCGAATCCTAAGATAATTTAATTGTACAGATAATGGCCCAGAACCACACTGTACCGGTGGACAGACCCGCAGTTATGTGCCCACAACCCAAATCTGCAAAGATGAAGCCTTGCAACAACACCAACCAACAGCTACATCGAGGACATTGATTCAGCCTGACTACAAGAATAAGAAGAAGGTTTTGTTGATAATCGGTGGAGCAGCCACAGTAATTTTTTGTGACAACAGCTATCAAGTTTTGCAGTGGGTAAATCAAAAAAACTGCTGACAGGTGTTGTCATACTACAATTTTTCAATCTAGAATCCATTTTTAATTGAAAATTGCTCGTATATGATTGGTAGAAATTAAGATGAGGGAAATAGTCACACAGATAAACGGATACTGACCTTCTGACTGGACATTTCATCTTGATTGCACTCCCAATAAAGACAGTGGCTGCTCCACCGATTATTGATGTAACGATAATGGAACCTTTTATTTTCAGCTTTGCAAAAAAGAGCATTTAAGGGCGAAGTTTGACTGTAGATCCCAAAACATTTGAATCGAGTAGAAAAAACGAGCTTCCTTAATATTTCACTATTAAAGAATCTGACAAGGACGGTTGGTTGCTGTTTTCTTCTTTGAATGATTTATTCAATGCCCCGTTAATCTATGAAGAAAATGTAAAAAGAAATCTGGTGAGTAGATGTATGGAGAAATAACTTTGTTCAGGGTCTACAGAATAATTTTTATGGATTCTGAATATGTCAAGGTTTAAAACAATTTCCTCATTGTAGTGTGCAGCAGGACGTGGCGTGTCAGGAAACAAATGCAGAATCATCCGAAGAGTCCGGTATGAAATGAAGAAACTAGCTGGACCAGCTTACAAATGATCTCATCAAGCCACCCGTTTCAAAGAACTTCATTGGATCGCCGTGTCAAGCAATGTGAACGTGAACTGGTGCTTTCAATATAGGTTGTAAAATGCAGTATTTTATGATATAGGTTTGGTTTGGTTTGGTTGTTGATTAGCACCGACTTGTCATTGGCCAAACATGGCGGCAAATAATTCCCAAGAATAACAATAACCTAAACTTAAGATACATAACGTATATAGGACCAAAGATATATAACATTCTGCCAGAACACTTGAAAAAGTTGAAAAACATTTAGCACCAGCTGCAGAGAATATATTTTTGAGAATACTGCACAATTTGAAAGGTATTGCTAATGATTTTTGATAGTAGGATTGAACTATTGTTCGGGATATTGAGGTTGATTATTGTTTTTTTATATTGTATTTTATAATCCAATAAATAGCATATTCTTCTGATTTGTAAGTCCGGATGATGAAAGCACATACAGGTGGTTTGAACCATCTAGGTGCATAAAATAAAGGCCATTTATTATTATTTTTATTATTATTATTATCTTTCTGTCATCAGGATGTCCTTGATGAAGAGGAATTATATTGCTGTATTATATATTTATGTGTATTTATAATTTTTTGTATATGGTCTTTGTTGGATGTTATTGATATTAAATAAATAAATAAAATGAGTCATTAAACTCTGGTGTTATCCAGGTTTCACTAAGTATAATTATATCATATGATGCCATAGACACGTTGTTTGAAAATTCATTCAATTTAGTTCTGATGCCTCTAATGTTCTGGTAATAAATCCTAATATCATTGATAGGGTTAATTCCTGCGCCGTGGCTGGGCCTGCCTTTTAAAAAAGCGTCTACCTTGTGCTGATGGTAATGGTTGATTTCTTCTAGGGAAATTGAATGGCTTGACAATCACATTTTCAGGCCATATGTCGCTATTAAATAATGTATTCTTGACACCAGGTTTCACGGAGAGCTTAAAAGATGCCACCACATGTTGGTTCTGAGACGACAGTTTCTCACAGGTTATGGCTTCAATGTTGTTGGACTTAAGATAATTTAGTAATTGATCAGTTGTGGTTCCTGCTTCCAGGTTGCCTATATAACACCAGAACTGTTCCTCCGCTGCTACAATTCCAGTTGAAGTTTTGTTTGTACCCCTGACAAGAGTGTTAGAGTTACCAAGTTGTTTAGGACCTGTTGAATGTTCAGATTGCTTGATGGGACCAGGTTTAATGGAGACTGCAGTTGAGCAGGTAGGAGGGCCATTGATAGAAACCAATGCATCATTGATAGCTTTACTCGTTTGCTCTTGTGTGATTTCATGGACTATTGGGGGCTTGGACAACTTACTTGCATATGTCTTCATCTCAATCTTCATGCAATTGAGAAGTTCCTTATTAGTTTCCTGAATCAAGTTAAGGTGTGAGCTCAAGGATTTGGTTAGTTCATTGTTGATCTTTTCAGTGAAGAACAACAATTTATCGTCAAGTATAGGTTGTAAAATGCAGTAATTTATGATATAGGTTTGGTTGTTGATTAGCACCGACTTGTCATTGGCCAAACATGGCGGCAAATGTCATTCGTTTTAAACCTTGACATATTCAGAATCCATAAAAATTATTCTGTAGATCCTGAACAAGGTTATTTCTCCATACATCTACTCACCAGATTTCTTTTTACATTTTCTTCACAGATTAACGGGGCATTGAATAAATTTTTCAAAGAAAAGAGCAACACCAACCATACTTGTCAGATTCTTTAATAGTGAAATATTAAGGAAGCTCGTTTTTTCTACTCGATTCAAATGTTTTGAGATCTACAGTCAAACTTCGTGCTTAACTGCTCTTTTTTTGCAAAGCTGAAAATAAAAAGTTCCATTATCGTTACATCAACAATTGCTTGAAAGCTTGAATGCATTGTGGATTGTGCAATGTGTAAAAATATAAATTCCCATAGTCTCTGTCTTTGTAAATATTCAGTCGAACTTGAGCTATTATTGATGATGTGAAAAATATTACTTTGCATTCTGTTTTTTCGATTTTTTTCACAGGAAAAAGTTACGATGTCCGAATGGAATTTCACAGGACTATTTCATGAGTAACAGATTATTATTTCTGGTGTCCTAGAAGACCCGAATTACTTGTTATCAAAGGTACAGTAATTTTTTGTGACTACAGCTATCAAGTTTTGCAGTGGGTAAATCAAAAAAACTGCTGACAGGTGTTGTCTATACTGACCTTCTGACTGGACATTTCATCTTGATTGCACTCCCAATAAAGACAGTGGCTGCTCCACCGATTATCAACAAAACCTTCTTCTTATTCTTGTAGTCAGGCTGAATCAATGTCCTCGATGTAGCTGTTGGTTGGTGTTGTTGCAAGGCTTCATCTTTGCAGATTTGGGTTGTGGGCACATAACTGCGGGTCTGTCCACCGGTACAGTGTGGTTCTGGGCCATTATTCAAATTCAAATTCAAATTCAAAATATTTATTTCGTCATGAATAAACATCAAAAACAAAAGAAATTCTACATATAGAGTAATGACGAAAGAGGACAGTCCCTCGATTATAAAACCGATACATTGGACCCTTTAATACAAAGAGTCCATGCGAGAAAGCCCTGAATACCCTAAAAGTTCTTAAAAAAATAACAAATACAATAAAGAGGCAAATGAAGAGGCGGTGAAACACAAAAAAGGCAAAAACGAAGAGAGAACCCCCGGGAGCTGGCAACGGACGCGAAAAACAAATCTATACAACTTGTCAGCGAGTAGGAATGTAAAAACGTTATTTTTGCTCACCCAAACGCTGCTAAAGTAGCTGGTGATTCTGTAACAACGTTTTTGTCAGTTTTGAGAATGTTTTTGACGATGAGCTTTTAACTGAAGTTGGTAAATTATTCCATAAGTGAACCGCCACATAGGCAAACGATTGTCGGAAGGAACGCGTTCTATGCCTAGGTACGATAAAATTGAGATTATTTCTACTTCTCTGGGCACTAGGCAAAGGCACAAATCTTTCTCTTAAATAGGGCGGTTGACCTGTTTTCATAACCCTATAGATAAAAGAATACATGTGATATTTTCTGCGATTCGTCATGTTTAATATGTTGTAGTTATTCAGATAAGGAGTGATATGGTTTCGATATGGAATTCCAAATGCAAATCTCATGCAACTATTTTGAACTTTTTGTATGCATTTTTTGGTTCGCGACGATAGCGAATCACCATAGACGACATCTCCATAGTCAAAAAGTGATAAAATTAAGGTATTACACAAATAATATTTTTGTTTGGCTGATAAATGTTTTTTTAATTTGTTTATATTTTTTAGTCGCATGTAAGCTAAATTTGTTCTGTTTTTTATATGACTGCCGAAGCCAAGCGAGCTATCAAATATAATGCCCAGATTTTTTGTCTCCTGAACTATGGGGATTCTGTCATTGTTAATAGAGATTACTAAATTTTGTTCAAAATGTTCTCTTTCAATACTGTTTTTATTCATAACCATTACTTGCGATTTTGAGGGGTTTAGTTTAAGATTGTGATGCTTTGCAAATGTGTCAATTCTTTGGAGATCTGAATTTAGTTGTTGTTGTGCAATATGGATTGTGGTTTTATTGACAGGGAGATATATTTGTGAGTCATCTGCATATTGTTTTATCTTTGCGAATTTTACCGATTTGACCATGTCAGATATGTAGATTGAAAATAGCAAAGGAGATAAAATTGAACCTTGAGGAACTCCTCTTTTTATAGGTTTAAAATCGGTTTTGTAAACAGCAGAATCATTTGCTAACATAACACAGTTTGAACGGTTACTTAAGTATGTTTTTATTAGATTTACGGAGTTCTGCGAAAACCCCTGGTAATGTAACTTAGCTAGTAACATTTCATGATTCAGAGTGTCGAACGCTTTACTAAAGTCGAGAAGAACCATGCACGTACTATTTTTTTGTTCTTGATGATGTCTGATATCATCCAAGATATTAACTAATGATGTACTTGTGCTAAAGTTTTTTCTAAAACCGGATTGACTATCTGGTATGATATCGTTTGTGTCACAAAAAAACCTAATTTGATTATAAATATGCCTTTCTAAAATTTTGGATGTAGCGGGTAATATGCTAATAGGCCTCAAGTCTGTAAATTCTTTAGGTTCTGCTATTTTTGGTAAGGGTTTAACAATAGCTTTCTTCCATATTTCTGGAAATAATCCCCCCAAAATACATGTGTTGATTATATTCAGCAAGGCATTCGTACAAAATGGGATACATAACTTTAGGTCTCTCATAGAGAAACCATCCTCTCCAATGGCATTTGATGAGATATTAGTTACAATTTTGATTAGACTGGCCCTGTCTAACAGTTGGAAGCTAAGAGAATCGTTAATGTTTACATTGTTTTTGTAAAAATTGATTAATTCTTGGGAAGCAGTGTCTGGTAAATTGTCGGTCTGCTGGAAGTAATTGTGTATGTCATTTACATTTTGTAAGTGTTCGGGTATAGTTGAGTGAGTTTTCTTGCATGTTATGTTGAGCTTTTTGGTAGTGTCCCAAAATTCCTTACCTTTCTTTGTTGAGAGTAAGTTAAAGAATGTATTTTTTTCTCGGATAATTGCATGCTTTGTATAGTTCCTTAGTTGTTTATAATATTCAAAATGAGCCTGTGATTTTGATTTTTGAAATTTTTTATGAGCTTTATCTCTTAGTCTGATTAAAATTCTTATATTTTGAGTTATCCAGGGTACATAAGGTTTTTCGGTTATTTGTTTTGTTTTTATTGGAGCATGTTTATTCAGAACAGTTACTATATTTTTATTAAAGACTTCTATTTTTCGGTCGATTTGGTTTATATAGTAAATATCCTCCCACCCAAGTAGAAACCCTTCATTTAAGAAGGATTCTCTATCTATATTATTGTAGTCTCTATATTTAATAGTCTTTTGTGATTTATTTATTTTTGACTTTCGAAAGGCTGAGTAAATTAAGTTATGATCTGAGAGATTTTGAGAAACTGCCAATGATTTAGAATCGATAGAGATAAGATCCTCACTAGCACAGATTATATCAATGAGGCTAGCCTCTCTTGTGGCAAAATTGAATCTTGTTGGCTCACTGATCCTTTGTGATAAGTTAAAACTATGAATTATATTTTTGAGGCGATTTGTGTATGCAGAATTATTTAAAATGTTAATATTTAGATCTCCTATCAGTAATAAATAATCATATTTGACACTGACAAAACCGAGAAAATTTTCTAAGGAGTCTAAAAAATAAGTGACACTCTCAGAAGGCGAACGATAACTATTAACTAAAAGATAAGTTTTTCCACCTATCTTTCTATACCTATGGTTTCTGCACAGTTAATTTCCACATTTACCCTTGAATATTTCAACCCGCTTTTTATGTATAAAGCTACCCCTCCTCCTCGACCCTGCCTATCATTCCTTATAAATTTGTCTGTACAATTAACACAGGAAGAAACTTGTGGTGCAGTGCTAGAGCAAAACTGTAGTTCATAGATATTGATTATTGTCTTGTTATTCTCGGGGCCAGTGTTTGCAAACACTGATTGGGGAATTATTGTTAAAACTGGTTATACTTTTTGTATTATTTTGCTTAAATAAACTATTTCAAAAGAAAAAATAAAACATTTGACGAATGACATTTGACATCATGTTTGTGTCCAGCGCGATAGAATCAACATGACAGGGAAAGGCGGCTGCCTACTCATTCGACGAATGACATTTGCCGCCATCTTTGTGCAATGCTTAGAGCAAACATGACACGGAAAGAACGCCTGCCTACTCATTCGACGAATGACATTTGCCGCCATGTTTGGCCAATGACAAGTCGGTGCTAATCAACAAAAAAACCAAACCTATATCACAAGAATACTGCATTTTACAACCTATATTGAAAGCACCAGTTCACATTTTATTGCTTGACAGAGCGATCCAATGAAGTTCTTTGAAACGGGTGGCTTGATGAGATCATTTGTAAGCTGGTCCGACTAGTTTCTTCATTTCGTACCGGACTCTTCGGATGATTCTGCATTTGTTTCCTGACACGCTACGTCCTGCTGCACACTACAATGAGGAAATTGTTTTAAACCTTGACATATTCAGAATCCATACAAATTATTCTGTAGACCCTGAACAAAGTTATTTCTCCATACATCTACTCACCAGATTTCTTTTTACATTTTCTTCACAGATTAACGGGCCATTGAATAAATTTTTCAAAGAAAAGAGCAACACCAACCATCCTTGTCAGATTCTTTAATAGTGAAATATTAAGGAAGCTCGTTTTTTCTACTCGATTCAAATGTTTTGGGATCTACAGTCAAACTTCGTGCTTAACTGCTCTTTTTTTGCAAAGCTGAAAATAAAAAGTTCCATTATCGTTACATCAACAATTGTTTGAAAGCTTGAATGCATTGTGGATTGTGAAACGTGTAAAAATATAAATTCCCATAGTCTCTGTCTTTGTAAATATTCAGTCGAACTTGAGCTATTATTGATGATGTGAAAAATATTACTTTGCATTCTGTTTTTTCGATTTTTTTCACAGGAAAAAGTTACGATGTCCGAATGGAATTTCACAGGACTATTTCATGAGTAACAGATTATTATTTCTGGTGTCCTAGAAGACCCGAATTACTTGTTATCAAAGGTACAGTAATTTTTTGTGACTACAGCTATCAAGTTTTGCAGTGGGTAAATCAAAAAAACTGCTGACAGGTGTTGTCATACTACAAAATTTCAATCTAGAATCCATTTGTAATTGAAAATTGCTCGTATATGATTGGTAGAAATTAAGATGAGGGAAATAGTCACAGATAAACGGATACTGACCTTCTGACTGGACATTTCATCTTGATTGCACTCCCAATAAAGACAGTGGCTGCTCCACCGATTATCAACGAAACCTTCTTCTTATTCTTGTAGTCAGGCTGAATCAATGTCCTCGATGTAGATGTAGCTGTTGGTGTTGTTGCAAGGCTTCATCTTTGCAGATTTGGGTTGTGGGCACATAACTGCGGGTCTGTCCACCGTGTACCGTGTGGTTCTGGGCCATTATCTGTACAATTAAATTATCTTAGGATTCGAAAATCAAACGTACCATTGTCTTCCAACCGTAAATATTCATGAGCCCCTATCGAGCCACAGCCACAGGAAGAAACTTGTGGTGCAGTGCTAGAGCAAACCTGTAGTTCATAGATATTGATTATAGTCTTGTTATTCTCGGGGCCAGTGTTTGCAAACACTGATTGGGGAATTATTGTTAAAACTGGTTATACTTTTTGTATTATTTTGTTTAAATAAACTATTTCAAAAGAAAAAATAACAACATTCGACGAATGACATTTGACATCATGTTTGTGTTCAGCGATAGAATCAACATGACACGGAAAGGCGGGTGCCTACTCATTCGACGAATGACATTTGCCGCCATGTTTGGCCAATGACAAGTCGGTGCTAATCAACAAAAAAACCAAACCTATATCACAAAAATACTGCATTTTACAACCTATATTGAAAGCACCAGTTCACATTTTATTGCTTGACACGGCGATCCAATGAAGTTCTGTGAAACGGGTGGCTTGATGAGATCATTTGTAAGCTGGTCCGACTAGTTTCTTCATTTCGTACCGGACTCTTCGGATGATTCTGCATTTGTTTCCTGACACGCCACGTCCTGCTGCACACTACAATGAGGAAATTGTTTTAAACCTTGACATATTCAGAATCCATAAAAATTATTCTGTAGACCCTGAACAAGGTTATTTCTCCATACATCTACTCACCAGATTTCTTTTTACATTTTCTTCACAGATTAACGGGGCATTGAATAAATTTTTCAAAGAAAAGAGCAACACCAACCATACTTGTCAGATTCTTTAATAGTGAAATATTAAGGAAGCTCGTTTTTTCTACTCGATTCAAATGTTTTGAGATCTACAGTCAAACTTCGTGCTTAACTGCTCTTTTTTTGCAAAGCTGAAAATAAAAAGTTCCATTATCGTTACATCAACAATTGCTTGAAAGCTTGAATGCATTGTGGATTGTGCAATGTGTAAAAATATAAATTCCCATAGTCTCTGTCTTTGTAAATATTCAGTCGAACTTGAGCTATTATTGATGATGTGAAAAATATTACTTTGCATTCTGTTTTTTCGATTTTTTTCACAGGAAAAAGTTACGATGTCCGAATGGAATTTCACAGGACTATGTCATGAGTAACAGATTATTATTTCTGGTGTCCTAGAAGACCCGAATTACTTGTTATCAAAGGTACAGTAATTTTTTGTGACTACAGCTATCAAGTTTTGCAGTGGGTAAATCAAAAAAACTGCTGACAGGTGTTGTCATACTACAATTTTTCAATCTAGAATCCATTTTTAATTTAAAATTGCTCGTTTATGATTGGTAGAAATTAAGATGAGGGAAATAGTCACAGATAAACGGATACTGACCTTCTGACTGGACATTTCATCTTGATTGCACTCCCAATAAAGACAGTGGCTGCTCCACCGATTATCAACGAAACCTTCTTCTTATTCTTGTAGTCAGGCTGAATCAATGTCCTCGATGTAGCTGTTGGTGTTGTTGCAAGGCTTCATCTTTGCAGATTTGGGTTGTGGGCACATGACTGCGGGTCTGTTCACCGTGTACCGCGTGGTTATGGGCCATTATCTGTACAATTAGATTATTTTAGGATTCGAAAATCAAACGTACCATTGTCTTCCAACCGTAAATATTCATGAGCCCCTTTCGAGCCACAGCCACAGGAAGAAACTTGTGCAGTGCTAATGCAAACCTGTAGTTCATAGATATTGATTATTGTCTTGTTATTTTCGGGGCCAGTGTTTGCAAACACTGATTGGGGAATTATTGTTAAAACTGGTTATAGTTTTTGTTTAAATAAACTATTTCAAAAGAAAAAAAACATAAGATACGACGAATGACATTTGCCATATTAAAAATTTCCCACCTAAAGAAAAATCTAATTAATGATTACGTGGTCCTGAGATCCCGCGTTACAGACTTTAAATTGAAAATCGCTAGCCCGACGATTTGATAAATGATCTTGAGTGAAGAGTAAGACAGAAATGGCCACAGTGGGTATGAATATTTGCAGCACTCCAAGTGCCCAAAATGAAAATATTGTTGATGGATTTTGTGAACGCGTATGAAAATCTGTTGAAATAGTTTGAGTTTTGCGATTTTTGAAGCACAAGCATAAAGTTAATTAAAAGTTAACACGTAAAGTGTGTGTGACTATAAACATTGGTCCTAAACCGTTCCCTTATCCAGGTAAGGGTTATGAGATTGGCAATTTTTTGACCCCTTAATAAAGAAAAAAGAAAATTTTTTATAATATACTAAATCTTTTGAAACATCTATTGCGTTCTTAAAAAAGGCGAATCATCTCTATTGATAAATTTTTGTCAGACAATGCCTTTTTGAAAAGAATCCATATGAGTGCTTCAACTTTTAAAATAAGCTGAAAGTCATAAATAAAATTGTTTTTAGAGTATCAAAAAAGTAATCATCAACGTTTATGTTTCGCCCTTATTCAGTCACACTAGAGGCGCACAAATTTACAACATCCTGTAAACAATACAAAAAATCCGCCGTTTAAGCTGTAAGGTGAAATGGAAATTTCAAAGTTCAAAGTTTCGATTTCGACTTAGAGAAATCTAACATTTCGTATGTGAAATCCATCAACTCGTTAAGAATGTAGCCTGTAAAATATAATTTAAATTACTGAATTTTGTATGTATCTTGTTCCGAGTATCGACTCGCAAATAAGAATATAAGTGTATTTGTAAAAAATACCGGTAATATCCACCGCCGAAACAAAGACATGATAATCATCAAAAATTATTCCCAAGAGGGAAACGCGGATCGTCAAGCAATTTTAATAAAAAGGAAAGCCTGCTAAGAGGTTACTCTTTTTCTCCAGTTAATAAAGTCGCTAGGTATTAAATGGCGTTCGCTCGATTTAATGAAGTAAAATATTAAATTGAGCTTCTTTTCTGTGATGTGCCTCTCCTTCTTTTCTCTCCCACTTCCAAGAAGCGAAGTTTTTCTCATTTCACGCAGCGGGCTTCGTGGAAATATTAAAAGTTTGACTTTCGCCATTCCTTAGGCTTTAACGAAATTGAATCTGACGGTACAAAGCCTTTCGGTTACTGCCAATTTACGACAACAGAACTCCACTTAAAATGTATTGGCAGGTGCAAGGATTTTAGGTCAATGGATGATATAAAAAATGGCGGAAATTGATTCTCTACTTACCACACAACGCTGTCATCAGTTCGTAAAGTATGTCGTGATTGTTCGTCAAGAATACACATCATGATTGGCCGTCTGAAATGTACGCGGTGATTGACCGTCAGGAATGGGAGGTTTAACTGCCCATCTGGAATGCACGTCGTAACTGCCCGTCAGGAATTCACGTCGTGATTTTCCGTTAGGAGTGCACGTCATGATTGCACGTCGGGAATGCCCATCATGATTGCCCGTCAGAGATGTACGTCGTGATTGCCCGTCGTGATTGCTCGTCAGGAATGTACGTCGTGATTGTACGTCGCGATTGATTGTCACCTCGGAAATTCACGTCATGTTTGCACGTTGTGATTGCCCGTCAGAGATGTCCGTCAGGAATGCACGTCTTGTTTGCACGTCGTGATTGCCCGTAGTGATTGCCCGTCGTGATTGCACGTCGTGATTGCCCGTCGTGATTGCACGTCGTGATTGCCCGTCGGGAATGCCCGTCGGGAATGCACGTCGTGATTGCCCGTCGTGATTGCACGTCGTGATTGCCCGTCGGGAATGCCCGTCGTGATTACTCGTCAGGAATGTACGTCGTGATTGCCCGTCGTGATTGCACGTCGTGATTGCCCGTCGGGAATGCCCGTCGTGATTGCCCGTCGTGATTGCCCGTCAGGAATGCACGTCGTGATTGTACGTCGTGATTGCCCGTCGTGATTGCCCGTCGGGAATGCACGTCGGGAATGTACGTTGTGATAGTCAGTTAGGAATGAACGGCTTGGTCGTCCGTCGCGAACGTTTCCGTCTTAATTAGCCATCGGGAATGTCACCTCGGAAATTCACGTCATGTTTGCACGTTGTGATTGCCCGTCAGGAATGCACGTCTTCTTTGCACGACGTGATTGCACGTCGTGATTGCCCGTCGTGATTGCACGTCGTGATTGTCCGTCGTGATTGCACGTCGTGATTGCCCGTCGGGAATGCCCGTCGTGATTGCCCGTCCGGAATGCACGTCGTGATTGCACGACGTGATTGCACGTCGTGATTGCCCGTCGTGATTGCACGTCGTGATAGCCCGTCGGGAATGCCCGTCGTGATTGCCCGTCCGGAATGCACGTCGTGATTGCCCGTCGTGATTGCACGTCGTGATTGCCCGTCGTGATTGCCCGTCGTGATTGCACGTCGTGATTGCCCGTCGTGATTGCCCGTCGGGAATGCACGTCGTGATTGTACGTCGTGATAGCCCGTCGTGATTGCTCGTCAGGAATGTACGTCGTGATTGCCCGTCGTGATTGCCCGTCGTGATTGCCCGTCGTGATTGCCCGTCGTGATTGCACGTCGTGATTGCCCGTCGGGAATGCACGTCGGGAATGTACGTCGTGATTGTACGTCGTGATTGCCCGTCGGGAATGCCCGTCGTGATTGCTCGTCAGGAATGCACGTCGTGATTGTCCGATAGGAATGCACATCGTGAATGCACGTCGTGGTTGTCCATCGGGAATGCACGTCGGAAATGCAGGTCGTGATTGTCCGTCGGGAATGCACGTTGTGATAGTCAGTTAGGAATGAACGGCTTGGTCGTCCGTCGCGAACGCGCAGCTTAATTTTCCGTCTTAATTAGCCATCGGGAATGTACGTCATGATTGTTCGTTAGGGATGACGGCTTAAGCGTCCGTCGAGAATGCTTGGCTCAATTGCCGGTCGGGAATGGATGTCGTGACTGTCCATCGGGAATGCACGTCATGATCATTCGTCGGTGTGATTGCTCTATTTTTGCAACTGAAGGAATGTAATCAGTTCAAGCTTTCCCCCCAAAATATTTGATCGTGGGAAAATTTGACTCTTTAGTACGGATTTGCGCGTTTTGAAATGTCAAGTTTCTTTTATGGCGGAACAACAAGCTTTCGTGACATTATTGACAGGAAAGAACGCGAGGTAATTTCGGGCAGAGTCAAACAAAAAGTAATTGCAGAATGAAGAGAGTATCCAGTAAAAGTTCTTCCTTAGAAATAAAAAGCTTCAAATGTGAAGAATTGAATCCATGGCCCAACGACTTAATTGGCAGTGGCACTTTTACGTTTCAAACTTGAACGTATGATTTTTGTTTTTCTTTTATAAAATGTTGTTATGCAAATTTTCTTAATTGGAAAACAAAAAACATGGCAGCGGTGGGATTCGAACCCACGCCTCCGAAGAGACTGTCCCTTTTACATTTTCATAGAAGCTGTTAAAATATGTACAACCTGAATGAAGAATATTCCAATTTGTTTACAATGCTTTATCTATGTATTTTCTAGAATTGAAAGTGTACATATACGAAACGCAAAATATTACGCATAATTTGTCATTGAAATTAGGAATAATAAACATTACGTAAATGTGTTCCTATTTATACAGAAAGCATTAATATTATCAAGCGAAGGATTTGTTTATTCATATAATCTTTGATTTAAAAATAATTTTGGTTAATTTTAGTTTCAAACGGTACTGGTTGCACCATCTATTGGGTGATGAGCGCAACTTAAATTTCACTCTATGGATGTAAAAGCTACGAGTTACAGAAATCTTTTCAAGCATTCGGCGTCTAAATCAAAGGTATCACAAAAGGCACTTAAGCTAACCATACACCTTCTATTATCTAAATACAAAACCGTAGCGAATGTTCGTAGTATGGCATACTACTGTTCTCCGTCTCACGGATAGTGATTGATAAATCAAGACAACCAAGTAAATGTATATAAACTGCTCTAGCAGTACTGGTGCTGTAGCTTGTGAAATTTCTCGCAGAATGATCAAAATCTTCCGATTACAGGAGCATCATATAGTATAAGCACGGTCACTATATGAGTCATATATACAGACCTCTCTTGAGGATTGAGTGGCATTTTTTACAAGCAATGAAGCAATAACACTTCCTTGAGAACTTTTGCATTTCTCATAGGTCGTAACAAATACGAGTATCATCCAAGAGCGGTCATTGGTATCAGAGAGGTCTTTCTTACTTGATTATTATTTGTTCGGTGTTAGCGTTGAATATTACCAAAAAATGCAGAATAGTAATATGTATACTTACTGTGGCTGTTATCCGCTATTAAATCGATAAATCGAACATTAATTATAATTTGTTTATTGAAAACTATTTTAACAAACGAAATCGTACAAAGTTTATCATCAAAATACTAAATAGATGTTCAGCTTTTGTTCGTCTTGCAGAACCGTCGGCGTATTTTTTGAGTGTATGGCTAGCTACAAACAAGGATCGATTGGCTAAAAAGCAGGCATCATAAAAGTTTGACTGACAGTAGAAGTTATGCTTTCTTTCACTAGATGGCACGGTGTATCACAGTGAGGATTAAATTTTTGCATACAGGGATTCGTATGTATGGTTGCATACCCTTCACAAAAAGAATATAAGACCAAAACTACAATTTTTGGTGATTTCCTGTTTTTCCAAAGTATGCACCAAAAGAGATATTTTCGTATTAGTAACCAATAAGCCGTTGTTCAAGCAAATTGTTTTCATGCAGAAGTGATACGTATTTGACATATATTTAAGGAAAAATTTTAATCGTTTGACAAACCCCTGAACTCCGAAATCGTTGAGATAATTTTGATTGCAATATTTTCTCTTTTGAAGATTGTAAACAAAACACCTCTCATGTATAGCTGCATTTTTAGATATAACGTGAATAATAATGATATCACCGGTCAGTAAAAATGCGGGAGATGTACGAATTCAATATACCGACCTCATCCTTAATTAATTCGTTCTTATGATTGTGTAGCGTGTTTTACACCCCTATTTTTTCTGGATTCCGTGCTCCACAATTCTCTATATATCGTACCCGCACAATGCTACGTCTGCATCATCGTGTCCGTATCTGCAACAGGGGTGGCAGGGGCTACAAGGGGCAAGGGGCGGCATTAATCTATCGCAGTGAGCCACGGCGCAAATTACGTCATTACATGCAGTGATCAGGAAGTTATATATGTGCGAGTAGCTGCAGCATGTCAGCAGGATTCAGAGCTGCGACCCTTTGTCATGTGCAACAAACACTGCAACTTATTTATCTTTTAATAATACGTAAAAAAAATTGACTCAATTCTGATTGGAAATGTTATTCTTAACGTTTAAGAGATAATGCAGCTACTTCGTCTCTAGTTTAAAAATGAAAGCATGTTACAGCAATGGGGGGAAAAGGAAGAAACGCACTTTTAGAATGAAGAAAACGACATTCGATAGATCGCTCCAAAAATTATCCCAGAAATTGAAAGACCAAGATACCAATATTCGACAAAACATATAAGTATCTCGCCCGCAGAAAGATTGCTTTTAGGTAAATACAAAATCAAATTACATTTGTTTGCATTTGTTTAATTTACATTAATCATTTATCGCATAAAAAATATTTATAAATTAATTGTATACGAGAAAAAACAGAGACCAAGCTAGATATGCTCATGAAATGCAGAACTGATATCTTCTTCAGTACCAGCTTGAGAGTCTGCAGCGGTACTTTCTAGATTCACACTGTACACAGGTGGTTGCGATTTGGGGATTGGCTCTAAGCCAGAACTATGTCCAAAATTATATATTCCTGACGAGCGATCCCAAAAGCGGATTAAGTAGCTGTAGAATACCCATACATTGATAACTGTCAACTCGTCGGTACTGGGCCACTTTGATAGCCACGATCCCGTTGGTTTATAGGTGTAGGTGTATATCGGTTATGCGCTCTTAATGATTGAAGTGACTTGAAACTGAAAGTCTACCAAATTTTCATCACTAAACTTGTCAACTGTATCAGAAATTCCCATAAAAAAGTTCATACTACGCTTCTATCCTCCTGTGCTGTTAAATCCATGTACTTCATAAACGTAATGTCCAGTTCACTAAGTTGATTATTTTTTAGCCTTTGGAGCCTCACTCGCCTTACCGTTCCCTGACCTTGATTGATTGGGTTCCGCATTTTCATTATTGAGACTTAAATCATTAACACGTTCGACAATTGGTTCGATGTTTTTAAATTACAATGGTTATTTTTCTATAGTTTCAATGGCAGTATTGGTGCCTACGGAAAGGAATACGATTCCAGTGTTTTTAAAGAAAGCAGATTTTGGAAAAATTAAGAATCACATTAAATCTAGCCGATGCAACTTGCATGCCTGGAACTGACGTTTGTGATTGTTGGAGACGAAGCCTTTGGTTTGCACTATCACTTTTACTTCGTCCATTCGGAGGCCTTCAACTTAGTTATTAAAACGAACGTTCAATTATCGGCTCACAAGAGCACGAAGATTTGTTGAATGTGGTTTTGGCGTTTTAGCCAATAAATGGCGTATTTTTCACCAGCCAACGTATGTGTCCATTGATCTGACTGTAGATGTGAAAGCTTGTTGCATTTGGCAAAATTTTGCACATAAAGAGGAAAGGTTTCAGTTTGATAATGCGAGTAGAAATCGAATCCACCTTTGAATCAGAATCGAAACTAACACAGTTACCTATTACAAATCCAGTTCGTGGAAGTTTGGTGGCTAATGATATTCGCAGCAAATTTGTACAATATTTTATGTCTAACGAAGGTAGCCTGCTCTCTCTTATCTAAATAACTATGTTTAAGTGAATTTTTGTCACAAAGGAAACTGACAGCAAATCGAATTTTGTCTTTCCCTTACCAACAAATAACTAAATAGGTATAACAATAAATACAGTTCGCCCAGGATATCTGTGTTGATGAAACGATGCGAAAATTCGGGTTGTTGCCACGTCTAATCTTCCAAATTGATGCTTATGTTGCTAGTTTCCGTTTTAAATTATAAACGAATTGTAATTTTGGCAAACCCTAACGGGCAAAATTTTGAACACTTATTGGAATGAAAAGCCATATTTTCGTGTGTTTCTGTTTTCTATCTGAACAAATTAAGATGATTTTTCTAATTTTCTCGAAAACGAATCGATTGATTTAAAAAAAAATAAACGTCAAAATAAAGAACTCGTAAAGACCTTTCAAGCAAGTTATTACTCGATACCCCTTGTCATTTAAAATTTTTAAGGGGATGGCCCTGGGGGGCAGAGGGTGAAGTATTGGGGAATTATTGTTAAAACTTTTTGTATTATTTTGTTTAAATAAACTATTTCAAAAGAATAAAAAAACATAACAGTCGACGAATGACATTTGCCGCCATGTTTGTGTCCAGCGATAGAATCAACATGACAGGGAAAGGCGGCTGCCTACTCATTCGACGAATGACATTTGCCGCCATCTTTGTGCAATGCTTAGAGCAAACATGACACGGAAAGAACGCCTGCCTACTCATTCGACGAATGACATTTGCCGCCATGTTTGGCCAATGACAAGTCGGTGCTAATCAACAACGGAACCAAACCTAACCTATATCATAAAATACTGCATTTTACAACCTATATTGAGAGCACCAGTTCACATTTTATTGCTCGACACGGCGATCCAATGAAGTTCTTTGAAACGGGTGGCTTGATGAGATCATTTGTAAGCTGGTCCAGCTAGTTTCTTCATTTCGTACCAGACTCTTCGGATGATTCTGCATTTGTTTCCTGACACGCCACGTCCTGCTGCACACTCCAATGAGGAAATTGTTTTAAACCTTGACATATTCAGAAAAGAATTGTAAATATTCAGTCGAACTTGAGCTATTATTGATGATGTGAAAAACATTACTTTGCATTCTGTTTTTTCGATTTTTTTCACAGGAAAAAGTTACGATGTCCGAATGGAATTTCACAGGACTATTTCATGAGTAACAGATTATTATTTCTGGTGTCCTAGAAGATCCGAATTACTTGTTATCAAAGGTACAGTAATTTTTTGTGACAACAGCTATCAAGTTTTGCAGTGGGTAAATCAAAAAAACTGCTGACAGGTGTTGTCTATACTGACCTTCTGACTGGACATTTCATCTTGATTGCACTCCCAATAAAGACAGTGGCTGCTCCACCGATGATCAACAAAACCTTCTTCTTATTCTTGTAGTCAGGCTGAATCAATGTCCTCGATGTAGCTGTTGGTTGGTGTTGTTGCAAGGCTTCATCTTTGCAGATTTGGGTTGTGGGCACATAACTGCGGGTCTGTCCACCGGTACAGTGTGGTTCTGGGCCATTATCTGTACAATTAACACAGGAAGAAACTTGTGGTGCAGTGCTAGAGCAAAACTGTAGTTCATAGATATTGATTATTGTCTTGTTATTCTCGGGGCCAGTGTTTGCAAACACTGATTGGGGAATTATTGTTAAAACTGGTTATACTTTTTGTATTATTTTGTTTAAATAAACTATTTCAAAAGAAAAAATAAACATTCGACATCATGTTTGTGTCCAGTGCGATAGAATCAACATGACAGGGAAAGGCGGCTGCCTACTCATTCGACGAATGACATTTGCCGCCATCTTTGTGCAATGCTTAGAGCAAACATGACACGGAAAGAACGCCTGCCTACTCATTCGACGAATGACATTTGCCGCCATGTTTGGCCAATGACAAGTCGGTGCTAATCAACAACCAAACCTATATCATAAATTACTGCAATTTACAACCTATACTTGACGATAAATTGTTGTTCTTCACTGAAAAGATCAACAATGAACTAACCAAATCCTTGAGCTCACACCTTAACTTGATTCAGGGTAAGCTAATAAGAAACTTCTCAATTGCATGAAGATTGAGATGAAGACATATGCAGGTAAGTTGTCCAAGCCCCCAATAGTCCATGAAATCACACAAGAGCAAACGAGTAAAGCTATCAATGATGCATTGGTTTCTATCAATGGCCCTCCTACCTGCTCAACTGCAGTCTCCATTAAACCTGGTCCCATCAAGCAATCTGAACATTCAACAGGACCTAAACAACTTGGTAACTCTAACACTCTTGTCAGGGGTAGAAACAAAACTTCAACTGGAATTGTAGCAGCGGAGGAACAGTTCTGGTGTTATATAGGCAACCTGGAAGCAGGAACCACAACTGATCAATTAATAAATTATCTTAAGTCCAACAACATTGAAGCCATAACCTGTGAGAAACTGTCGTCTCAGAACCAACATGTGGTGGCATCTTTTAAGCTCTCCGTGAAACCTGGTGTCAAGAATACATTATTTAATAGCGACATATGGCCTGAAAATGTGATTGTCAAGCCATTCAATTTCCCTAGAAGAAATCAACCATTACCATCAGCACAAGGTAGACGCTTTTTTAAAAGGCAGGCCCAGCCACGGCGCAGGAATTAACCCTATCAATGATATTAGGATTTATTACCAGAACATTAGAGGCATCAGAACTAAATTGAATGAATTTTCAAACAACGTGTCCATGGCATCATATGATATAATTATACTTAGTGAAACCTGGTTAACACCAGAGTTTAATGACTCATTTTATTTATTTATTTATTTAATATCAATAACATCCAACAAAGACCATATACAAAAAATTATAAATACACATAAATATATAATACAGCAATATAATTCCTCTTCATCAAGGGCAACCTGATGACAGAAAGATGCACCTATATGGTTCAAACCACCTGTATGTGCTTTCATCATCCGGACTTACAAATCAGAAGAATATGCTATTTATTGGATTATAAAATACAATATAAAAAAACAATAATCAACCTCAATATCCCGAACAATAGTTCAATCGTACTATCAAAAATCATTAGAAAAACCTTTCAAATTGTGCAGTATTCTCAAAAATATATTCTCTGCAGCTGGTGCTAAATGTTTTTCAACTTTTTCAAGTGTTCTGGCAGAATGTTATATATCTTTGGTCCTATATACGTTATGTATCTTAAGTTTAGGTTATTGTTATTCTTGGGAATCATTTGCCGCCATGTTTGGCCAATGACAAGTCGGTGCTAATCAACAACCAAACCAAACCAAACCTATATCATAAAATACTGCATTTTACAACCTATATTGAAAGCACCAGTTCACGTTCACATTGCTTGACACGGCGATCCAATGAAGTTCTTTGAAACGGGTGGCTTGATGAGATCATTTGTAAGCTGGTCCAGCTAGTTTCTTCATTTCGTACCGGACTCTTCGGATGATTCTGCATTTGTTTCCTGACACGCCACGTCCTGCTGCACACTACAATGAGGAAATTGTTTTAAACCTTGACATATTCAGAATCCATAAAAATTATTCTGTAGACCCTGAACAAAGTTATTTCTCCATACATCTACTCACCAGATTTCTTTTTACATTTTTTTCACAGATTAACGGGGCATTGAATAAATCATTCAAAGAAGAAAACAGCAACCAACCGTCCTTGTCAGATTCTTTAATAGTGAAATATTAAGGAAGCTCGTTTTTTCTACTCGATTCAAATGTTTTGAGATCTACAGTCAAACTTCGTGCTTAACTGCTCTTTTTTTGCAAAGCTGAAAATAAAAAGTTCCATTATCGTTACATCAACAATTGCTTGAAAGCTTGAATGCATTGTGGATTGTGCAATGTGTAAAAATATAAATTCCCATAGTCTCTGTCTTTGTAAATATTCAGTCGAACTTGAGCTATTATTGATGATGTGAAAAATATTACTTTGCATTCTGTTTTTTCGATTTTTTTCACAGGAAAAAGTTACGATGTCCGAATGGAATTTCACAGGACTATTTCATGAGTAACAGATTATTATTTCTGGTGTCCTAGAAGACCCGAATTACTTGTTATCAAAGGTACAGTAATTTTTTGTGACTACAGCTATCAAGTTTTGCAGTGGGTAAATCAAAAAAACTGCTGACAGGTGTTGTCTATACTGAGCTTCTGACTGGACATTTCATCTTGATTGCACTCCCAATAAAGACAGTGGCTGCTCCACCAATTATCAACAAAACCTTCTTCTTATTCTTGTAGTCAGGCTAAATCAATGTCCTCGATGTAGATGTAGCTGTTGGTGTTGTTGCAAGGCTTCATCTTTGCAGATTTGGGTTGTGGGCACATAACTGCGGGTCTGTCCACCGGTACAGTGTGGTTCTGGGCCATTATCTGTACAATTAACACAGGAAGAAACTTGTGGTGCAGTGCTAGAGCAAAACTGTAGTTCATAGATATTGATTATTGTCTTGTTATTCTCGGGGCCAGTGTTTGCAAACACTGATTGGGGAATTATTGTTAAAACTGGTTATACTTTTTGTATTATTTTGTTTAAATAAACTATTTCAAAAGAAAAAATAAAACATTCGACGAATGACATTTGACATCATGTTTGTGTCCAGTGCGATAGAATCAACATGACAGGGAAAGGCGGCTGCCTACTCATTCGACGAATGACATTTGCCGCCATCTTTGTGCAATGCTTAGAGCAAACATGACACGGAAAGAACGCCTGCATACTCATTCGACGAATGACATTTGCCGCCATGTTTGGCCAATGACAAGCCGGTGCTAATCAACAACCAAATCTATATCATGAAATACTGCATTTTACAACCTATACTTGACGATAAATTGTTGTTCTTCACTGAAAAGATCAACAATGAGCTAACCAAAACCTTGAGCTCACACCTTAACTTGATTCAGGGTAAACTAATAAGGAACTTCTCAATTGCATGAAGATTGAGATGAAGACATATGCAAGTAAGTTGTCCAAGCCCCCAATAGTCCATGAAATCACACAAGAGCAAACGAGTAAAGCTATCAATGATGCATTGGTTTCTATCAATGGCCCTCCTACCTGCTCAACTGCAGTCTCCATTAAACCTGGTCCCATCAAGCAATCTGAACATTCAACAGGTCCTAAACAACTTGGTAACTCTAACACTCTTGTCAGGGGTACAAACAAAACTTCAACTGGAATTGTAGCAGCGGAGGAACAGTTCTGGTGTTATATAGGCAACCTGGAAGCAGGAACCACAACTGATCAATTACTAAATTATCTTAAGTCCAACAACATTGAAGCCTTAACCTGTGAGAAACTGTCGTCTCAGAACCAACATGTGGTGGCATCTTTTAAGCGCTCTCCGTGAAACCTGGTGTCAAGAATACATTATTTAATAGCGACATATGGCCTGAAAATGTGATTGTCAAGCCATTCAATTTCCCTAGAAGAAATCAACCATTACCACAAGGTAGACGCTTTTTTAAAAGGCAGGCCCAGCCACGGCGCAGGAATTAACCCTATCAATGATATTAGGATTTATTACCAGAACATTAGAGGCATCAGAACTAAATTGAATGAATTTTCAAACAACGTGTCCATGGCATCATATGATATAATTATACTTAGTGAAACCTGGTTAACACCAGAGTTTAATGACTCATTTTATTTATTTATTTAATATCAATAACATCCAACAAAGACCATATACAAAAAATTATAAATACACATAAATATATAATACAGCAATATAATTCCTCTTCATCAAGGACATCCTGATGACAGAAAGATGCACCTAGATGGTTCAAACCACCTGTATGTGCTTTCATCATCCGGACTTACAAATCAGAAGAATATGCTATTTATTGGATTATAAAATACAATATAAAAAAACAATAATCAACCTCAATATCCCGAACAATAGTTCAATCGTACTATCAAAAATCATTAGAAAAACCTTTCAAATTGTGCAGTATTCTCAAAAATATATTCTCTGCAGCTGGTGCTAAATGTTTTTCAACTTTTTCAAGTGTTCTGGCAGAATGTTATATATCTTTGGTCCTATATACGTTATGTATCTTAAGTTTAGGTTATTGTTATTCTTGGGAATCATTTGCCGCCATGTTTGGCCAATGACAAGTCGGTGCTAATCAACAACCAAACCAAACCAAACCTATATCATAAAATACTGCATTTTACAACCTATATTGAAAGCACCAGTTCACATTTTATTGCTTGACACGGCGATCCAATGAAGTTCTTTGAAACGGGTGGCTTGATGAGATCATTTGTAAGCTGGTCCGACTAGTTTCTTCATTTCGTACCGGACTCTTCGGATGATTCTGCATTTGTTTCCTGACACGCCACGTCCTGCTGCACACTACAATGAGGAAATTGTTTTAAACCTTGACATATTCAGAATCCATAAAAATTATTCTGTAGACCCTGAACAAAGTTATTTCTCCATACATCTACTCACCAGATTTCTTTTTACATTTTCTTCACAGATTAACGGGGCATTGAATAAATTTTTCAAAGAAAAGAGCAACACCAACCATACTTGTCAGATTCTTTAATAGTGAAATATTAAGGAAGCTCGTTTTTTCTACTCGATTCAAATGTTTTGAGATCTACAGTCAAACTTCGTGCTTAACTGCTCTTTTTTTGCAAAGCTGAAAATAAAAAGTTCCATTATCGTTACATCAACAATTGCTTGAAAGCTTGAATGCATTGTGGATTGTGCAATGTGTAAAAATATAAATTCCCATAGTCTCTGTCTTTGTAAATATTCAGTCGAACTTGAGCTATTATTGATGATGTGAAAAATATTACTTTGCATTCTGTTTTTTCGATTTTTTTCACAGGAAAAAGTTACGATGTCCGAATGGAATTTCACAGGACTATTTCATGAGTAACAGATTATTATTTCTGGTGTCCTAGAAGACCCGAATTACTTGTTATCAAAGGTACAGTAATTTTTTGTGACTACAGCTATCAAGTTTTGCAGTGGGTAAATCAAAAAAACTGCTGACAGGTGTTGTCTATACTGACCTTCTGACTGGACATTTCATCTTGATTGCACTCCCAATAAAGACAGTGGCTGCTCCACCGATTATCAACAAAACCTTGTAGTCAGGCTGAATCAATGTCCTCGATGTAGCTGTTGGTTGGTGTTGTTGCAAGGCTACATCTTTGCAGATTTGGGTTGTGGGCACATAACTGCGGGTCTGTCCACCGGTACAGTGTGGTTCTGGGCCATTATCTGTACAATTAACACAGGAAGAAACTTGTGGTGCAGTGCTAGAGCAAAACTGTAGTTCATAGATATTGATTATTGTCTTGTTATTCTCGGGGCCAGTGTTTGCAAACACTGATTGGGGAATTATTGTTAAAACTGGTTATACTTTTTGTATTATTTTGTTTAAATAAACTATTTCAAAAGAAAAAATAACAACATTCGACGAATGACATTTGCCGCCATGTTTGGCCAATGACAAGTCGGTGCTAATCAACAACCAAACCTATATCACAAAAATACTGCATTTTACAACCTATATTGAAAGCACCAGTTCACATTTTATTGCTTGACACGGCGATCCAATGAAGTTCTTTGAAACGGGTGGCTTGATGAGATCATTTGTAAGCTGGTCCGACTAGTTTCTTCATTTCGTACCGGACTCTTCGGATGATTCTGCATTTGTTTCCTGACACGCCACGTCCTGCTGCACACTACAATGAGGAAATTGTTTTAAACCTTGACATATTCAGAATCCATAAAAATTATTCTGTAGACCCTGAACAAGGTTATTTCTCCATACATCTACTCACCAGATTTCTTTTTACATTTTCTTCACAGATTAACGGGGCATTGAATAAATTTTTCAAAGAAAAGAGCAACACCAATCATACTTGTCAGATTCTTTAATAGTGAAATATTAAGGAAGCTCGTTTTTTCTACTCGATTCAAATGTTTTGAGTGGCTGCTCCACCGATTATCAACAAAACCTTCTTCTTATTCTTGTAGTCAGGCTGAATCAATGTCCTCGATGTAGCTGTTGGTTGGTGTTGTTGCAAGGCTTCATCTTTGCAGATTTGGGTTGTGGGCACATAACTGCGGGTCTGTCCACCGGTACAGTGTGGTTCTGGGCCATTATCTGTACAATTAACACAGGAAGAAACTTGTGGTGCAGTGCTAGAGCAAAACTGTAGTTCATAGATATTGATTATTGTCTTGTTATTCTCGGGGCCAGTGTTTGCAAACACTGATTGGGGAATTATTGTTAAAACTGGTTATACTTTTTGTATTATTTTGTTTAAATAAACTATTTCAAAAGAAAAAATAACAACATTCGACGAATGACATTTGACATCATGTTTGTGTCCAGAGCGATAGAATCAACATGACAGGGAAAGGCGGCTGCCTACTCATTCGACGAATGACATTTGCCGCCATCTTTGTGCAATGCTTAGAGCAAACATGACACGGAAAGAACGCCTGCATACTCATTCGACGAATGACATTTGCCGCCATCTTTGTGCAATGCTTAGAGCAACCATGACACGGAAAGAACGCCTGCCTACTCATTCGACGAATGACATTTGCCGCCATGTTTGGTCAATGACAAGTCGGTGCTAATCAACAACCAAACCTATATCATAAAATACTGCATTTTACAACTTATATTGAAAGCACCAGTTCACATTTTATTGCTTGACACGGCGATCCAATGAAGTTCTTTGAAACGGGTGGCTTGATGAGATCATTTGTAAGCTGGTCCGACTAGTTTCTTCATTTCGTACCGGACTCTTCGGATGATTCTGCATTTGTTTCCTGACACGCCACGTCCTGCTGCACACTACAATGAGGAAATTGTTTTAAACCTTGACATATTCAGAATCCATAAAAATTATTCTGTAGACCCTGAACAAGGTTATTTCTCCATACATCTACTCACCAGATTTCTTTTTACATTTTCTTCACAGATTAACGGGGCATTGAATAAATTTTTCAAAGAAAAGAGCAACACCAACCATACTTGTCAGATTCTTTAATAGTGAAATATTAAGGAAGCTCGTTTTTTCTACTCGATTCAAATGTTTTGAGATCTACAGTCAAACTTCGTGCTTAACTGCTTTTTTTTTGCAAAGCTGAAAATAAAAAGTTCCATTATCGTTACATCAACAATTGCTTGAAAGCTTGAATGCATTGTGGATTGTGCAATGTGTAAAAATATAAATTCCCATAGTCTCTGTCTTTGTAAATATTCAGTCGAACTTGAGCTATTATTGATGATGTGAAAAATATTACTTTGCATTCTGTTTTTTCGATTTTTTTCACAGGAAAAAGTTACGATGTCCGAATGGAATTTCACAGGACTATTTCATGAGTAACAGATTATTATTTCTGGTGTCCTAGAAGACCCGAATTACTTGTTATCAAAGGTACAGTAATTTTTTGTGACTACAGCTATCAAGTTTTGCAGTGGGTAAATCAAAAAAACTGCTGACAGGTGTTGTCTATACTGACCTTCTGACTGGACATTTCATCTTGATTGCACTCCCAATAAAGACAGTGGCTGCTCCACCGATTATCAACAAAACCTTGTAGTCAGGCTGAATCAATGTCCTCGATGTAGCTGTTGGTTGGTGTTGTTGCAAGGCTTCATCTTTGCAGATTTGGGTTGTGGGCACATAACTGCGGGTCTGTCCACCGGTACAGTGTGGTTCTGGGCCATTATCTGTACAATTAACACAGGAAGAAACTTGTGGTGCAGTGCTAGAGCAAAACTGTAGTTCATAGATATTGATTATTGTCTTGTTATTCTCGGGGCCAGTGTTTGCAAACACTGATTGGGGAATTATTGTTAAAACTGGTTATACTTTTTGTATTATTTTGTTTAAATAAACTATTTCAAAAGAAAAAATAACAACATTCGACATCATGTTTGTGTCCAGAGCGATAGAATCAACATGACAGGGAAAGGCGGCTGCCTACTCATTCGACGAATGACATTTGCCGCCATGTTTGGCCAATGACAAGTCGGTGCTAATCAACAACCAAACCTATATCACAAAAATACTGCATTTTACAACCTATATTGAAAGCACCAGTTCACATTTTATTGCTTGACACGGCGATCCAATGAAGTTCTTTGAAACGGGTGGCTTGATGAGATCATTTGTAAGCTGGTCCGACTAGTTTCTTCATTTCGTACCGGACTCTTCGGATGATTCTGCATTTGTTTCCTGACACGCCACATCCTGCTGCACACTACAATGAGGAAATTGTTTTAAACCTTGACATATTCAGAATCCATAAAAATTATTCTGTAGACCCTGAACAAGGTTATTTCTCCATACATCTACTCACCAGATTTCTTTTTACATTTTCTTCACAGATTAACGGGGCATTGAATAAATTTTTCAAAGAAAAGAGCAACACCAACCATACTTGTCAGATTCTTTAATAGTGAAATATTAAGGAAGCTCGTTTTTTCTACTCGATTCAAATGTTTTGAGATCTACTGTCAAACTTCGTGCTTAACTGCTCTTTTTTTGCAAAGCTGAAAATAAAAAGTTCCATTATCGTTACATCAACAATTGCTTGAAAGCTTGAATGCATTGTGGATTGTGCAATGTGTAAAAATATAAATTCCCATAGTCTCTGTTATTGTAAATATTCAGTCGAACTTGAGCTATTATTGATGATGTGAAAAATATTACTTTGCATTCTGTTTTTTCGATTTTTTTCACAGGAAAAAGTTACGATGTCCGAATGGAATTTCACAGGACTATGTCATGAGTAACAGATTATTATTTCTGGTGTCCTAGAAGACCCGAATTACTTGTTATCAAAGGTACAGTAATTTTTTGTGACTACAGCTATCAAGTTTTGCAGTGGGTAAATCAAAAAAACTGCTGACAGGTGTTGTCTATACTGACCTTCTGACTGGACATTTCATCTTGATTGCACTCCCAATAAAGACAGTGCTCCACCGATTATCAACAAAACCTTCTTCTTATTCTTGTAGTCAGGCTGAATCAATGTCCTCGATGTAGCTGTTGGTTGGTGTTGTTGCAAGGCTTCATCTTTGCAGATTTGGGTTGTGGGCACATAACTGCGGGTCTGTCCACCGGTACAGTGTGGTTCTGGGCCATTATCTGTACAATTAACACAGGAAGAAACTTGTGGTGCAGTGCTAGAGCAAAACTGTAGTTCATAGATATTGATTATTGTCTTGTTATTTTCGGGGCCAGTGTTTGCAAACACTGATTGGGGAATTATTGTTAAAACTGGTTATACTTTTTGTATTATTTTGTTTAAATAAACTATTTCAAAAGAAAAAATAACAACATTCGACGAATGACATTTGACATCATGTTTGTGTCCAGAGCGATAGAATCAACATGACAGGGAAAGGCGGCTGCCTACTCATTCGACGAATGACATTTGCCGCCATCTTTGTGCAATGCTTAGAGCAAACATGACACGGAAAGAACGCCTGCATACTCATTCGACGAATGACATTTGCCGCCATCTTTGTGCAATGCTTAGAGCAACCATGACACGGAAAGAACGCCTGCCTACTCATTCGACGAATGACATTTGCCGCCATGTTTGGCCAATGACAAGTCGGTGCTAATCAACAACCAAACCTATATCATAAATTACTGCATTTTACAACCTATACTTGACGATAAATTGTTGTTCTTCACTGAAAAGATCAACAATGAACTAACCAAATCCTTGAGCTCACACCTTAACTTGATTCAGGAAACTAATAAGGAACTTCCCAATTGCATGAAGATTGAGATGAAGACATATGCAAGTAAGTTGTCCAAGCCCCCAATAGTCCATGAAATCACACAAGAGCAAACGAGTAAAGCTATCAATGATGCATTGGTTTCTATCAATGGCCCTCCTACCTGCTCAACTGCAGTCTCCATTAAACCTGGTCCCATCAAGCAATCTGAACATTCAACAGGTCCTAAACAACTTGGTAACTCTAACACTCTTGTCAGGGGTACAAACAAAACTTCAACTGGAATTGTAGCAGCGGAGGAACAGTTCTGGTGTTATATAGGCAACCTGGAAGCAGGAACCACAACTGATCAATTACTAAATTATCTTAAGTCCAACAACATTGAAGCCTTAACCTATGAGAAACTGTCGTCTCAGAACCAACATGTGGTGGCATCTTTTAAGCGCTCTCCGTGAAACCTGGTGTCAAGAATACATTATTTAATAGCGACATATGGCCTGAAAATGTGATTGTCAAGCCATTCAATTTCCCTAGAAGAAATCAACCATTACCATCAGCACAAGGTAGACGCTTTTTTAAAAGGCAGGCCCAGCCACGGCGCAGGAATTAACCCTATCAATGATATTAGGATTTATTACCAGAACATTAGAGGCATCAGAACTAAATTGAATGAATTTTCAAACAACGTGTCCATGGCATCATATGATATAATTATACTTAGTGAAACCTGGTTAACACCAGAGTTTAATGACTCATTTTATTTATTTATTTAATATCAATAACATCCAACAAAGACCATATACAAAAAATTATAAATACACATAAATATATAATACAGCAATATAATTCCTCTTCATCAAGGACATCCTGATGACAGAAAGATGCACCTAGATGGTTCAAACCACCTGTATGTGCTTTCATCATCCGGACTTACAAATCAGAAGAATATGCTATTTATTGGATTATAAAATACAATATAAAAAAACAATAATCAACCTCAATATCCCGAACAATAGTTCAATCGTACTATCAAAAATCATTAGAAAAACCTTTCAAATTGTGCAGTATTCTCAAAAATATATTCTCTGCAGCTGGTGCTAAATGTTTTTCAACTTTTTCAAGTGTTCTGGCAGAATGTTATATATCTTTGGTCCTATATACGTTATGTATCTTAAGTTTAGGTTATTGTTATTCTTGGGAATCATTTGCCGCCATGTTTGGCCAATGACAAGTCGGTGCTAATCAACAACCAAACCTATATCACAAAAATACTGCATTTTACAACCTATATTGAAAGCACCAGTTCACATTTTATTGCTTGACACGGCGATCCAATGAAGTTCTTTGAAACGGGTGGCTTGATGAGATCATTTGAGGAGCAGACTTGCAAAATGCATTTTGTCCAAATTTTCCATATTTGAGATACAGGTGGCGCTGCATTCCTATGATGAAATACTATCTTTTTTTAAACATTTGAACAGTCAAAATGTATTTAGTCCCCGTGTTATTGAGGGGAAAATTATACCTAGACAAACAAACTGATTTAAGTCCACTCACATGGTACTTTCAAAGTGCATTTTGTCCATAAACGTTGACAAAATGCATTTTGATGGGGTTTTTGTTTATTTTATCAGAATCTGTTGTTATAGTTCGGTGTTACCTTGGAGACTTTTTCAAGTTTTAATTGTTAAAACATTGAAGTAGTGTTGCTTTTGGATCAAAATGGAACAGTTAGAAGGGGAGCATATTGTTGGTGATAGTGTGGATAGGGGTAGTAGGAAAAGAAAAAGGAATACAACAAGCCGTGAGAGAAAAAAACAAATAAGGTATTTGTTAGGTTATAAGCCTAAAATATTTTATTATTTTCCGTTTCACTTTTAAGGTATTCCAATTTGGACATCAATCTAGACAATTTCAACGTAGTTTGTAATCATAAAAATTCTAATCTTGATTGCGAAGAATTATCGAAAGGAGCTATGCTGAAAATCCGCCAAACCTTTTTCGAGAGTCCTAACAAAATTACGCAGGACAACTTGCTTGCAAGCTACATGGAGATTAAGGAGCCAAAACGAAAACGAAGTCGCAAAGAAAATGGAAAGTCCCATAATTTTTCCGTAAATTATTTCGTAAGTATAACCATCTGAAATGTATTTTAAACTGTGACTTACTCTCGTTTTTTTTCAGATATTTTTTGAAGGTGATAAAAAACAAATTTGCCAGAAACTATTTAGAGCTATGTTCAGCGTGTCTCAAAGGCGAATAAACACAATATGTCAGAAAATAAAAATGGGATCAAGTCTTACTGAAAAAAGAGGAGGCGATAGAAAATCTCACAAATTTATCAACAAATTAAATGAGGTGAAAAAGTTTATAAGCAACCTGAAAGGGAAAGAAAGTCACTACAGCCGTTCTAAATCAAGAAGAATCTACTTGTCTGCCGAATACACCATTGCTAAACTTTGCAACTTCTATAATGAAAAAGTGACTAATGAAAAAAAAGTAAATTATAAATACTTTAGCAGGGTCTTCAGTAATCACTTCAACATAGGCTTTGGTAGCCCGGCTACAGATGTATGTAATTTTTGTGTTAAAACAGCAACGCAAATCGGTAATGCGAGGAATATTATCGATAAAGGCCAACTTGAGACCCAGTTAAAAGTTCACAAGGTTAGAGCATCTCAGTTCCATAAAATGATGAAAGAAGCATCTCCTAACTCAGTGTCTTTTTGTTTTGACTTGCAACAAGTGCAGGTTCTCCCAAAAGTTCCCATACAAGATGCTTTTTATGCACAGCAGCTGTCATTTTACTTTTTTTGCGTTACAGCCACAAACTGTAAAAACCCTGTTTTTTATTCATGGATGGAACACCAAGCTGGCAGGGGAGCGACAGAAATATCTTCCGCCCTGCTTGATTTTTTGAAAAAGACCAATTTTTCCCCGAATATAGACACTCTTCGGCTCTTCTCCGATGGATGCGGGGGGCAAAATAAAAATAGCTTTACCATCCACATGCTAATGTTATGGTTACACCGCTTTGCTCCAGAAACAATTAAAAAAATAGAAGTTATCTTCCCAGTGCGAGGACACTCTTATCTTCCGGCAGATAGAATTTTTGGGAGGGTGGAAAAGATTTTAAGACGACACGCGGTCATAAAAACACCTGAAAAATATTGGGAACTCTACAAACAAGTAGGTGAAATCAGAAAACTTGGAACTGATTGGTCATTGGTGAATATAAAAGAAGCTTCCATCTGTTTGAAAAAAGTCCTAGGAATTAGTTCAAGTAAAAGAATAATCATCAAACGGGGAAAGCCCTCAGGCGTTGTGGTGAAATCTGAATTGCTGTATCGAACGGATGATCCAGCGAAAAAATTCCAAACTTTGTTGAAACCTAAAAAGCGGTTGGATCAAATTGAACTTCCTAAAGTACGACTTGGACATGAAGTAAAGCAGAAAAAGCTTGATAGTCTAAAAAACCTACTTGTTTCATTGTCTGGTGACAAATGGTATGAAACAGACCCGCAGCTGAAATGGATGTCTGAAATATTTGAGAAAACTGTGGCAAACTGTAATGATGACGATGAAGAGCACGAAAATGACGAAGAAGCTTGTGGATGCGCTGAGAATGATGATAATGAATTCCTTTAAAAATAAAATTGTTTACTCCTAATATTATTGTAATACTTACAAATTTTGTTTTGTTGTTTCAATATACACCTTTTTTTAAATAAAACCAAATTTTTTATTATTGTTAACTTGACAATGACATTTAAATTGCATTTTGTCCACTAGAGACAATCAAACTGCATTCTGTCCAACAATTTTTTCAATTTTTTCAACTTGTTTTTCGACTTTCTTGTACCAAAACTTGTGATTGAGGTCGATACACCTGATAGCATTATATTATCCAGAACAAAATTTTCTGTCATGGTTAGCTTTTCTGTACTGGTTTTTTGCTTCTCCTGAAAATTGGTAAAAATGGACAAAATGCAATTTGCAAGTCTGCTCCTCATTTGTAAGCTGGTCCGACTAGTTTCTTCATTTCGTACCAGACTCTTCGGATGATTCTGCATTTGTTTCCTGACACGCCACGTCCTGCTGCACACTACAATGAGGAAATTGTTTTAAACCTTGACATATTCAGAATCCATAAAAATTATTCTGTAGACCCTGAACAAGGTTATTTCTCCATACATCTACTCACCAGATTTCTTTTTACATTTTCTTCACAGATTAACGGGAGATTGAATAAATTTTTCAAAGAAAAGAGCAACACCAACCATACTTGTCAGATTCTTTAATAGTGAAATATTAAGGAAGCTCGTTTTTTCTACTCGATTCAAATGTTTTGAGATCTACAGTCAAACTTCGTGCTTAACTGCTCTTTTTTTGCAAAGCTGAAAATAAAAAGTTCCATTATCGTTACATCAACAATTGCTTGAAAGCTTGAATGCATTGTGGATTGTGCAATGTGTAAAAATATAAATTCCCATAGTCTCTGTCTTTGTAAATATTCAGTCGAACTTGAGCTATTATTGATGATGTGAAAAATATTACTTTGCATTCTGTTTTTTCGATTTTTTTCACAGGAAAAAGTTACGATGTCCGAATGGAATTTCACAGGACTATTTCATGAGTAACAGATTATTATTTCTGGTGTCCTAGAAGACCCGAATTACTTGTTATCAAAGGTACAGTAATTTTTTGTGACTACAGCTATCAAGTTTTGCAGTGGGTAAATCAAAAAAACTGCTGACAGGTGTTGTCTATACTGACCTTCTGACTGGACATTTCATCTTGATTGCACTCCCAATAAAGACAGTGGCTGCTCCACCGATTATCAACAAAACCTTGTAGTCAGGCTGAATCAATGTCCTCGATGTAGCTGTTGGTTGGTGTTGTTGCAAGGCTTCATCTTTGCAGATTTGGGTTGTGGGCACATAACTGCGGGTCTGTCCACCGGTACAGTGTGGTTCTGGGCCATTATCTGTACAATTAACACAGGAAGAAACTTGTGGTGCAGTGCTAGAGCAAAACTGTAGTTCATAGATATTGATTATTGTCTTGTTATTCTCGGGGCCAGTGTTTGCAAACACTGATTGGGGAATTATTGTTAAAACTGGTTATACTTTTTGTATTATTTTGTTTAAATAAACTATTTCAAAAGAAAAAATAACAACATTCGACGAATGACATTTGACATCATGTTTGTGTCCAGAGCGATAGAATCAACATGACAGGGAAAGGCGGCTGCCTACTCATTCGACGAATGACATTTGCCGCCATGTTTGGCCAATGACAAGTCGGTGCTAATCAACAACCAAACCTATATCACAAAAATACTGCATTTTACAACCTATATTGAAAGCACCAGTTCACATTTTATTGCTTGACACGGCGATCCAATGAAGTTCTTTGAAACGGGTGGCTTGATGAGATCATTTGTAAGCTGGTCCGACTAGTTTCTTCATTTCGTACCGGACTCTTCGGATGATTCTGCATTTGTTTCCTGACACGCCACGTCCTGCTGCACACTACAATGAGGAAATTGTTTTAAACCTTGACATATTCAGAATCCATAAAAATTATTCTGTAGACCCTGAACAAGGTTATTTCTCCATACATCTACTCACCAGATTTCTTTTTACATTTTCTTCACAGATTAACGGGGCATTGAATAAATTTTTCAAAGAAAAGAGCAACACCAACCATACTTGTCAGATTCTTTAATAGTGAAATATTAAGGAAGCTCGTTTTTTCTACTCGATTCAAATGTTTTGAGATCTACTGTCAAACTTCGTGCTTAACTGCTCTTTTTTTGCAAAGCTGAAAATAAAAAGTTCCATTATCGTTACATCAACAATTGCTTGAAAGCTTGAATGCATTGTGGATTGTGCAATGTGTAAAAATATAAATTCCCATAGTCTCTGTTATTGTAAATATTCAGTCGAACTTGAGCTATTATTGATGATGTGAAAAATATTACTTTGCATTCTGTTTTTTCGATTTTTTTCACAGGAAAAAGTTACGATGTCCGAATGGAATTTCACAGGACTATGTCATGAGTAACAGATTATTATTTCTGGTGTCCTAGAAGACCCGAATTACTTGTTATCAAAGGTACAGTAATTTTTTGTGACTACAGCTATCAAGTTTTGCAGTGGGTAAATCAAAAAAACTGCTGACAGGTGTTGTCTATACTGACCTTCTGACTGGACATTTCATCTTGATTGCACTCCCAATAAAGACAGTGCTCCACCGATTATCAACAAAACCTTCTTCTTATTCTTGTAGTCAGGCTGAATCAATGTCCTCGATGTAGCTGTTGGTTGGTGTTGTTGCAAGGCTTCATCTTTGCAGATTTGGGTTGTGGGCACATAACTGCGGGTCTGTCCACCGGTACAGTGTGGTTCTGGGCCATTATCTGTACAATTAACACAGGAAGAAACTTGTGGTGCAGTGCTAGAGCAAAACTGTAGTTCATAGATATTGATTATTGTCTTGTTATTTTCGGGGCCAGTGTTTGCAAACACTGATTGGGGAATTATTGTTAAAACTGGTTATACTTTTTGTATTATTTTGTTTAAATAAACTATTTCAAAAGAAAAAATAACAACATTCGACGAATGACATTTGACATCATGTTTGTGTCCAGAGCGATAGAATCAACATGACAGGGAAAGGCGGCTGCCTACTCATTCGACGAATGACATTTGCCGCCATCTTTGTGCAATGCTTAGAGCAAACATGACACGGAAAGAACGCCTGCATACTCATTCGACGAATGACATTTGCCGCCATCTTTGTGCAATGCTTAGAGCAACCATGACACGGAAAGAACGCCTGCCTACTCATTCGACGAATGACATTTGCCGCCATGTTTGGCCAATGACAAGTCGGTGCTAATCAACAACCAAACCTATATCATAAATTACTGCATTTTACAACCTATACTTGACGATAAATTGTTGTTCTTCACTGAAAAGATCAACAATGAACTAACCAAATCCTTGAGCTCACACCTTAACTTGATTCAGGAAACTAATAAGGAACTTCCCAATTGCATGAAGATTGAGATGAAGACATATGCAAGTAAGTTGTCCAAGCCCCCAATAGTCCATGAAATCACACAAGAGCAAACGAGTAAAGCTATCAATGATGCATTGGTTTCTATCAATGGCCCTCCTACCTGCTCAACTGCAGTCTCCATTAAACCTGGTCCCATCAAGCAATCTGAACATTCAACAGGTCCTAAACAACTTGGTAACTCTAACACTCTTGTCAGGGGTACAAACAAAACTTCAACTGGAATTGTAGCAGCGGAGGAACAGTTCTGGTGTTATATAGGCAACCTGGAAGCAGGAACCACAACTGATCAATTACTAAATTATCTTAAGTCCAACAACATTGAAGCCTTAACCTATGAGAAACTGTCGTCTCAGAACCAACATGTGGTGGCATCTTTTAAGCGCTCTCCGTGAAACCTGGTGTCAAGAATACATTATTTAATAGCGACATATGGCCTGAAAATGTGATTGTCAAGCCATTCAATTTCCCTAGAAGAAATCAACCATTACCATCAGCACAAGGTAGACGCTTTTTTAAAAGGCAGGCCCAGCCACGGCGCAGGAATTAACCCTATCAATGATATTAGGATTTATTACCAGAACATTAGAGGCATCAGAACTAAATTGAATGAATTTTCAAACAACGTGTCCATGGCATCATATGATATAATTATACTTAGTGAAACCTGGTTAACACCAGAGTTTAATGACTCATTTTATTTATTTATTTAATATCAATAACATCCAACAAAGACCATATACAAAAAATTATAAATACACATAAATATATAATACAGCAATATAATTCCTCTTCATCAAGGACATCCTGATGACAGAAAGATGCACCTAGATGGTTCAAACCACCTGTATGTGCTTTCATCATCCGGACTTACAAATCAGAAGAATATGCTATTTATTGGATTATAAAATACAATATAAAAAAACAATAATCAACCTCAATATCCCGAACAATAGTTCAATCGTACTATCAAAAATCATTAGAAAAACCTTTCAAATTGTGCAGTATTCTCAAAAATATATTCTCTGCAGCTGGTGCTAAATGTTTTTCAACTTTTTCAAGTGTTCTGGCAGAATGTTATATATCTTTGGTCCTATATACGTTATGTATCTTAAGTTTAGGTTATTGTTATTCTTGGGAATCATTTGCCGCCATGTTTGGCCAATGACAAGTCGGTGCTAATCAACAACCAAACCTATATCACAAAAATACTGCATTTTACAACCTATATTGAAAGCACCAGTTCACATTTTATTGCTTGACACGGCGATCCAATGAAGTTCTTTGAAACGGGTGGCTTGATGAGATCATTTGTAAGCTGGTCCGACTAGTTTCTTCATTTCGTACCGGACTCTTCGGATGATTCTGCATTTGTTTCCTGACACGCCACGTCCTGCTGCACACTACAATGAGGAAATTGTTTTAAACCTTGACATATTCAGAATCCATAAAAATTATTCTGTAGACCCTGAACAAGGTTATTTCTCCATACATCTACTCACCAGATTTCTTTTTACATTTTCTTCACAGATTAACGGGAGATTGAATAAATTTTTCAAAGAAAAGAGCAACACCAACCATACTTGTCAGATTCTTTAATAGTGAAATATTAAGGAAGCTCGTTTTTTCTACTCGATTCAAATGTTTTGAGATCTACAGTCAAACTTCGTGCTTAACTGCTCTTTTTTTGCAAAGCTGAAAATAAAAAGTTCCATTATCGTTACATCAACAATTGCTTGAAAGCTTGAATGCATTGTGGATTGTGCAATGTGTAAAAATATAAATTCCCATAGTCTCTGTCTTTGTAAATATTCAGTCGAACTTGAGCTATTATTGATGATGTGAAAAATATTACTTTGCATTCTGTTTTTTCGATTTTTTTCACAGGAAAAAGTTACGATGTCCGAATGGAATTTCACAGGACTATTTCATGAGTAACAGATTATTATTTCTGGTGTCCTAGAAGACCCGAATTACTTGTTATCAAAGGTACAGTAATTTTTTGTGACTACAGCTATCAAGTTTTGCAGTGGGTAAATCAAAAAAACTGCTGACAGGTGTTGTCTATACTGACCTTCTGACTGGACATTTCATCTTGATTGCACTCCCAATAAAGACAGTGGCTGCTCCACCGATTATCAACAAAACCTTCTTCTTATTCTTATAGTCAGGCTGAATCAATGTCCTCGATGTAGCTGTTGGTTGGTGTTGTTGCAAGGCTTCATCTTTGCAGATTTGGGTTGTGGGCACATAACTGCGGGTCTGTCCACCGGTACAGTGTGGTTCTGGGCCATTATCTGTACAATTAACACAGGAAGAAACTTGTGGTGCAGTGCTAGAGCAAAACTGTAGTTCATAGATATTGATTATTGTCTTGTTATTCTCGGGGCCAGTGTTTGCAAACACTGATTGGGGAATTATTGTTAAAACTGGTTATACTTTTTGTATTATTTTGTTTAAATAAACTATTTCAAAAGAAAAAATAACAACATTCGACGAATGACATTTGACATCATGTTTGTGTCCAGAGCGATAGAATCAACATGACAGGGAAAGGCGGCTGCCTACTCATTCGACGAATGACATTTGCCGCCATGTTTGGCCAATGACATGTCGGTGCTAATCAACAACCAAACCTATATCACAAAAATACTGCATTTTACAACCTATATTGAAAGCACCAGTTCACATTTTATTGCTTGACACGGCGATCCAATGAAGTTCTTTGAAACGGGTGGCTTGATGAGATCATTTGTGAGCTGGTCCGACTAGTTTCTTCATTTCGTACCGGACTCTTCGGATGATTCTGCATTTGTTTCCTGACACGCCACTTCCTGCTGCACACTACAATGAGGAAATTGTTTTAAACCTTGACATATTCAGAATCCATAAAAATTATTCTGTAGACCCTGAACAAGGTTATTTCTCCATACATCTACTCACCAGATTTCTTTTTACATTTTCTTCACAGATTAACGGGGCATTGAATAAATTTTTCAAAGAAAAGAGCAACACCAACCATACTTGTCAGATTCTTTAATAGTGAAATATTAATGAAGCTCGTTTTTTCTACTCGATTCAAATGTTTTGAGATCTACAGTCAAACTTCGTGCTTAACTGCTCTTTTTTTGCAAAGCTGAAAATAAAAAGTTCCATTATCGTTACATCAACCATTGCTTGAAAGCTTGAATGCATTGTGGATTGTGCAATGTGTAAAAATATAAATTCCCATAGTCTCTGTCTTTGTAAATATTCAGTCGAACTTGAGCTATTATTGATGATGTGAAAAATATTACTTTGCATTCTGTTTTTTCGATTTTTTTCACAGGAAAAAGTTACGATGTCCGAATGGAATTTCACAGGACTATTTCATGAGTAACAGATTATTATTTCTGGTGTCCTAGAAGACCCGAATTACTTGTTATCAAAGGTACAGTAATTTTTTGTGACTACAGCTATCAAGTTTTGCAGTGGGTAAATCAAAAAAACTGCTGACAGGTGTTGTCTATACTGACCTTCTGACTGGACATTTCATCTTGATTGCACTCCCAATAAAGACAGTGGCTGCTCCACCGATTATCAACAAAACCTTCTTCTTATTCTTGTAGTCAGGCTGAATCAATGTCCTCGATGTAGCTGTTGGTTGGTGTTGTTGCAAGGCTTCATCTTTGCAGATTTGGGTTGTGGGCACATAACTGCGGGTCTGTCCACCGGTACAGTGTGGTTCTGGGCCATTATCTGTACAATTAACACAGGAAGAAACTTGTGGTGCAGTGCTAGAGCAAAACTGTAGTTCATAGATATTGATTATTGTCTTGTTATTTTCGGGGCCAGTGTTTGCAAACACTGATTGGGGAATTATTGTTAAAACTGGTTATACTTTTTGTATTATTTTGTTTAAATAAACTATTTCAAAAGAAAAAATAACAACATTCGACATCATGTTTGTGTCCAGAGCGATAGAATCAACATGACAGGGAAAGGCGGCTGCCTACTCATTCGACGAATGACATTTGCCGCCATGTTTGGCCAATGACAAGTCGGTGCTAATCAACAACCAAACCTATATCACAAAAATACTGCATTTTACAACCTATATTGAAAGCACCAGTTCACATTTTATTGCTTGACACGGCGATCCAATGAAGTTCTTTGAAACGGGTGGCTTGATGAGATCATTTGTAAGCTGGTCCGACTAGTTTCTTCATTTCGTACCGGACTCTTCGGATGATTCTGCATTTGTTTCCTGACACGCCACGTCCTGCTGCACACTACAATGAGGAAATTGTTTTAAACCTTGACATATTCAGAATCCATAAAAATTATTCTGTAGACCCTGAACAAGATTATTTCTCCATACATCTACTCACCAGATTTCTTTTTACATTTTCTTCACAGATTAACGGGGCATTGAATAAATTTTTCAAAGAAAAGAGCAACACCAACCATACTTGTCAGATTCTTTAATAGTGAAATATTAAGGAAGCTCGTTTTTTCTACTCGATTCAAATGTTTTGAGATCTACAGTCAAACTTCGTGCTTAACTGCTCTTTTTTTGCAAAGCTGAAAATAAAAAGTTCCATTATCGTTACATCAACAATTGCTTGAAAGCTTGAATGCATTGTGGATTATGCAATGTGTAAAAATATAAATTCCCATAGTCTCTGTCTTTGTAAATATTCAGTCGATCTTGAGCTATTATTGATGATGTGAAAAATATTACTTTGCATTCTGTTTTTTCGATTTTTTTCACAGGAAAAAGTTACGATGTCCGAATGGAATTTCACAGGACTATGTCATGAGTAACAGATTATTATTTCTGGTGTCCTAGAAGACCCGAATTACTTGTTATCAAAGGTACAGTAATTTTTTGTGACTACAGCTATCAAGTTTTGCAGTGGGTAAATCAAAAAAACTGCTGACAGGTGTTGTCTATACTGACCTTCTGACTGGACATTTCATCTTGATTGCACTCCCAATAAAGACAGTGGCTGCTCCACCGATTATCAACAAAACCTTCTTCTTATTCTTGTAGTCAGGCTGAATCAATGTCCTCGATGTAGCTGTTGGTTGGTGTTGTTGCAAGGCTTCATCTTTGCAGATTTGGGTTGTGGGCACATAACTGCGGGTCTGTCCACCGGTACAGTGTGGTTCTGGGCCATTATCTGTACAATTAACACAGGAAGAAACTTGTGGTGCAGTGCTAGAGCAAAACTGTAGTTCATAGATATTGATTATTGTCTTGTTATTCTCGGGGCCAGTGTTTGCAAACACTGATTGGGGAATTATTGTTAAAACTGGTTATACTTTTTGTATTATTTTGTTTAAATAAACTATTTCAAAAGAAAAAATAACAACATTCGACGAATGACATTTGACATCATGTTTGTGTCCAGAGCGATAAAATCAACATGACAGGGAAAGGCGGCTGCCTACTCATTCGACGAATGACATTTGCCGCCATCTTTGTGCAATGCTTAGAGCAAACATGACACGGAAAGAACGCCTGCATACTCATACGACGAATGACATTTGCCGCCATCTTTGTGCAATGCTTAGAGCAACCATGACACGGAAAGAACGCCTGCCTACTCATTCGACGAATGACATTTGCCGCCATGTTCGGCCAATGACAAGTCGGTGCTAATCAACAACCAAACCAAACCAAACCTATATCATAAAATACTGCATTTTACAACCTATATTGAAAGCACCAGTTCACATTTTATTGCTTGACACGGCGATCCAATGAAGTTCTTTGAAACGGGTGGCTTGATGAGATCATTTGTAAGCTGGTCCGACTAGTTTCTTCATTTCGTACCGGACTCTTCGGATGATTCTGCATTTGTTTCCTGACACGCCACGTCCTGCTGCACACTACAATGAGGAAATTGTTTTAAACCTTGACATATTCAGAATCCATAAAAATTATTCTGTAGACCCTGAACAAGGTTATTTCTCCATACATCTACTCACCAGATTTCTTTTTACATTTTCTTCACAGATTAACGGGGCATTGAATAAATTTTTCAAAGAAAAGAGCAACACCAACCATACTTGTCAGATTCTTTAATAGTGAAATATTAAGGAAGCTCGTTTTTTCTACTCGATTCAAATGTTTGAGATCTACAGTCAAACTTCGTGCTTAACTGCTCTTTTTTTGCAAAGCTGAAAATAAAAAGTTCCATTATCGTTACATCAACAATTGCTTGAAAGCTTGAATGCATTGTGGATTGTGCAATGTGTAAAAATATAAATTCCCATAGTCTCTGTCTTTGTAAATATTCAGTCGAACTTGAGCTATTATTGATGATGTGAAAAATATTACTTTGCATTCTGTTTTTTCGATTTTTTTCACAGGAAAAAGTTACGATGTCCGAATGGAATTTCACAGGACTATGTCATGAGTAACAGATTATTATTTCTGGTGTCCTAGAAGACCCGAATTACTTGTTATCAAAGGTACAGTAATTTTTTGTGACTACAGCTATCAAGTTTTGCAGTGGGTAAATCAAAAAAACTGCTGACAGGTGTTGTCTATACTGACCTTCTGACTGGACATTTCATCTTGATTGCACTCCCAATAAAGACAGTGGCTGCTCCACCGATTATCAACAAAACCTTCTTCTTATTCTTGTAGTCAGGCTGAATCAATGTCCTCGATGTAGCTGTTGGTTGGTGTTGTTGCAAGGCTTCATCTTTGCAGATTTGGGTTGTGGGCACATAACTGCGGGTCTGTCCACCGGTACAGTGTGGTTCTGGGCCATTATCTGTACAATTAACACAGGAAGAAACTTGTGGTGCAGTGCTAGAGCAAAACTGTAGTTCATAGATATTGATTATTGTCTTGTTATTCTCGGGGCCAGTGTTTGCAAACACTGATTGGGGAATTATTGTTAAAACTGGTTATACTTTTTGTATTATTTTGTTTAAATAAACTATTTCAAAAGAAAAAATAACAACATTCGACGAATGACATTTGACATCATGTTTGTGTCCAGAGCGATAGAATCAACATGACAGGGAAAGGCGGCTGCCTACTCATTCGACGAATGACATTTGCCGCCATGTTTGGCCAATGACAAGTCGGTGCTAATCAACAACCAAACCTATATCACAAAATACTGCATTTTACAACCTATATTGAAAGCACCAGTTCACATTTTATTGCTTGACACGGCGATCCAATGAAGTTCTTTGAAACGGGTGGCTTGATGAGATCATTTGTAAGCTGGTCCGACTAGTTTCTTCATTTCGTACCGGACTCTTCGGATGATTCTGCATTTGTTTCCTGACACGCCACGTCCTGCTGCACACTACAATGAGGAAATTGTTTTAAACCTTGACATATTCAGAATCCATAAAAATTATTCTGTAGACCCTGAACAAGGTTATTTCTCCATACATCTACTCACCAGATTTCTTTTACATTTTCTTCACAGATTAACGGGGCATTGAATAAATTTTTCAAAGAAAAGAGCAACACCAACCATACTTGTCAGATTCTTTAATAGTGAAATATTAAGGAAGCTCGTTTTTTCTACTCGATTCAAATGTTTTGAGATCTACAGTCAAACTTCGTGCTTAACTGCTCTTTTTTTGCAAAGCTGAAAATAAAAAGTTCCATTATCGTTACATCAACAATTGCTTGAAAGCTTGAATGCATTGTGGATTGTGCAATGTGTAAAAATATAAATTCCCATAGTCTCTGTCTTTGTAAATATTCAGTCGAACTTGAGCTATTATTGATGATGTGAAAAATATTACTTTGCATTCTGTTTTTCGATTTTTTTCACAGGAAAAAGTTACGATGTCCGAATGGAATTTCACAGGACTATGTCATGAGTAACAGATTATTATTTCTGGTGTCCTAGAAGACCCGAATTACTTGTTATCAAAGGTACAGTAATTTTTTGTGACTACAGCTATCAAGTTTTGCAGTGGGTAAATCAAAAAACTGCTGACAGGTGTTGTCTATACTGACCTTCTGACTGGACATTTCATCTTGATTGCACTCCCAATAAAGACAGTGGCTGCTCCACCGATTATCAACAAAACCTTCTTCTTATTCTTGTAGTCAGGCTGAATCAATGTCCTCGATGTAGCTGTTGGTTGGTGTTGTTGCAAGGCTTCATCTTTGCAGATTTGGGTTGTGGGCACATAACTGCGGGTCTGTCCACCGGTACAGTGTGGTTCTGGGCCATTATCTGTACAATTAACACAGGAAGAAACTTGTGGTGCAGTGCTAGAGCAAAACTGTAGTTCATAGATATTGATTATTGTCTTGTTATTCTCGGGGCCAGTGTTTGCAAACACTGATTGGGGAATTATTGTTAAAACTGGTTATACTTTTTGTATTATTTGTTTAAATAAACTATTTCAAAAGAAAAAATAACAACATTCGACGAATGACATTTGACATCATGTTTGTGTCCAGAGCGATAGAATCAACATGACAGGGAAAGGCGGCTGCCTACTCATTCGACGAATGACATTTGCCGCCATCTTTGTGCAATGCTTAGAGCAAACATGACACGGAAAGAACGCCTGCATACTCATTCGACGAATGACATTTGCCGCCATGTTTGGCCAATGACAAGTCGGTGCTAATCAACAACCAAATCTATATTATGAAATACTGCATTTTACAACCTATACTTGACGATAAATTGTTGTTCTTCACTGAAAAGATCAACAATGAGCTAACCAAATCCTTGAGCTCACACCTTAACTTGATTCAGGGTAAACTAATAAGGAACTTCTCAATTGCATGAAGATTGAGATGAAGACATATGCAAGTAATAAGTTGTCCAAGCCCCCAATAGTCCATGAAATCACACAAGAGCAAACGAGTAAAGCTATCAATGATGCATTGGTTTCTATCAATGGCCCTCCTACCTGCTCAACTGCAGTCTCCATTAAACCTGGTCCCATCAAGCAATCTGAACATTCAACAGGTCCTAAACAACTTGGTAACTCTAACACTCTTGTCAGGGGTACAAACAAAACTTCAACTGGAATTGTAGCAGCGGAGGAACAGTTCTGGTGTTATATAGGCAACCTGGAAGCAGGAACCACAACTGATCAATTACTAAATTATCTTAAGTCCAACAACATTGAAGCCTTAACCTGTGAGAAACTGTCGTCTCAGAACCAACATGTGGTGGCATCTTTTAAGCGCTCTCCGTGAAACCTGGTGTCAAGAATACATTATTTAATAGCGACATATGGCCTGAAAATGTGATTGTCAAGCCATTCAATTTCCCTAGAAGAAATCAACCATTACCATCAGCACAAGGTAGACGCTTTTTTAAAAGGCAGGCCCAGCCACGGCGCAGGAATTAACCCTATCAATGATTAGGATTTATTACCAGAACATTAGAGGCATCAGAACTAAATTGAATGAATTTTCAAACAACGTGTCCATGGCATCATATGATAATTATACTTAGTGAACCTGGTTAACACCAGAGTTTAATGACTCATTTTATTTATTTAATATCAATAACATCCAACAAAGACCATATACAAAAATTATAAATACACATAAATATATAATACAGCAATATAATTCCTCTTCATCAGGACATCCTGATGACAGAAGATGCACCTAGATGGTTCAAACCACCTGTATGTGCTTTCATCATCCGGACTTACAAATCAGAAGAATATGCTATTTATTGGATTATAAAATACAATATAAAAAAACAATAATCAACTCAATATCCCGAACAATAGTTCAATCGTACTATCAAAAATCATTAGAAAAACCTTTCAAATTGTGCAGTATTCTCAAAAATATATTCTCTGCAGCTGGTGCTAAATGTTTTTCAACTTTTCAAGTGTTCTGGCAGAATGTTATATATCTTTGGTCCTATATACGTTATGTATCTTAGTTTAGGTTATTGTTATTCTTGGGAATCATTTGCAGCCATGTTTGGCCAATGACAAGTCGGTGCTAATCAACAACCAAACCAAACCAAACCTATATCACAAAATACTGCATTTTACAACCTATTGAAAGCACCAGTTCACATTTTATTGCTTGACACGGCGATCCAATGAAGTTCTTTGAAACGGGTGGCTTGATGAGATCATTTGTAAGCTGGTCCGACTAGTTTCTTCATTTCGTACGGACTCTTCGATGATTCTGCATTTGTTTCCTGACACGCCACTTCCTGCTGCACACTACAATGAGGAAATTGTTTTAAACCTTGACATATTCAGAATCCATAAAATTATTCTGTAGACCCTGAACAAGGTTATTTCTCCATACATCTACTCACCAGATTTCTTTTTACATTTTCTTCACAGATTAACGGGGCATTGAATAAATTTTTCAAAGAAAAGAGCAACACCAACCATACTTGTCAGATTCTTTAATAGTGAAATATTAATGAAGCTCGTTTTTTCTACTCGATTCAAATGTTTGAGATCTACAGTCAAACTTCGTGCTTAACTGCTCTTTTTTTGCAAAGCTGAAAATAAAAAGTTCCATTATCGTTACATCAACCATTGCTTGAAAGCTTGAATGCATTGTGGATTGTGCAATGTGTAAAAATATAAATTCCCATTTGTAAATATTCAGTCGTACTTGAGCTATTATTGATGATGTGAAAAATATTACTTTGCATTCTGTTTTTTCGATTTTTTTCACAGGAAAAAGTTACGATGTCCGAATGGAATTTCACAGGACTATGTCATGAGTAACAGATTATTATTTCTGGTGTCCTAGAAGACCCGAATTACTTGTTATCAAAGGTACAGTAATTTTTTGTGACTACAGCTATCAAGTTTTGCAGTGGGTAAATCAAAAAAACTGCTGACAGGTGTTGTCTATACTGACCTTCTGACTGGACATTTCATCTTGATTGCACTCCCAATAAAGACAGTGGCTGCTCCACCGATTATCAACAAAACCTTCTTCTTATTCTTGTAGTCAGGCTGAATCAATGTCCTCGATGTAGCTGTTGGTTGGTGTTGTTGCAAGGCTTCATCTTTGCAGATTTGGGTTGTGGGCACATAACTGCGGGTCTGTCCACCGGTACAGTGTGGTTCTGGGCCATTATCTGTACAATTAACACAGGAAGAAACTTGTGGTGCAGTGCTAGAGCAAACTGTAGTTCATAGATATTAAATTGTCTTGTTATTCTCGGGGCCAGTGTTTGCAAACACTGATTGGGGAATTATTGTTAAAACTGGTTATACTTTTTGTATTATTTTGTTTAAATAAACTATTTAAAAAGAAAAAAAACAACATTCGACGAATGACATTTGACATCATGTTTGTGTCCAGAGCGATAGAATCAACATGACAGGGAAAGGCGACTGCCTACTCATTCGACGAATGACATTTGCCGCCATCTTTGTGCAATGCTTAGAGCAAACATGACACGGAAAGAACGCCTGCATACTCATTCGACGAATGACATTTGCCGC